>CM042147.1:119050243-119067743 GCA_023376005.1 Doryteuthis pealeii | reverse complement strand
AGAGAGTAACATTTCTGGGCACTGGAAGAACTTTACACACACACACATATACGCACACTCACACACACACACACACACACACATATATATATATATATATATATATATATATATATATATATATATATATTATGTAGTTATTCCAGTAGCGACCAACGTCTCTCTCCCCATACTGTCTCTCACACACATGCACACACACGCACACACGCACACACACACGCACGCATACATATATACTATGCCAGGCAACATCCCCTGTTTTAAGAATGTCTGAATGCATTACAGCAGAAAATGCATTTGTTTGTTTTGGGGGCAAATTTACATGTTAGGTGTGTACAAAAGATTACAATTATGGAAAAAGATATTGCACGATATATATGTATATATATATATATATATATATATATATATATATATATATGTGTGTGTGTGTGTGTGTGTGTGTGTACACACATATATATGTATGTATATATATATATATGTGTGTGTATATACATATGTGTGTGTGTGTATATATATACACACACACATATATATATATATATATATATATATATATATGGGTTGTAGATGCTTATCAATTATAAGCTTGCAAACATGTGTGTGTGTGTGTGTGTGTAAATATTTTACCTGACAACCTCATCTGTTTTAAGAATGGCCTAAGTAAGAGCAAGAAGGACATTGGTGTGTTTTCGGCCTAATTTACATATTAGCTATGTGCAATGAACACAGCTTTAAAGTCCTTTTTTCTTTTTCTTTGTTTTTTTTTTGTATTAAATCTGGTTTGTATACCCACCCACCCTCCAATAAAAAAATATCCACGGAGTCAAAAAAAGGAGTTTTCAAATTCCAAATGCAACATATGTACGCAGGCACACACAAACATGCATATTATTACTGTACGCTATTCATGTTCCTGTCACTAATACATTATTCTATGTACTAGACATGAGACTTTGATGAGTTGCGATGCACCTGAGCACTGTCCATAATAAATTTCACTATTATTATTATTATTATTATTATTATTATTATTATTATTATTATTATTATTTTAAATTCGGGAACTTAAATGTAACTGATCAGTAAAAGATATTTTTTAAATGTAGCAAAAGACTGAAATATATTCTTATCTGGATGGTATATGTAAAAATTACATACTTATATAACTTTTCCATATATTACTGCAGAAATAATGGAAATTTTCTTGACTCTGCAAAATAAATAAATCTATTTAAATAGCACTGTACACAATACATTTTATATTTATTATTATATTTCAATACACAAATATAAAAGGTATAGTAATAAGTAATTGAGAGTTACCTCCCCTATTTTATGATTATCATATTTGGCAGATGAACAAAAAAGCGGGAAAAACAAGCAATTGGATGAAACAATTATACATAACTAGTTTACTTGCCACGATAACTACAGCAAAAGTCTGTTAGTGGCGTTGCAAAGGTTGATAGGGATCAATTAATCACTGTATATAAATATTTACTGCCATTAGCTTAGTTTTACCCGAGGTCATATTAGTAAGACACAATGTGTACTCACTAGACTAGTAAGTAAACAGTCAGTAAAACTAGTTTTTGCGAGTCTTTAAAGTGCTCGCCCATGTAAGTTCGTCTAGGGAAGACATAAATTCGGTAACTGTCAGGTTCCCGCCTATTGAGATTTTCAAACCATATTTCAAGATATATATGCTCTCAATGATATCAAGGATGTTGATTAAGTAGCTAACCAACCACGTATTCGGGCTGTTGATTGGCTGAGTTTTTAAAGCACGTGATCTAGCTTAGTCTATAGATTTAAGTGGTGTATTTCAGCACACCTTATATATCAAAATATTTCAACAGCTCTGGTTTTGTTTGGGTTCTTAGTTTAATGGCAAATCAACCTTATTTAACCTATTTAATGCCAATGTCATCCATGTAGAAGAGCAGTAGTGGTACTATTTAACTCATAGCTCGAGTACTCTTTAGTTATGTATAGAAAACAATATTATCAATATTGATGTGTGTGTGTGTGTGTGTGTGTGTGTGTGTGTGTGTGTGTGTGTGTGTGTAAATTGATAACCACAAAAGTTGTGAAATAATTTTGTTTTGAGGAAATATATGTGATGATTTTATTTATTAATTAATTCTATTTTTAATATGGGGCACTTTAATTTAAAGATATCAATTTTCCTTAAAATGATTATATATATATATATATATATATATATATATATATATATATATATATATATATATATAAGTAAATAAATATTATTTTTTGTATATTTTTTAATTGAATGGAAACTAATCTGCAACCATATTTGTGTCATGGTCTTTTAAACTTGCTTATTGAAACAGAGCATTACTGTATATATTGGCTTACTCCAGATAATGAGATAGTGTTAATCATACACTTTGGTAATATATATATATATATATATATATATATATATATATATATATATTGTGTGTGTAGTAGTAGTAGTAGTAGTAGTAGTAGTAAAACCAGTTCACCTACCTAGGTAGTAGTATCTCTTCTACAAAAGCGATGTCAATATACTCATAGGAAAGACAGATAATCGATCATATAAAAATCTGATCTCTCTGATAAGATAGAGTGAGAATTCGTTCAAGCTGCAGTCGTGTCATAGCGATTATATGGCTGCACCACATGGACGAAGCGCTTAGAGAAAAAGCAAGTTGGAAACTACACAAGGATTCTGCGTGCTGTCTTGAACAATCTTAGAACCAGCACCCCACCGGAAAACAGTTGTATGGCCACTTCCTCCTATCACACAAATCGTCTAAGTAAGACGAACAAGACATACTGGAGAAGCAAGAACGAACTCTTAAGTGTTGTTTTCCTGTGGACTCCTACACACGGACACACCAGTGTAGGCCGACCAGCAAAAACCTACATCAATCAGCTCTGTGCTGAATCTGGATGCCGTGTGGAAGACCTGCTAGGAAATTAGACAAAATTATAGATTATATTTTACTGACATTTGTCTGTGCCTGTGAAGGAAAATATTGAAACTGGTCTGATAATGTGCATGCATTTATGTGTGTATTCATTGAACCAGGTGAGAATACACACCTTTCAAAACACTGATTGTCTCCAAGGAAATCATTCTGCTTGATTGCAATAAATATTCTCAATTTCTTCTCTTGTATGCTTTCTCTCTCTCTCTTCCTTTTACTCTCAGTTCCACTCCTCAACCACATTTTGTCGAATTTATTCAAATCCTTCACTCCTCGTACCGGGTATGTATACCCAAAAGGGGAGGGGGCCTAAAGGAAAAATTGTGATATTATAAAAATTACCTGGTACCACTTACTTAAGCATAAAATTTATTATCTAGATGTAGATATAAATAATTCATTTATATATCTTATCTCTATTAATAATGGAGATTCGCTTCCGGTTTTTGTCTGTAACAAAAATTACGTCACTGCTTACGTCACATTACCCAAAATCGTCATAACATAGAATAAATACACTCAAAATTAGAACATGCAACATTAGACAGTCCTCGTTGTTTTTTAAAACATGTTTTAATAAATACATGCTCGGTATTATATACTTATACAGAGTTTGTTTTATTTCAATACTTATTAAAGTTAGAATTAAGTTTCTATTTCAAATTGTTTTATTTTTTACTCATTTAATAAATTTTGATTTTACTTACTTATGGTGCGAACTCTCTGACATTGAATTTTTAATTCCCACCTCAGGCAACATATTTCATACATTATTTTTATATCGCCCAGTGGGCGTTTTTTTTTTATTTTGCTAGTCTATATGATAAATCAAATAATCTATAATAGATTATTTCAATTTTTTAAATGCATACCATCATATCATTTTTCTATTGACTTTTAACAAATCAAGTTATTTTAGAATTTAATAAAGATAGACAGCTCATTCAACTGCGGTATATGGAAATCTAATAGATTACAATAGAATTATCAGAATAATAATTAATTAGAATAATCTTATTTATTTTGTTATTGTCTAAAAGAACTGCAATGGTTGAATTATAGAAACACAAATAGTACCGGGTACTCGTTGGTTAACTCATGTAATAAGTAATTGAGAGTTACTTCCCTGTTTTATTATTACCTCCCTTTGTGGAACTCTTGACGTTTCTGAGAGTATATAAGCTCTCAGTAAACTGTAACATTATTCTAAGTAGAATAAAGCTTTCTTAAGCCTATCCGTGTGTGTTCGTTTATTATTACACTTCATTTTAGGAATGCTCCCCTTTACAGGTACCAGGTACTTTTTACAGTATCACAATTTTTCCTTAAGCGCCCCCCCCCTTCTATTTCCAGCTCCTAAACTTTGACCTCTGCTGGAAATACATTTTCCTCTGTTTTTAATTGTTAATTATTTCAATTTGTTGCCAGTCAAATCTACTTATACTGTGTTCGGAAACAAATACTATTTAATATCTTTTTTCCACAACGTGTAGAACAATGTAACTTGTACAGTTTGTAGATGTAATCCAAAGCTGTCTACTACCCAAGTTCCATTTAAATTGAATTTTTAATAGCTCAATAAGACGTAAACAAAGAAACGCAAACACAGTGTCTGTTTCGTAACATTCGAATGTAGTTATTAACAAGTAAAGTAAAGTAAAGTCGTCGGGGTGGCCTAAAGTCGGTATCAGCCAAACAGCGAGGAGTCTATCCCCTTTTCACTAGCGCTAGACTAAGAGATTGTTTTTGCGTCTGAGATAGAGCGCCACACCTACCATCAGCTCCTTACTTTACCGCACAGATCCGTGTGCTACTCATACGCTGGTTGGCGAGGGCGGTATCAAACCAGGAACCGTATAAGCAAGATAATCTTCCACAAAGAAAAGGAACCTGATTTACTCTATGTGTGTGTGTGTGTGTGTGTGTGTGTGTGTGTCTTGAACACTCTTATTTGGATTATTCGGACTATTGTCCTCATCTTTATTGTTATCTACACAACGTTTCGGCCAAAGTGTCCTCCGGCCTTATTCATGTATTTCCGAGTTCCACAAAGAAGTTTCCCGAGTTCGAAGAGAAGGTTCCCGAGTTCGAAGAGAAGGTTCCCGAGTCCGACAAAAATGCCCGAAAAGGACGGAGGGCACATCGGCCGAAACGTCGTGTAGATAACAATAAAGATAAGAAAATAGTCCGAATAATACAAACAATGCAAAGATTTTCTGCCAAAATTTATGCCAATAGTTCAAAATGTTGCGTTTCCTTTACGTTTTATATCATTTCCCAGGTAGCTATTTAGATTAAACTTGGTAAGTAAATATATCTGTATGAGATCAACAATTGGATACATGGCGCAACGGATATAAGGGTTGGGTTAATACGGTTCTAACTGACAAATCATTAGGTTCAATCCTAATCCCAGACAATAATAAACATAGAATATTTAACACACTTGTACCCGGTCATGGTTGACGGTGTTGGATGGACATGAATCCAACAGAGTTATCTTCCCTTGCGGCAGGTTTTCGCCGATAGGTGGCTAGAGTATTTAGGCAGCAGTCCGGGAAAAATCACTCTTTCCCTGAGTCCGGCAACCACTGCACATGGGTTAGGCGCTTTGTGTCTCTGCCCCTTGAGTGGGGTATTGCCCCAGCAAACTATCAGTAAGTGACTTATTTCTACATGTAACTCTGTATCACTTCTTTAGGGCTTAGTCCTACATTCTTTATGTATCTGTTCTCCATACATTACTGTACCTTGTCATGAGTATGTGTATACCTGTCATGTATGTATTTTCTCCACGTGCTCACAGAATAAAGTCTATGTTTGTTATTATATATAACTTCTTTGTCGGGTTAATTTATGTATACATATGTACCCACGTTGAAAGGTTACTTTAAGCCTTCCAACGTAGTATAAGAACATTCTCATCTTATAACGGAATCAGAACAATCTACTCCAATGGATTAGATAAAGGGTTCGGTTCGAAGTCTCGTGAAGCCTCCTGAATACAACATGAAGGCTCCCGAGTTCGACAAGAAGGTTCCAGAGTTCGAAAGGAAATACCTGGAGAATGCTGGAGGGCACATCGGCCGAAACGTTGTGTATATAAGAACAAAGATGGGAACGGTCTGAAAATTCTAAACAATACAAAAGATCGACAAACTACAAAATTCTTATTGCTCTACATCTAGTAGGAAATATATACAAATTTAAGCTGTTTCTACAGACCTTACAGGTTAGAAAATGTGGCTGTGCCAGTGGAACACAGGGTAGAAAGAAGAGAAAAAACGAGAATTTCCCGGGAGTTAAGAAAATAGCGGAATATGAGGGTTGTCACGATTTTTGTGGCCATCATTTAGGCTTCAAGCAAGAGGGGCTTGTCCAGCGGAGATCCTTGGTGTTAAGCAGAGTGCGATCCTTAGTAAAGAATATTTTGGTTGTTCCTTAGTGCTCCTCAGTCTTGCAGGTTCTGCGTCAATGATTGCAAATGGACGTCTCTCAGTATTAGCCATTAAGTAATATCCGGGCTGTTGATTGGCTGAGGTTTAAACCACGTAACCTCGCTTAGTCTGTAAATTTAAGTGGTGTATTGTAGCACACCTTATATATCAAAATATTCCAACAAAGGTTTAGTATTGTGTCTATAATTGTTGATCAGTAAATAATTACTGATGATGATAATAAGGATTAAGAGTTATGTCCCTTGTTGTTGTTGTTCTTGTTCTTCTTTCCGCGTGATAGCGCCTCGCAAGAGAGTTTAAATCATCATCATCATGTGCTAGCAGCACGGATATCCATGACAATCTCTCGCCTACCGTTCCTATCATTCATTGCTCCGGGCAGGTCCAATTGGAAAAAGCACAAGACAATGCCATAAGAACAAAGCGAAAATAGATAGGACACAACAGAATAGCAAGTGTAGAATGTGTCGGGGAAAAGACGAAACACTCAATCACATAAGCGATTGCAGTAAACTAGCACAAAGAGAGTACAAGACTATGCACGACTGGGTGGGAAAGGTGATTCACTGGGAATTGTGCAAGAAATTAAATTTTCACCATTCAACTAAATGGTATATGCACAAACCTGAATCTGTCCTGGAGAATGAGACGCACAAAATTCTCTGGGAATTTGAGGTACAGATGGATCACCTAATCCCAGTCTGGAGACCAGACCTAGTGTTGATAAGAGAATTTGTCATCTCGTGGATTTTGCCGTCCCAGCCGATCACTGAGTGAAAGTAAAAGAAAGCGAAAAGAAAATACTTGGACCTTGCCAGAGAACTAAGAAAACTGTGGAACATGAAGGTGAAGGTCGTGCCAATTGTAATTGGTGCCCTAGGAACGGTCCCCGGGGGTCTGTAAAAGTGTCTGGACGAACTGAAAATCAGAGGAAGAATCGAGACTATCCAGACTACAGCATGGTTAAGATCGACTAGAATACTTAGAAGAGACCTGGAGACCTGAGGGGGACTTGCTGTCCCTCCTGTGAACCACCGGCTAAGGTGGGTGTTAAAAACTCGAATGGAGCGAAATAATAATAATAATAATAATAATAATAATAATAATAATAATATGATAAAATAACAATGAATAAAATATTAAAAGGTATACAAATTGACGTGCCTTGGAGTGCTACGTTGGAAACTGCTCAAATGTGTGAGATCTGACTATTCAAGCCAACGATATGAGCAAAAACTAGAACCTGTCTTAAGGAAAAGTAGGGCCGGTTTATCTCAGTCGGAAGAGCATCCGCCTAGACACCACAAGTTTCCAGGTTCGATATTGGCCCCCACCAACTTAGCGCATGAGTAGCATAGCTTGGATCTATGCGGTAAAGAGTGGAGTTAATGGTAGGTATGGTGCTCCACCTCAGACACAAAAGATAATCTCTCTGGTCAAGCGCTAGTGAAAAAGGGATAGACCCCTCGCTGTCTGGTTGATACCAATAGTCCACCCGACTTTACTTACTTTCAAATAATAATAAGGTTAATTCATAAACACAGCATCTCCCCAGCTATGGGTTAAATAGTACCACTATTGTTTTTCTAAAAGGATTTTTTGGCATTAGATAAACCAATAATATTGATATGCCATTAAACAAAGAAACCAAACCAAAAATCTATATCAAGCTTAATAGCTACCGAAAGTAGTTTTTAAGCAAGTACCAACAATAATCTTATTATAATAGAGATTGTGTGTTTGTCTGTCTGTAACGGAAACAATATCACTACTAAAATCACAATTCCCTTAGTTATTTACGTCACATTCTCCATGGTTTTATTCTTATTTAAACTTAATTATTAATAAAAATTGTCTTACATAATTAATACTGTTGGTCTTATCTTACTTACATAATTAATACTGTTGGTCTTATCTACAGGTATTTGCCTCTCATCCCACTTATGAGGGCGTGACACAAGGACATTTTTATGTGGGCCCACCCACAAGCCGAAGCTCATGGGTGGTAGGTGGAAAAAATTGCGTCGATCCCGTCGGCATTCCCCCTCAAGGGTGGCGCCTCAGGCGCTGGGCAATAAACCCAGCCCTTTTAAATCAAGGGGACAGGTATTGCCTGGGGGGATAGCCCCTGGGATCGACGCTATTAACTTGCAAAGATCCAGGGCCGAAGTCACTGGACCCCCACCATGATGGCGGGCTTATCTACAGGTATTTGCCTCTCATCCACATATGAGGGCGTGTGCAATAAACCCAGCCATGCCACTTTAAATCAACGGGGCAGGTATTGCCTGGGGGATAGCTCCCTGGGATTGACGCTATTAACTTGTAAAGATCCAGGGCAAAAGCCACTGGACCCCAACCATGATGGGCGAGCTTATCTACATACTAATAACATGTAATTGTATTTATATATACAACAAAATAGCGGTTTACAGTGTAAACGGGAAGGATAATTTGCATATTGATATTAAAAATTTGATTTTGATAAATATGGGCTTAATATTGTTGATTTCTAATCGTTTGGTTTTATCTTAATGAATATTAGCAAAAATCTCGGGGATAAATCTTAAAAGAAATCCATTAACAAGAAGAAATAACTGTAATTTTATTCTTTACTTCTTATTTTAACTGAATAGTTAAATTAGGAAAATTTAGCAATGAAAGACGGAAGTGATGGAAGAGTAAGTTTCAGTTGTTATCTTTTTCGATAATACCCCCCGCCCCGTTTAAAATCTTTTTATCTACATTCTTATTTATTTTCATTAGCCTTTCTAATTTAATATAATATTTTAATACATTAAAACTTAAATACTTGGACCCGAAGGGTACTTACAAGGTGTGTCAAAAAAGTATCGAGATTTTTAGTACTTTTTCACACACCATGTATTCTGAAAAAAATAACGTTCCATCCATTCTTCATTTCTATCTTGGTAAATACAGCTTTGAACTTGGTACTTTTTTGATACACCGTATATTCTGAAAAAATAATGAATGGGACGTTATTTTTTTCAGAATACAAGGTGTGTCAAAAAATACAAAAATTCTTGATACTTTTTTGATACACCTTGTAAATAGCTAGTAAGATTAATTCATAGATACGACCTCGCTGTTAATTTTCCATGTGTGAGGACTTATAGCAATATGTAAAAAATATATTGGCAAATACAGCTTTAAACTTGGTACATTATTAACACTCCGTATACTGAAAAAAAATAACGTTCCATTCATTAATTTCTTTTCAGAATACAAGGTGTGTAAAAAAAAAGTACAAAAATTCTTGATACTTTTTTTGATACACCTTATATAATAACTAGTAAGATTAATTCACAAATACGACCTCGCTGTTAATTTTCCATGTGTGAGGACTTATAGCAATATGTAAAAATATTCAATCCATCGCCACGTTGTGGAACAATTGTTAACAACTTAGCCTCTCAGACTTTTATTACTGTAAGTTTAGTTTTCACAAAGTGCTCCACACTTGTGCTGGGTTTTAAAGCTTAGAAAGTACTAATAAATATTTAATCAAATGGCAGTATTAATTTACCGGCGGACCAAGAGTATAAAAGAATCTAGAAATTGAAATTACTTCGCTGCTGACTGATCGTTTTAACTAATTACGTCAGCACACGTCAGAGATGTTCCTACGCACCGTTAAAGCAGTAGTTAAACGTAATTCTCTCTATATCTTCTTCGGGACTTTGGTGGAATCAATCTTTATAGTAATAATATCTTTTCCTTTTCTTTTTTTAGCTAGTGTATTAGATCTAAGACCTGTCAGCTGTTCCTTATAAACATTCATCTTAATTCCATAGAATATTTATATCTTTCCACAAATTATCTAACATTGCCTTAAAGGAGTTTAGAGTTTAATGTCGTCAATGTTTTTTTTATCCATGACTCGAGAGAAATGTTTTTTTATCCATAACTCGATGAAGACAAACAAATTCGTGGCGAGTATTATTATTTTTTTTTTTTTTTTTTTGAGTCACAGAGAAAATAAAAACGAAACTTTTAGTTCTTACCTGGAAGCGAATTGTGTGAGGAGAGACGTAGAATGACATCAACGGCTGACGACGCTTGCCCGGCACAAACTGCCAAACTTCGACAAAGTCGACCGGTTGGACCAGCGAGGGTGAAAAAGAAAAAAAAAAGGACTGGGTTGGGAGGTAAGAAAGACTTGGCAGGGGATGATGGTGGGGAAAGAATGTTTTATGACTTCTTACGTCGAGCGGAAGTCATATCATAAGGCACACTTTTTTGTGTGTGTGTGTCTGTTTGGGCGGGAAGTGAGTGGTAAAGTAGTTGAAGAGAGAGAGAGAGGCAAGTGATTCGTTAGATGAAGTCCGTGGGTATCACATAGACAACAACAAGAAAGATATTTGCATTTACTATTGTTGCTGGTTTAGCTTAGTCGGTAGAGCGCCCGCCTTGGTAATCGCGAGGTTCCTGGCTTCGATACCGGTCCTCGCCAACTCAGCGTATGAGTAGCACAGATTGGGTTATCTGATTTGTGCGGTAAAGTGAGAAGTTGGCGGTATGTGTGGTGCTCAACCTCAGCAAAAACAATCTTCCTGGTCTAGCGCTAGTGAAAAGGGGATAGACTGTCCGGCTGGTACTGACAATAGGCCACTTCGCCAACTTAGTGTTGTTCGAAAAGTAATGTTGCGTTTTTAGATATAGAACAAAATTGAAAAAAAATTCAAATGTAAAAGTAATCACCATTATTTAGAAATTAGAAAAACTCACTATGAAATTAATTGTTTTATTACATCTTAAAGTAAGTAAAATAGGCGGAGTGGCCTATTGTCTGTATCAACCGGACAGCGAGGGCGTCTATCCCTTTTCAGTAGTGCTAGACCCAGGAGATTGTTTTGCCTCTGAGGTGGAGCACCACACAAACGATCAGCTGTCCACTTTACCGCATAGATTCAAGCTGTGCTACTCATGCGCTAAGTTAGGCGAGGGCTGGTATCAAATCATGAACCTTGTAGTTCCTGGGCAGATGTTCTACTGACTGAGCTAAACCAGTCCCATCTTAAAAGAATCTGATATTCTGGATGAAAAACTTCTTTCAACATCTAAACCAAACCTTAGTGAGCGGTCAATGGTAGGTTTCTCCTATAATAAGCACTTGGACTAAAACAAAACAGCATATCCTAACAGTAAAAAAATAGTGAAAAGCGAAGCCGTACTCAAAAATACCATGATTTTATCAAAGAAAGTGTATATTTTTCAGTTGATAACAGAAAACCCCTATTTCAATATCCAAACAAAACCTTAGTGACCAGTCAATGGTAGGTTTCATCTATTACGAGCATTTGGACAAAAAACAAAACAAAATATCCTAACAGTAAAAAAAAATAGGGAAAGTGGAGACGTGCTCAAAAAATACCATGATTTTATCAACAGAAAGTGTATATTTTATGGTCTTTTTTGCTGAGCACCATATATTTTCCCACATTAACAAGTAAGCAATTAAAATTCGGATGTAGAAAACAAATGAAGATAAAAAAAATATATATTTATAAAGGTACAATTTGCAAACTTAATGGCTTTGCTGCTGAGTTCCTTTAAGTTTCGGGAGAGACTGGATTTATACGTCTTGCTGCCATGTACTCAAAACTACAATTAATTAGTCAGGGATTTAATTGGGGCGCCAATCTACGGTATTGGCTTATTCGCCTCCTGGTGCCAAGGGCAGATAATTAATCCTAATTTTTCCAATAATTTTTCAGAATGATAAGGAAGCCTACTTTCAAAACTAACTCGGAAGAAGATGAAATCGTCAAATTTGTGTATTTTACAGCAACTTTCTTACTCCGTTCAAGTCTTGGTGAGCAGTTGGAGGATTATTATAGGTTTCGTCTGTTACGAGCACTTAGAATGATGCAAGACTGACATAGTAGATGGTTATTGTCAAAAATTATATAAACAAAAATGCCCGGATTTGTTTAACAGAAAGTGTGAACTTCTTCACCCCTTAATCGCCATTATTCCGAGGAGCACTCTGATCCGGAGTGGTAATACCTGTTAAACTACCATCTATAGGTTATTAGATTTATTTGTCTGAAATATGTTTAAACTGATTTTGAACTACATTATTACAGAATGACCCCCCCCCACAAACAGGACTGACTTTTAAAAAAGTCTGTTTTTTTTGGGGGGGATCATCCTGTATATATATATATATATATATATATATATATATATATATATATATATATCTTCCAGGTCGTTGTCATATCAGTGCTGTGTATGGCTGCACCACCTGGACCCTAACGAAGCGACTAGAGAATAAACTAGATGGGAGCTGCACAAGAATGCTGCGGGTGATCCTGAACAAGACGTGGAAACAGCACCCAACGAGAAAGCAGCTGTACGGCCACCTGCCACATATCACCCAAACCATCCGAGTGGGACAGACAAGACACGCGGGACACTGCTGGAGAAGCAAGGACGAACTCATAAGCGATGTCCTCCTGTGGAAGCCAGCACATGGGCACGCCAGTATGGGCCGACCAGCAAAGACGTACATTGATCAGCTCTGTGCGGAGTCAGGATGCTGCACAGAGGACCTCCCGAGAATGATGAGCGATAGGGACGGATGGAGAGGGATTGTCATGGATAACCGTGCCAACAGCGTGACATGATGATGATGATGATGATGATGATGATGATGTCTGGTCAGAAAACTCGAAAAGATCAAAAATAAAATTGTTAAACGGGAGATGTTTCTTTTGTTTAATTCTACATGTATAAATGAAAAAATGCTACCCAAATAAACACACACACACACACACACACACACACACATATATATATATATATATATATATATATATATATAGCTCTGTGCACATATATATATATATATATATATATATATATATATATATATTATATATATATATTATAATATATATGTGCATATATATATATATATATATATATATATATATATACAGGGTGACCAAAAAAAACAGGCCTGAGTTTCCAAAAGTCTGTTTTTTTATCACCCTGTACATTGGCTCTTAGAACATTGACATTGTTAATAAGTATAAAGTGTTTACCCGATTAAACTGATTGTGAATTACATTTAATTGCTTGCAAATTATCAATATCAGATAAGGATGCTTGAAAACATAAATATCTACAAATTGTTAGTATGGATAGGAATAGTTAATTAAAGATATATGATTGTTAGAAAAGTGTTATCTTCTTTTACTCTTGTCACTTAATCTTCCGACCGTTGTCATCTTACAGCACCCTCCTGTTAAAAAATGAGACCGTCCAAATCGTCCAAGAATAAATGCAAATATGTAAATTCTGATTATCTAGTGTCGCTTATCCGCCGAATTCTTATTTCTTATAAGTGTCGGCACCTCAGCTAATTAATGGATCATTCCGTTTTTATTATAAAGAAAGAAAGGGAAGAAAAGGGACATTCTACACAGAAAAATATAATCAGAAAGAAAGAAAGAAAGAAAGAAAGAAAGAAAGAAAGAAAGGGAAAGACAATCGAACATAATGAAAAGATGAAAAGAAGGAAAGAAAGAAAAAAGAGTGAGAGAATTAAATCAAGATTATTATACTTTTTACATATTGAACTATTGCAATAGGTCTTACGTCAAACATTATCAAACGTTGTAATAATCAAATTATCATAATGTGGTGTATCCACAGGTCCTGCTAGTAATTATTATTATTATTATTATTATTATTATTATTATTATTATTATTATTATTATTTCACTTCATTCGAGTTTTTCACGCCCGTCGTAGCCGGTGGTTCACTGGAGGCTGGGTGACAGCAAGTCTCCTCAGGTCTCCGGGACTCTTTTGAGTATTCCAGCCGATTTCAGCAATGCTGTAGTCTGGATGGTCTCGATTCTTCCTCTGATTTCCAATTTATCCAGACTCCTTTCTAACCCCTTTGGGATTGTTCCAAGGGCCCCAATCACAATCGGCACGACCTTAACCCTCATGTTTCCACAGTTTTTTTTAGTTCTCTGGCAAGGTCTAAGTATTTATCGATTTTTTCGTTTTCTTTCATTTTCACTCTGTGATCAGCCGGGACGGCAAAGTCTATGAGATGACAAGTCTTCCGCTTTTTGTCAACCAAGACAAGATCTGGTCTACTGGCCGGGATTAGGTGATCCGCCTGTACCTCAAAGTCGCAGAGAATTTTGTGTGTCTCATTCTCCAGGACAGATTCAGGTTTGTGCATATACCATTTAGTTGAATGGTGAAAATCTAATTTCTTGCACAGTTCCCAGTGAATCACCTTTCCCACCCAGTCGTGTCTAGTCTTGTACTCTCTTTGTGCGAGTTTACAGCATTCGCTTATTATCTGATTGAAAGTTTCGTCTCTTTCTCCACACATTCTACATTTGCTCAAAAAAGTACTTTGAGGCACATAACTGTCCAAATTGTTTATATTAAGAATAGTCACTTGAAGCTATAATTACATTTTTTTATTGTTATTAGATAAGAATAATTACTCGAAAACCATATAATTACTAGCAAAATTATCAGTATAATATAGGAATACTTGAAACCATATAACTGTTTGCAAATTGAATGATAAAGTGCAGACCTGGGCAACCATCAGTTATGGAGTATAATGCTTTAAAATGTAAGATAGAAAACTCAACCACCAGCACTGGAAATCTTACAGAAAACCCGGGGATCATTGAAATATACTATATACAAAACATTGCATAATATTCACCAAAAGGAAAACTAAGATCACAAAAATATACTATATGCACTAGCTCAGTCGGTAGAGTGTTCGGCCAGAAACCACAAGGTTCCTAGTTCGATACCGACCCTGGCCAACTCAGCGTATTAGTAGCACAAGGATCTGTGCGGTAAAGTAAGCAGCTGACGGTAGGTGTGGCGCTCCACTTCAGAGGCAAAAACAATCTCCTTGGTCTAGCGCTAGTGAAAAGGGGATAGACTCACTCGCTGATTGGCTGATACCCACTTTAGGCCACCCCGACAATTTTACTTTTACTGCATGACCTAAGATTCAACAAAAGAAGACCTGGGACCATTGAAAGATATTATATGCAAAGTATTACATAAGATTCAATGAAAGAAGTTCTTGGATCACAGAAATATGATATATGTTAAGCATTACATAGATTCAACAAAAGAAGAGCTAAGATCAATGAAATATACTACATGTAGATTATTACATGAGATTCAACAAAAGAAGAGCTAAGATCAATGAAATATACTACATGTAGATCATTACATGAGATTCAACAAAAGAAGAGCTAAGATCAATGAAATATGCTACATGTAGATTATTACATGAGATTCAACAAAAGAAGAGCTAAGATCAATGAAATATACTACATGTGGATCATTATATGAGATTCAACAAAAGAAGAGCTAAGATCAATGAAATATGCTACATGTAATTATTATTACATGAGATTCAACAAAAAAAGAGCTAAGATCAATGAAATATACTACATGTAGATAATTACATGAGATTCATCAAAAGAAGAACTAAGATCAATGAAATATACTACATGTAAATCATTACATGAGATTCATCAAAAGAAGAACTAAGATCAATGAAATATACTACATGTAGATCATTACATGAGATTCATCAAAAGAAGAGCTAAGATCAATAAATATACTACATGTAGATCATTACATGAGATTCATCAAAAGAAGAGCTAAGATCAATGAAATATACTACATGTAGATAATTACATGATATTCATCAAAAGAAGAGCTAAGATCAATAAAATATACTACATGTAAATCATTACATAAGATTCAACAAAAGAAGAGCTAAGATCAATGAAATATACTACATGTAGATCATTACATGAGATTCAACAAAAGAAGAGCTAAGATCAATGAAATATATCACATGTAGATAATTACATGAGATTCATCAAAAGAAGAGCTAAGATCAATAAAATATACTACATGTAGATCATTACATGAGATTCATCAAAAGAAGAGCTAAGATCAATGAAATATACTACATATAAATCATTACATAAGATTCAACAAAAGAAGAGCTCAACGAAATATACTACATGTAGATCATTACATGAGATTCATCAAAAGAAGAGCTAAGATCAATAAATATACTACATGTAGATCATTACATGAGATTCAACAAAAAGAGAAGATAAGATCAATAAATATACTACATGTGATCATTACATGAGATTCAACAAAAGAAGAGCTAAGATCAATAAAATATACTACATGTAAATCATTACATAAGATTCAACAAAAGAAGAGCTAAGATCAATGAAATATACTACATGTAGATCATTACATGAGATTCAATAAAAGAAGAGCTAAGATCAATGAAATATATTACATGTAGATCATTACATGAGATTCAACAAAAAAAGAGCTAAGATCAATGAAATGCTACATGTAGATCATTACATGAGATTCATCAAAGAAGAGCTAAGATCAATGAAATATATTACATGTAGATCATTACATGAGATTCATCAAAAAAAGAGCTAAGATCAATGAAATATACTACATGTAGATCATTACATGAGATTCATCAAAAGAAGAGCTAAGATCAATGAAATATACTACATGTAGATCATTATATAAGATTCAACAAAAGAAGAGCTAGGATCATGAGAGATACTATATGTAATATGATTCAATAAAAAAAGGGCTTGGATCTCAGAAATATACTATATATAAAGTATTACATAAGAATCAACAAAAAAGCTCGGATCACAGAAATATATTATATGTAGAGCATTACATAAAATTCAACAAAAGAAGAGATAGGGTCATTTAAATATACTATATATAAAGTAAAATAAGTAAAGTCGTCGGGGTGACCTAAAGTCGGTAACAGCCAGGCAGCGAGGGAGTCTATCCCCTTTTCACAAGCGCTAGACCAAGGAGATTATTTTTGCATCTGAGGTAGAGCGCCACACCTACCATCAGCTCCTTAGTTTACAGCACAGATCCCTGTGCTACTCATACGCTGAGTTGGCGGGGGTCGATATCGAACTAGGAACCTTGTGGTTTCTAGCCGATCAC
>CM042147.1:119020243-119045243 GCA_023376005.1 Doryteuthis pealeii | reverse complement strand
ATCCATAATATTTAATATTTGATTCTAAACCTGCTCTGCTATTTTAGCATTGAGCACCTTCATATGCTAATACTTTTCTCATTCATTCTACATTCATTCTATATCATATATATATATATATATATATATATATATATATATATATATATAATAGAGAGAGAGAGAGAGAGAGAGAGAGAGAGAGAGAGAGATGAAGTGGCTTATTCGGTCAAGGGAAATTTGTAACTTTTTTCTCTAAATGACCCAATCATCTACAATAAATGGATAAATAAAAAAGCTAAAAGGTAAAGGGAGATATGTAAAAGTTATTATGTTGTTGTTGTTGTTTATTGATTTTAACTGCATATTAACCCGTCTGGGGTTATGTCATGCCTAACGGTTAGGAAGTTATGCATATCGTGTATTTATATTTATACTTTTTAGTAATTGGTTTTAACAATGTGTTAGCATTATTGGAGATTATGTTGTATGGTATTGATTTGTTTCATGTCTATATTCTATGGTATAGTTTTATTTCTCTCAAAAAAGAGAGAATATCCTCCATGTTGACATTTTCAAACCGATCTTTCATATTGTTTGCTTTAAAATAACGGTTTTTGATGTGAGCAAAAAACCTAGATTCCATGAATAAGTGTTTAACTGTCAAAAGTTATTAGATACCAGGTAAAAAAGGTAAAGAAGTAAACAATAATTGGTATAATAATATAATAGGTTATAATAGTTTTGGTTATAAAGATATCTTGCAATTTTCTAATACTTAAAGAATTACGCTTTTCTTGCAATATTAGATGTAAAAGTAAAGTCGTCGGGGTGGCCTAATGTCGGTATCAGCCAGACAGCGAGGGAGTTATCCCCTTTTCACTAGCCCTAGACCAAGGAGATTGTTTTGGCATCTGAGGCGGGGCGCCACACCTTCCATCAGCTCCTCACACTTTACCGCACAGATCTCTATGCTACTCAGACGCTGGGTTGGCGAGGGCCGGTATCCAACTCGGAACCTTGAGGTTCCTAGTCCGACGCTCTACCGTCTGAACTAAATTACTAATGAATTCGCCGCGTGATAACAATCTATATATTAATACGCTTGTTCCTAAATCTTCCGTCCGTTATCATCTCTCTGGTTTAAAATGACACCGTCCAAATTGTCCAAGATGCAATGCAAAAATATGAATTGTCGCTTAATCGCAAATTTCTTATTTGTCCGATTTTATTTCACCCAATTTTAAAAATGAAACATTCGTCGCTTAAATTCCCAACGTAAAATTAAAATGAATTTTTAAAAAAATTACTTTGTTTAATTTATTACTAGAAGCGGGTACCCCGGCGTGGCCTGGGTAGAGGGAGGATGAAAAATAAGTTAGTCTCGCAGATCCATTGATTGTTTTGGTCTTCCATAATTGATCTGTTCATGTTTTAATCACACACGCCACCAATGACTTTCCCTACTTTTACTTTTCAAATCCAAATCTTCATGAATATGAATCAAATCTTCATAATTTTTGCACAAAAAGTAAGAACCGGTGATATTTAATGTGTATATATATATATTATTTTTATAGGGACCGGGTTAACTCAGTCGGTAGAGCGTTCGGCTAGAAACCACAAGGTTCCTAGTTCGATTCCGGTCCTCGCCAACTCAGCGTATGAGTAGCACAGGGATCTGTGCGGTAAAGTAAGGAGCTGATGGTGGGTGTGGCGCTCCACCTCAAATGCTAAAAATAATCTCCTTGGTCTAGCGCTATTGAAAAGGGGGTAGACTCCTTCGCTGACTGGCTGATACCGACTTTAGGCCGCCCCGTCGACTTTACTTTACTTATATATATTTAATTGTTCCTTTAATTGTTTTATTTTTGTAGTTTCCTCCTGACATACATACACACCAACTGCCCTTTATATATGTATAGACAGATTGTCTTAGGTTACCTTATCCAACACAAACATCTTTACATATATAAAGGCCAGTTGTATGTATGTCCGGAAGAAAATACTAAATAAAAACAATTAACGACAAAGTAAATATATATATACATAATAACACATCACTATCAGCAGATATTGCTTTTATATGTATAGATAGATGTTAAAATTGTGAATTACGGAAGATATTTTGGTAATTTTGGTAGGGAATTATATGTAATGAAATTGCAAATCATCGTTTCTGGCTTAAATTACTCCTTTTGATTTTTGTTTCATTTCGTGGAAATTCTACGGGTCCCGCTAGTAATAATGAAAGCACTTCATTCAAATCAAAAGTTCAATAATTGTGATTCAAGTCATGAAAATCTCTATTTACCAAGTTTACCACTGACTATACAAGTGTTAAACTTACAAAACCATAAAATTCTCTTAACTCTGCGTGTGAGAATTTGTAGGTGTAAAAGTGTCAGTTCGTCTTGGCGTATTTACACACATACTCTGCTTTATATTTACGCAGTGATTCTTTTTATTTACTAAGCATTAGCTTAGGATGTGGCACAAGGCCAGAAGTATGGGGCGCCCAATGAGAATCGAAGTCATTAACAATGGTCTGCGAATCTAACTTGCTAACCATTACACCACCTGAGGTGCCAACTATTTTGGTATATAGTTATTCACTAAGCTTAGCTTAGATGTGGCACAAGGCCAGAAGTATGGGGCGTCCAATGAGAATCGAAGTCATTAATAATGAGACTGCGAATCTAACTTGCTAACCATTACACCACATGAGGTGACCATTATTTTAATTTATAGTTATTTACTAAGCTTAGTTTAGATGCGGCACAAGGCAAGAAGTATGGGGCGCCCAATGAGAATCGAACTTATTAATAATGAGACTGCGCATCTAACTTGCTAACCATTACACCACGTGAGGTGCCCACTATTTTGGTATATAGTTATTTACTAAGCTTAGCTTTGATGTGACACAAGGCCAGAAGTGTGGGGCGCCCAATGAGAATCGAACTCATTAACAGTGAGTCTGCGAATCTAACTTGCTAATCATTACACCACGTGAGGTGACTCTTTTTATATGAATGCTGGACAACCATAGAAATGCGACCAGAATTAACATTTTTTCTTTTCTGAATGGTATTGCTATCTTTTTTAAAATCTGGAAATAAGTTTATCAGAGAATAGAGACACTTAACAAAACGAATTTTGGTTTAGCCCAACGGTTATCGTCAAAGGAAATTGAAATTGGCTACCTGAGTTCAAATCCTGTTTGTGTTTCACTTCGTGCCAATTCCTTTGCAAAAGGTATGAATTCATCTGTTGTCCCCCCCAGCTATGGGTAAATAGTAGTGGAGACTGAATTCTTTAGCATTAGTAAGGCAACCAGTCTAGGAGAAGGAAAACTCTGAATTCAAACCAGCTGTACTCTGCTTAGAAATTGACCATGTGTCATATCCCACTCAGTAAATAGTATGGCACGCTGTTTTGTTTTGTTTTACTCTTGGTAGGCAACCAGTCTAGGAGAAGGAAAACTCTGAATTCAAACCAGCTGTACTCCGCTTAGAAATTGACCATGTGTCATATCCCACCCAGTAAATAGTATCGCAAGCTTTTTTGTTTTTTTACTCTTGTCCTCATCTTCATTGTTATCTGTACAACGTTTCGGCCGATGTGCCTTCCCGCCTTCTTTGGGTATTTCTTGTCGGACTCAGGAACATTCTCGGACTCGGGAACCTTCTTTCCGAACTCAGGAACCTTCTTGTCGTAATCGGGAGCCATCATGACTCACGATTACGACAAGAAGGTTACCGAGTTCGACATGAAATACCCGAAGAAGGCCAGACGGCACATCGTTGTACGGATAACAATGAAGATGAGAACAATAGTCCGAATAATACAAATAATACTAATTAGCAAGCATCATCTCAAAAATTCAGAGAAACCGAAAAGGGTTGATATTCCGTAAGACAAAAACAACCAACCAAAATCATATTTTTAATTTGAAGATTTCCTTCTTTCCATTTTTCCTTAAGCTGCGTGCAAGCCTTTTTGCAACATATTAACAACTTGGACTCACTACTGAGTGCCGAGAAATTCTGTTGTCATGGTAACACAAGGTGTGTTCGGTTTCGAGTTACCATAACACGCACCTCTGTGGCACTGGCAATGGCACTGGAGTACAATATTTTGCCTTTGCTCATACGTACGCGTGTGGGAACTCATATTAAATCAAACTTGTGTTATATTTGCCCTGTCCTCGTGAGGAGTGAGAGAGGCAAATAAATATATATCTTGGCCAGGCAAAGTTAAACTTAGTTTGTGCAAATATAAGAGTATCTATTTGTGCACCCATTTGGATATAAACGAATTCGAATTTAAAAAAAAAAAAAGAAGAAAGAAAGAAAGAAAAGAAAGAAAGAAAGAAATGTTTCGTTTGGTTTATTTGTTTAACGACATAATCAACTCCTGATGAATTATTTGATGCCAAAATTTAATTAATTTGTAATGTTTGATTACAATGCTGACTATGTGGAGAAACAAACATTTTTGAATTTACAATTTACAAACAAACACGGGATGTTATGATGGATGGAAATTTATTGTCGATGTTCGAACATTTCGGTTTACAATAGAAAACCTTCTTCAGGACTGTGAAATTAAGAAGAAACAAGAATTTATGTGGATAAAATGATGGATGTTTTGTATGCATTGAATTTGAAAAATGTCAGAAAAAAGGTTCGTTACCGTTCGTTGATTGGCGTTTATAGTTGAATGTTGATAACGGGATTACTGCAGCGAAAGCGAAAATTAATGATAGGAACACGTGAAAAACGAAAAGCCAAACTTGATTGACCCACGAGGAGATGTTGGAAAGGTATGACGTATTCCATATAAATATCAATGTATAAAAAGGAGAAAAGTATTAATTGTTCAAACTATTTAACACCCACATACACACACATATATATATATATTATATATATATATAATATATATATGAGCAACCGGACGAAAGGGCCCTTGTTTTTATTAATAAAAACATTTTTTTTTTTTTTTTTTTCGCTCTTTTCCTTCGTATCCACCTATGTGATCATCATGATTAATTGTCAACTATTTTAACACCCACATATACACACACATATATATATATATATATATATATATATATATATATATATGAGCAACCGGACGAAAGGGCCCTTTGTTTTATTAAATAAAACATTTTTTTTTTTTTTTTTTATCGCTCTTTTTCCTTCGTATCCACCTATGTGATCATCATGATTACCCTTAGAGTATTATTTAAATTTGCTTGTACCAGAAATTTATTTATATATATATATATATATATATACCGGTCCTCGCCAACTCAGCGTATGAGTAGCACAGGAATCTGTGCGGTAAAGTAAGGAGCTGATGGTAGGTGTGGCGTTCCACCTCAGACGCCAAAACAATCTCCTTGGTCTAGCGCTATTGAAAAGGGGATAGACTCCCTCGCTGACTGGCTGATACCGACTTTAGGCCGCCCCGACGACTTTACTTTACTTTTATATATATATATATGTGTGTGTGTGTGTGTGTTGTGTTGTTATTGCTATGGCCGGGGTTTGTAGTTTTGTAGCTATTAATTATTGATTTGCCTAGATGTGGGGATATGTTAAAGAAACCAGGTCTATAATTAACATTCAATTCTGACTATCTATATTTTCAACTTTCTACTGCAATTTTTCAGTCACACATTTTATTTGACTATAATAATCATTTGTTTGGTTTGGTTTAGTTTGTTTTACGGCATATCAACCTCAGTGGGTTATTTAATGCCGACAAAGTTTTGAAATGAATTCATTCTTAATGGACACTCAATCTTTTTTATAAACACATTTTTCTATTTAAACCATAGATGTGACCCTAACAAGTACGACCACTCCGGGTCATAGTTGACCAGGAATCAATGGTGATGAAGGGGTGCTCCATATTCCACAGACCTCCAGAACTTGAACCTCGCCATCAGAGAGTTTAGCGTCATTCCCAGGATATTTAGACCCTCAGCCACCGCCTTCTAGCACCCATATGATAAAAAGGGTTGAGACTTGCCATAAGGCCAATAGGGTCAGGGCAATCATATATGTGCTAGGGTTTGACGTGCCCAGACGATTGATCGGAGAGGGCCACTCCGACTGCTGTGTAGTCCAAGTAAGGGCAAAAGAGGAGTGTTACATGTCATGGACTGCTCATCCACAAGAATTCCGTCCTTAAGCATCAAGGGTCGCCACCCACCGCCAACAGGTGGTCCCACTGGGGTAGTCTTACCCCTCTGCAGAGGTGCAGTCGATGTATTCTAACGCCCCAGCCGACAGGGCGGCATTTGTTTGTACACAGTTATATGGTATTAAGTATTCCTATATAATACTCATCATTTACACAATTATATGGTCGAAAGTAATCATTCCTATTTGATAGTCATTTGAACACAGTTATAGGGTATCAACGACAGGGCGAAGAAAGAAAGAAAGAAAGAAAAAGGGGGTGGGAAGGGAAGGGAAATAAGAAAGAAAGAAAGAAAGAAAGAAAGAAAGAAAGAAAGAAGGGGTAGGAAAGGGAGGGAAATAAGAAAGAAAGAAAGAAGAAAGAAAGAAGGGGTAGGAAGGGAAGGGAAATAAGAAAGAAAGAAAGAAAGAAAGACGGGGTACGAAGGGAAGGGAAATAAGAAAAAAAGAAAGTAAGAAAGAAATAAAGAAGGGATAGGACGGAAGGGAAAGAAAGAAAGAAAGAAAGAAAGAAAGAAGGGGCATGAAGGGAAAGGAAATAAGAAAGAAAAGAAAGAAAGGAAGGAAGAAAGAAAGAAGGGGTAGGAAGGGAAGGGAAATAAGAAAGAAAGAAAGAAAGAAAGAAAGAAAGCCCCGTGTGCAAAATGATAAAAGTTCAAAAAATCAAATACTATACCTCAATTCTGTCACTGGCAAATGACGATGGTAACATTTCCCTGGACAATCATGTTAGAGAATATCCACATTTGGAAACAACGGCTATCTCTTTATAAAGATATACCAATCTTTATATCAAAGGCTAAAGAACCCAGTCTGCCCTATTATTTACCCATAGCTGACAGAAGAACAAATTCATGCTTTCCCTAAGGGGATTAGTGCGAAATAAAATGCCAACAACCTCGTCAAGGGTTTGAACCTGGGTCACCGATTCCATTCCTATAACGATAGCCGTTACGCTAAGCGCACCTTCTAAATATGGTATCGCGGTATTCACATGTGGTAGATATTTGATTTTTTTTTTAACTATGTTTACTGGTAGTTAAAAAAAAAGCAGTTATTTCTCAATTGAAGTTTTAAAAAAGTGGATACAGTTTCATTTGAGAGATTAGTTAGACTTTAAATTGTAGATAAATGTACAAAATATGAAGGAATGAGAGGAATGTTTTCTTTCTTTCATTAAATTTTGTTTTAAAATTTTTTTAAATATAATTTTTTAAAAATTTTTTAACTCAATTTAACTTAAAAATTTTTAATTCAATTTAACTTTAAAATTTTTTTAATTTTTTTTAATTTTTTTTTATTTTTTTTAAATTTTTTTAAATTTTTTAAAATTTTTTTTTTTAATTTAAAAATTTTTTTTTAAACTATATTTACCTGGTAGTTAAAAAAAAAAAGCAGTTATTTCTCAATTGAAGTTTTAAAAAGTAGATACAGTTTCATTTGAGAGATTAGTTAGGCTTTAAATTGTAGATAAATGTACAAAATATGAAGGAATGGGGAGGAATATATTTTCTTTCTTTCATTAATCATTGCAAAAGGAACCACTCGGTCAATATTGAAATATGAAATAGTAACATTATCTTATATAATAAATATAGAGGACTGTACATGTCAGAAGTCACATCAACATCATGAAGCTAAGAGGTCCATAAGAAAGCAACGGCAACAAAACATCGGAACATCATCATCTACAGGGACAACCTACAAATGCAAAATCTGTGGTCGAGAATGTTTCTCAAACATAGGACTTCATAGTCACAGGAGGCGCTGCAACTTCAGGGGCACACAAAAACTTTTATCATAGTCTTTCGAGACTGAATTGCCAATGAATGATATAAAGAAAAGGTGATATGAATTACATCTATTGTATTAGTAGAAGCGGCTACCCGGCGTCGCATGGGTTGAAGGGGGGGGTCATAAACGTTAATCTCGTAGATCCATAATTGAATTGCGACTTAGGTCCTTAAATGATTTACCATTAAAATCCCTATGCAAAAAAAAAACTTACGTTGATCCGGCCTTGCTGGACGTCAGAAATAAAAGTGCACACACATTCTAAATAAAATTAATGTCTCCTATGTAAAATAAAATAAAAAAAAAAACATGCTGTTAAATTAACTATTTAAATTTTATTTTTTAATTATCTTCACAAATATAAATCAAATTTCATTATTTTTGTTCAAAAAGCAAGATCTGGGATAGTGATGTGTTATTATATATATATATTACTTTGTCGTTAAATGTTTTATTTTAGTATTTTCTTCCGGACATACATACATACATACACACACACAACTGCCCTTTATATATGTATAGATGTTTGTGTTGGATGAGGTAACCCAAGACAATGAAATAAAAAGAAAAAACGTAAACAGGAAAATTAAGAAAATATATTAGTTTTAAGCTAACTTAAACTAATTCATTACAAATAATAATTTAATATAATCTGTCTATACATATACAAAGGTCAGTTGATGGTATGTATGCCCAGAGGATACTACAAAAATAAAACAATTAACGACAAAGTAAATATATATATATATATATATATATATATAATATATATATATATATATATATATATATATATATAGAGTTTTATAATTTGCTTGAAGCATTTGTATATATTGGTTTGGAGGTGGATTTTGAAGGCTATCACAATGCAGGTGTAAAGAAAAAATAAGGTAACAATGGTGTTGTTTGTTAACCTGTCATTTATTCTTAATATTAATATTTCGAGATAAAATCTCTTCTTCAGAAGAATACTGGAACTGAAGTAGTTGTCGTCTTGTTATGGCAAAATGCCATAACAAGACGACATCTACTTCAGTTCCTTATTTTTTCTTTACACCTGCATTGTGATACCCTTCAAAATCTACCTCCAAACCAATATATATATATATATATATATATATATATATATATAATCCAAAAGTCCAGAGAAGAAATCTTCCTTACGACACAATAGTTTTATTTAAAAAAAACCTGTCGCAGTTTGAGAGCTCAATGTGTGCTCTTAATGTTAGAGTCACAGAGCAAATATATAAGTAAAGAAATAACAAAGGACTTAGAGGATTAGCATTATAGTCTATTTAAGGGAGCTTAGACAAAGTGTCTAACTCTCCCGACTCATCTGATGAGTCGGGAGAGCTAGACACTTTGTCTAAGCTCCCTGAAATAGACTATAATACTAATCCTCTAAGTCTTTTGTTATTTATTTACTTATATATATATATATATATATATATATATATATATATATATATATATATAATATCACCGGTTCGTTGGTTTTTGTTCAAAAATTATGAAGATTTGATTTATATTCGAAGATATTTAAAAATTAAAATATACATAGAAATAACATTGAAATTCTACTTAAAAATGTCTAGCATTTGTAAATTTCAAAAGTAAATAAATCAATACACAAGGGTTTCCCCTCTACCCAGGAGATGCTGGATAGTCACTTCTAGTCGTACACTAAAGGAGAATTATTTTGGAAAAGTGAAAGAATCGAAAACTATACCTCGACTGTGTGACTGGCAAATGACGATGGTAATATTAGCCCTGGACAATCATGTGAGAGAATATCCACACTTGGAAACAACAGAGTGATACGACTGACTATCTCTTTTTGAAAATATACCCATCCTCCTATCAAAAATAGCTGTTTCAGCTTGGCGGATTCGGGCGTCTTCGTTCTCTTTCTCTCTCTTTTTCATTCACGTTTTTCTTTCTTTCTTTCTTTCTTTTTTTTTTTTTTTTTGCGTGTAGTTATGAATTAGAAAAAAAAAGAAAGAAAGAAAGAAAGAGAAAGAAAGAAAGAAAGAAAGAAAGAAAGAAAGAAAGAAAGAATGTCTTTATCTATTGAGTCGATTAAGAAGTGACTAACCATCACTTCACATGTATGAAACGGGACTAATTCACACGCATATTGTTACAGTTTGTCCCGTAATTCCAACTTTCCAACGCATTTTACGACCGATTTCATTTACACACGCATATATTCACAGTCACTCACGCCGACGCATTCTTGAAAAGAAAGGAATGCTCACACGTCAGTATAAAACGCTGAGTAGCCAGCCTTAAAGAGAATCCGCAACAAAGCACAGATATCTATCATCAATTGTCACGATTAAAGAGGACGGGTAGCATTTTAAATGATGCATTATATTGTCTATGTATCTGTCAGTATAATAAAGGTTAAACGCACAGTAAGGGTAACCCAGAGCCGGACGTTTTTAGACCTGATTTTTCGGATGCATGTATTATTGGGGATCGAGAAAAATTATTTTAAATAGATCCCTCTATCCCGTTTACCATAACTTTTCTCGTTTCCCAATAATACCTGCATTGAAAAAATAAGGCCTAAAAACGTTCGGCTTTGGGTTACTCTTACCGTGCTTTTAACCTTAATAAAGGAGACAGGTAGTTTTCAAATATAGATAAAAGCGAGTTTCAAATTTCTCGGCAGGTGTTAAAGATTTGAATAACAGATTGGCTTACCGTTTCGAAAAAAAAAAAAAAAAAACATCAAATCAAAGAAATTTATGTTCTAGTAAAATTGTTTGGGGTGTAGTAGTTAGCCGTGCGGAAAATGAAATCTGCAGTCCGAGTTCAAACGCCGGTTGGGACAGTTTGCTTTCATTTTGCACATATGCTCTTTAGAAAGTCATGAATTTCCTCTCACCCACGTGAAGGTAAATAACAGAGTAATTGGAACCTTTTAGATTTGAATGTCCCACATACATGGTTGCCCTGTCGGTGAGGCTTAGATTATGCTGACTGTATCTCCCTGCAAAAAAAACGTGTCCTGAGTATGACACTAAGCTACAGGGCTCCTAAACTACTAAGCTCCAGTTCTGAAGCTCTGAGGCTAGTGGAGTACCGCTTCATTGTCATTTATTACGATTCGTGTGGCCATTTTAGGGCTGTAGTTGAAAGCACTTTTACAGTGGAAATCCCTTGTGGCCTAAAGTTTGATCCTTTCTTGAAGTAGAAAGATGTAGTATTAGTTTTAATCCCTGTCCACGATCTGTCTTGAGTTGTATCAGAGTTTATCCTGTCTTGAAGTAGAGAGCTGTATAATCCTCGTCTGCTTGCCTGTGCCTCCAGCAAGCAATTGTATCCCCCTGCAGAGTGGTAAGACACCTCCACCCTAAAAAAAAAAAAAAAAAAACTGTGTCCTAAGTATAACACTAAACTACAGGGCTCCTAAACTACTAAGCTCCAGTTCTGAAGCTCTGATAGTGGAGTACCCCTTCATTGTCATTTGTTACGATTTGTGTGGCCATTTTAGGGCTGTAGTTGAAAGCTATTTATACTGGAGATCTCTTGTGGCATAAAAGTTTGATCTTTCTTGAAGTAGAAAGATATAGTATCAGTTTTAATCCTTGCCCGCTGATCCGTCCTGGGTTGTATCAGAGTTTATCCTGTCTTGAACTAGAGAGTTTTATAATCATCAGAGTTTATCTTGTCTTGAAGTAGAGAGTTGTATAACTTCGTCTATGCTTCTAACGAGTAATTTAGGACAATCTATCAACGCATTTAAATAGTAAATTAAATACATGTTTCGGGTGTTTTTAATTGGACGATTCAGCCACGGCTGTTTTATAACAGTTTATAAATATAAGTTGTTATCTTCAGCACACCTTATACTCTCAAAATAATCGAACACCATTACTCCCAGGTCCACTTTGTACGGAGTGGCTGTACCTCTAATGGGTCAAATAGATCAGTTTGCATATTATTTGTACTAGCAACAGAAAACACCCTCCGGGTGTCGTAAAAATTAATTTTTGAAAGACATTGCCTAAGAGGGTGGGAGTTAAAAATTCAATGTCAGAGGGTTTGTATCATAAGTAAGACAAATCCTCATATTTATTAAAGGAGTAAAAAAAAATAGATAAAACAAATTAAAATGAAAACTGAGCCCCGTCCCTCTCAAATAAAATGTTGCGTTGCATGTAATAATCAAACA
The DNA here is from genome assembly GCA_023376005.1 of Doryteuthis pealeii. Taxonomy (NCBI): domain Eukaryota; kingdom Metazoa; phylum Mollusca; class Cephalopoda; order Myopsida; family Loliginidae; genus Doryteuthis; species Doryteuthis pealeii. Next base: position 119,033,069 of record CM042147.1, on the reverse strand, counting down.
ATTATTTTTGAATAGTTTCCGCATCAATTTTACACAAAATCGTAGGTATTTATTTATTTGTAAACTTTTTAGTTAACTTCTTGTTACTGAAAAAAAAGTGGGGGGGACGAGAGTAAAAAACAATTCTTAAAATTGCTCACTCAGATTTTGGGTGTGTATAGCATAAGAATATTGTGACGTAATCTGTGACGTAGATCCATGACGTAGTTTTTGTTACAGACAGAAATAGAGACAATCTCCATTATTAATAAGATCATATAGGAATACTTGACGTCATATAACCGTATTAAAAAATCTCTGTAAAAAAAATATAAATGTAAATGTATGCAATGTATACAATTCCCTAACTTCTAAGCATAAAATAACGCCAGATGGGTTGACATGCCGTTAAAAATCGATCAGTCAATCAAGCAACCATATCCTTGGAGTGCATTTGATATGTATCAATAATGAAAATATTTTTATTCATAAATGATGATAATTTAAGAGAATTACTACTGCTATTATAGTAAACAAACAAGAATTTCTGTGCTACGCATACGCTGAGTTGGCGAGGGCCGGTACCGAACTAGGAAATTTATGGTTTCTAAAGGAGCTGATGGTAGGTGTGGCGCTCTACCTTAGACGCAAAAACAATCTCCTTGGTCTAGTGCTAGGGAAAAGGGGATAGACTCCCTCGCTGATTGGCTTACTTTTACTTTATAGCAATAATGGAGAAGATGTAGTTATATGAATGTAGATCTGGTTTCGTGCTCATTTCTGACCAAATCAGTTGAGGGAGTCCCCGTGACGTATTGTCTAGCATGCTTCAGAGTGCGTCGGCCTCTGGAGCGGCTAAGTAAAATTAACAGCATTGATCCCCGGGGGCTATCCCCCCAGGCAATACCTGCCCCCTTGATGTAAAAGGACAGGGCTGGGTTTATTGCCCAGTGCCTGAGGCGCCCCCTTGAGAGGTATTGCCGACGGGATCAACGAATTTTTGTGCCTACCACCCATGAGCTTCGGCTTGTGGGTGGGCCCACATAAAAATGTCATTGTGTCACGTAAGTGGGATGAGAGGCAAATACCTTGGCTAGCATGCTGGACTGCGACATCGTAATAAGCTAATTCGAACTCTAGTCGCACTATTTTTCACTTTCGGACTAATACCCTTGGGAAAGGTATGACCCCCTAACCCCTTGTCTATGAGTTGAATAGTATCACTACTGTTCTACTACAAAGATGGTTTTGGCATCAAATAACCCACGAAGATTGATAAGTCATTAATAAAGAAACCTATTCTCTCATTAGAAGGACCGAGTTACTTCGGGTTAGCTCAGTCGGTAGAATGCACTCGCCTTGAATCGCACTTCAGCGTATGAGTAACACAGATTGGGTAATCTGATCTGTGCTGTAACGTGGGGAGCTGACGGTAGGTGTGACGCGCCACCTCATCAAAAAAAAATCCCAGGTCTAGCGCTAGCGAAAATGGGATAAACTCCCTCGCTGTCCGGCTGATACCGACAATAGGTCACTCCGCCAACTTTTTATTTTCTCATTAATGTTTGTGTTAATTCATGACCATCGACATTTTTTTTTTTTTTTGTTGATTTTCAACATACAAATTAAATTGCCGAAACTTTCTATTACGACGGTGGTGATAGGATGTGCGCTTGCATGTTAAGGAGCATAACATACGGAAGAAGAAAGCGCAAACCCTGACAGAGACAAATGAAGGGCCGGGGGGCGGTGACTTCGGCCCTGAACCGCATAAGTTAACATCGTTGATCCCAGGCCCCCTCTATTTAAAGGGACAGGGCTGGGTTTATTGCCTGGTGCCTGAGGGGCGCCCCCTTGAGGGGAAATGCCGACGGGATCAACGCATTTTTTGCACCGCCTCCCATGAGCTTCCTGTTCGTGGGTGGTCCCACACTAATAGAGCCTTGTGCCTAACCCGTACAAATATCGACAAATGAAGGAGATTCCCCCAAAAAGGGATGGTGGAGTCAACTTCTAGCACAGAAAAAAGCTGTTCGATAACCAGATGGCAACATCCCAAACACAAAAAATGTTTACCTTTACTAGCAAAATAAATAAACACCCTCCGGGCGATGTAAAAATAGATTTTTGAAACATATTGCCTGAGGGGTGGGAGTAAAAAATCAATGTCAGCGAGTTTGTGCCCTAAGTAAGTAAAATCATCAAATTCATTAAAGGATTAAAAAATAAAACAATTTGAAATGTAAACTTTAAATATATATTAAAATAAAACAAACTATATATAGATATATAATACCAGTCATGTATTTATCAAAACTTGTTTAAAAAAACAATGAGGACTGTCTAATGTTGCATGTTCAAATTTTGAGTGTATTTATTCTATGTTATGACGATTTGGGGTAATTTGTGACGTAATTTTTGTTACAGACAAAAACCGGAAGCGAATCTCCATTATTAATAGAGATAACAATTAGTTGGTTGGTTTGTTGGTTGGTTAGAACTGACAAACACATCAATCCTTTTGGTTATTTTATATGGAAGATTTTTTTATTCATTCTTGTTGGGTATTCAGATTTCTTTAAACTCATTTTCAAACACTTTTTAACTCATTTTTGATATATTTAGCCCATAGATGGGACCCTAACAAGTACTACCACTCCGGATCAGAGTAGACCTGGGAGTAATGGCAATGGGGGGGGTACTCCACACTCCTCAGAATTCCAGAATAGGAACCTTACTCCTAGATGCAGTTTAGCCACATACCCAGGACACTAGGCCACCACCTTCTAGCACATATATGATAAAAGGGCTGAGGCTTTGCCATATGAACACTTGAGGAATACCATCGGGACAATCATATAGGTACTAGGGCTTGACATGATCTGCCGATGGTCGGATGGGGCCGTTCTGGCCGCCCGTCTAGCCCAAGTAAAGTGGAGTGCTGCAAGTAATTGACTGCTCAGCCACCAGTATTCTGTCCTTAAGCATCACGAGTCACCGCCCATGGCCAATGTTGTATACTCTTTTTCCTTACTTCTATTATTCTTCTGCTCATCTTTGGTATTTTACGTTCTTCTTCTAGCGTCTGGACTTCGTCTTGGGGACTCCGTGTCTGGTCTTCCATTGGGGATTTCTCTTTATCAGAAGCCCTGTGTCATTGGTAGTTTTTAGATAATAACACAAGACTTCGATTTACTTAGATCATATTTTATTTCGAAATCCCCACCAAACTACCTGCGCAGATTGAGTCGGCAGCGTGCATCACACGACTTACCACCTTCGTGGCCTGGCCGATACTAACTAAAATCTCTTTCTAATCTAAACCAGAAGAGGGTCTTCTTCGCCGATTCTCACGGTATCCACCGGAAGGATCAGGATGAGATCAAGCCTTGTCATTCAATCCTTCAAGGCCGTCGGCTGCACTTATAACAGCCATTTTGGTTTCTACACTACTGTACATAAGTATTAGGAATCTAATAATTATGTAACACCAACAGGTGACCCCATGGGGGGCGGTTTTACACCTCTGCAGAGGTGCAGTCGGTGGATTCTACAGTCCCAGTTGACAGGGTGTCCTTAATAACAAGAGGGAGCTCGTATAACGGTTATCGTTGTGGGAAATGGAATCGGTGACCCGAGTTAAAATCTTAGACGTTTGCGTTTCACTTCGCGCTAATACTCTTGGGAAAGGCATGAATTCATTTCTTCAATACCCCACCCCCAACTATGGGTAATTAGTAGGGCAGATTGGGTGTTTTAGCCTTGGTACGACAATAAGTATAGAAGAAAGAAAACTCTGAATTCGAACCAGCTTAACGCCGCCTAAAAATTGGTGGGGCTAAATAAGTACAAATTATGTTTGATGTGATCGAAAAAATGACCAGTTCTACATAAATCTGTAGTGAAGAAGTGGCTCAAAGAACAGTCAACATAATACATGCTCTCATTTGAAGGTGGAACATTGCTATTGAGAGAAAGAGTGACTGCAGGAAAGTAAGGAGGTGATCCACAGAGGACCAGCTTCATTTTGATGTATGATACATATTCCTGTGTTGGTATAATTACCTGTCCTAAAGAAAATGGCATTACTTTTTGACTACCCTCGTATTAATTTGTTTTTTTAATTAAGAAAAACAATATTACTGAATAGTTTAAGAAGTCACTGAGCACAATATCAACATTTAAGAGTTCATGGAGCATTAGGATGATTGTCTTTAATTATAAGGTAGGTATGCTCAATTCGCGGACTTTTTTAACATTTTGCGCTCGTCTAAAACTATTTTAAAACGTCAATATAAAATGGAAAATTAATTTTTTAATGTTTTCTTTTACGTTTAATATAAAGAACAATTCCAAGTTTATGTGTTAAAAAAAGAACAAACAAATTTCTGTTACATAAAACCTAATTACGTAAATTCTTAATCTTTTGTTGACATAGTTATCACATCTTGACGCGAACAATTAGTCTCTGTCAGGTTTTGCGCTTTCTTCTTCCGTATGTTATGCTCCTTAACATATAAACGCACATCCTATCACCACTGTCGTAATAGAAAGTTTCGGTATTTAATTTGTATGTTGAAAATTAACAAAAAAAAATGTCGATGGTCAATGAATTAACACAAGCTTTAATAAGAGAATAAAAAATTGGTGGAGTGGCCTATTGTCGGTATCAGACAGACAGCGAGGGAGTTTATCCCCTTTTCGCTAGCGCCAGACCAGGGAGATTTTTTTTGCTTAGTAGAAACCGCGAGAAATTGAGCATGCCTAGTGAAAGGCTTGTAAGAATTTGGTTTGTGAGCCAGAATGTAGAAGTCTTATTTTTAGTCAATTTAAATCCTACGTGGGGTGTCCAGTTGGGAGACATTACCTTTTTTTTTTTTTCTTTTTTTTTTTTTCTTTTTTTTTTTTTTTCTTTTTTTTTTTTTTTTTTTGTCAATGCGTGAGCCCCAATATTTTTGCATTTACTCTATTTACTGTGTCAGTAGGGTCTCTCGCTGTGTATGAAAAAGTATTGTATATTGGGCCAGATAAGTGAGAAAAATATACAAACTTACTTTGTTACTACACGATTTTAAAACCAAAATTTGCACTTAACCAGTAATTTTTTCTCTTGTGATTCTCGATAAAGTTCATTAGTGCTGAAAATGACTTAAGTAAATTGGCGAAATTGTCTAGTTGTGAAAGACTAGTGATTTAAATAAAATAGAATTAAAAACAAAAAACAAAAACAAAAAAAAACAGATGTGCCTGGAGAACATACACATACACACACACACGCAAATAAACAAACAAACTACTGCTTAATAATACAACAAAAAAGGGTAGGCCAAACCTGGAATGATGATAAGACATTGTTGGACAGACACACACACATAAACACACATAAACACATACACACACGCAGAGAATTTGGAAGATATAAGGAACAAACAGGATGGAAAATTGCTAGCAACAGCTCCAGGCTTTCAGAAATCTTCTGACGAAGAGATCTTTATCTCGAAATATTAAGAATAAATCAAAGGTAAACTAACAACACCATAGTCACCTGATTTTTCTTTACACTTGCATTGTGATGGCCTTCAAAACCAACCACCAAACCAATATAAACACAATGCTTCAAGCAAATTATAAAACTTTAAATAAAAAAAAACGAAGCTTTGTTTATGTATATAAGATTCAGATGCAGTCGGCGCTAAAATACATACGTGGTTATTTTTCCCCTACAGCTAAAATTTGCCGTGTCACATTGTATGTAATCATCAGAGTGAATGAATACATTTACGTATTTGTTTTAAATCATATCTGGTATTATTACATTAAGAGTTACTTTACAAGTAATTATTGCTTGCATTAAACAAGAATTTTTTTTTTACATTTATCGTCATTTTCTTATCTATTTATCTATTCATTTATTCATTTATTTATTTTTTCTGAAATGTTCCGGGTGCCATGCGACGTTGTAAACAGCGAACGCATTCCACTCCTTTAGGTGGACGAGCAGGTTTTTTTACATCACAGTCGGGTTCCGACTCAAAAGTTAAAATAAAGCTAGAAGAACTGATTTTCTTAACAGATAACCTTTTTGGGTGACAACAACTAGCCTACGACACCACATCACCATCACGTTGCAATGCCTCCTCACGTGACATTGACGTCATAGATCTTAATTAGCACACGCATCTATTACGTGTGTGCGCCCGTACGCGTTTTGGATGTGTTTGCATATACATAGATATATAGATACATGATCTAAGATGGACTTAACCTCGACCGAGCCTTTTGTTTTATTTCATTTTATTCATCCTTTTGTTGTTTTTTTTTGGGGTTTTTTTTAATCTTTCTTATCATTGTTACGTTAGATTGTTTGAATCTGAGTTTGAGTTTTTTGTTTAACGGCATATCAACCTCTGTGGGTCATTTAATGCTAGAAAAGGTTGTTTCGGATTTCAGTTTTAAAAGTAGTGGTTCTATGGGGTTTGAGTTTTGTTTAACGGCATATCAACCTCTGTGGGTCATTTAATGCTAGAAAAGGTTATTTTCGGATTTCAGTCTTTAAAGTAGTGGTTCTATGGAGGTATTCGGTTTTGTTTTGTATATCTTTGTTAAAAACGTTAAATTGTGATAAATAATTCTAAACCAGTGGTTCTCAACTGGATGCCATACGAGCCCCTAAGGACCATATACCATTGGGGGGGGGGGGTAACTAAAGTAAAATAGTAAAGTCGACGGGCTGGCCTAAAGTCGGTATCAGCCAGACAGCGAGGGAGTATGTCCCTTTTCACTAGCACTAGACCGAGGAGATTATTTTTGGCGTTTGGAGCCGAGCACCACTCCTACCATCAGCTCTTCACTTTACCGCATAGATCTCTGTGCTACTCATACGCTGAGTTGACGAGGGCCGGTATTGAGCCAGGAACCTTGTGGTTCCTAGTTGGATACTCTACCGACTAAGCTATACCGACCCTTTTGGGAGAGGGGGTCGAGGCAACCAAAAAGTGGCTATAATTAGTCTATAAATGAACTTTTTTCGAATTGGTTTACGGTTTTAGGTCATTAAGGTTGTTTTTAATTACGTATTGCTTAAAAAAACTAAACAACAAAAAACCCAAATTATTATATATTTGATTAACCATTGAAATCAATTATTGAATTTATTATTGAGACAGTTGTTTGTGTTAATATAGCAATGTATAATTTCAATTAAACTTTTTATCTATTTTTTTAAGCAATACGTAATTAAAAACAACCTTAATTCCCTAAAACCGTAACCCAATTTGCAAAAAGTTGATTTATAGACTGTAGTTAAACTGTCATGGGGGATCACCAAAAAACTTTCCGTTTTAATTTTCCGACCTAAATCAGAAGTCAGCCCAAAAAGTATTTATGAAAATACAATAGGATTTTTAAACATCGAACGTCTGGTGGAGAGCTCCACCAGTGTAGAATAGGAATCAAAGAGAACCATGGGTAAAAATAAATAAATAAATAAAAATTGAGAACAACTGCTCTAAACAATCAGGTGCGCTTAACCTAACAGATAGCGACGAGCAGAATGAAATTGGCGAATCGTGTTCAATCTCCAGGTGGGGTAAGATTGCTTTCAGTTTTCACTTATACTCTTGAGAAAGTTATGAAACCACCCCTTCCCATCCCCTCTCACCCAATAACCCGCTTTTCGGGACGGGATCTGGTGGCTTCGGCCACTGGACCAGTGTTAAATTAACGGCGTGATCCGGGGGAGGGGGCATCCCCCAGGCAACACCTGCCCCCTTGATTTAAAGGGATAGGGCTGCGTTTATTGCCCAGTGCTTGAGGGGGAATGCCGACGGGATCTACGCATTTTTGCACCTGCCATCCCATGATCTTCGGTTCGTGGGTGGTCTCACATTAAACGACCTTGTTTTATTCGTGGGATGCGAGGTAAATACCCCCCTCTCTCTCTTCTCTCTCTTCTCTCTCTCTCTCTCTCTCTCTCTCTCTCTCTCTCTCTCTCTTCTTTCTGGCCATGAGTTAATAGCAGGGCAGCTGGAAATGATCAAAGGCAATCTATCTTGGTTGTTCGATAAGTCATGTTGTGAATCGTTCCTCACTGCTGGTGCCATGTAGCCCAGTACAGCCTGGCGCGTATTACATATAGAAAAAAATGTGCACCTGTCAAGTAACCTCTATTACTCTGAGATATGCCGTGAAGGGGAATTACTCAGAATGGAACCCCGGCGGCCTAATAACAGTATCCATCCAATAATCTCTATATCAAAAGGCTGGATTGTAACTACGTACCTATCGTTCGTGTGTGACACACTTTCAATTCCCGATATACATGAGGTGTCCGTGGGCGTCCCATCGTGGTCTAATGGTTAACTATGTAGTCTCGCACATCCATTTCTGCCGAATAGCGAGTTCGGTCCTCGCTGGATGACCCATACTTGCGACCTTGCCGTGGTGGCTGTTATATACCCCATCGTCGGGTATATAATCGAGAGAGGAAACTCAGGTGACAGACAGACAGACAGACAGACACTTACTTGTTACTTCATTTCTTCTTTACTAGATCTAGTCGCCATGTTTTCATCTTCTTCTTCTTTCGCCGACATTTTGTTGTCTAGTCTTCTAACTGCTTCTTCTAAGGGCTAGTTTTTTTTTAGTCATGCAATTAATTAACTCACAAGACTTTTATTTCCTTGATCAATATTTGTTTAACTCATTTTTATTCGCCGCCCGAGTGAGAATCAACCTCGCAGTAGTACGTCTACTCTGCGTCAATTCTCTAAGAAACTAATCACATGACGCGCGAGATTCGCGCCTCTAGGAGTCTAGGAGAGCTATAACTGGCCTGGTAGTTTTCCACTACCTGCTTTCAATTCTCGCAACAGGGTCTGTCAACAATTTAAGTTACCCATAAAATGTAACAGTGTCCAAGTTGGGTAGATATCTGCATGAGGTGTCGGTTGCTTTTGTGAAAGCAAACGCTATAATAAAGTATCTAAAAGAATGAAAAGAGAGAAATAGGACGTCTTAAAGATGCCGGTTGTTTATGTCGTATTGTAGTTATCTCTCCAGAACCTCCACTCTCTAGAGAAGGAGAGAAATAGGGAATCCATCATGGCGTCATCGGAATAAAAGCACGTGTAGATTAAGCTCTTCGTTGTGATATCTTTTTTTTTTTCTGCGCGGCAAATTTACTTTCTTGCGAGACAAATTGGTTTCGCCCTCCTATACTAAAATTTGACCTTTAGGCACTCCTTTTTTATCTCGATTAAGAAAGGACATGTTTTTCATTTACACCGTCAATATCCGGTTGTTTTAACAGACGATTTTTAGATTTTTTTAAAATTATAAAACTAACCCCTAACCCTAACCCCTAACCCCTAACCCTAACCCTAATCCCTAACCCCTAACCCCTAACAAACAACCGGATATTGATGGTGTAAATGAAAAACATGTTCTTTCTTAATTGGGATCAAAAAGGGGTGCCTAAAGGTAAGATGGTCCAAAATTTTGAATGGCGACTGTTGTTTATATTGTATTAATTTATCTCCCTAAAATCTCCACTCTCTAGAGAAGGAGAGAAGAAGAGAAGAAACAGGAAGAAGGCATTCATTCATGGCGTCGTCCCAATAAAACACATATAGATCCAGCTCTTCGTTGTGATATCCTTTACCTTCCTATATGCCCAGGTATATTGCCTTCCCAGACTTATCATGTCCTTTGGAATCATTTATACAACCATGACATTGTGTAAATACCGTTCTAAGTGACAATCATCCGTAGGTTGCAGGTTCAATCCTGACTAAAATAATCTTAAATACTTAACATAGCTTGGCACTTGTATCCGGTCATGGTTAACGGAATGGGAATATAAGAGGTCCACAGAGTGTTAACTCTGGTTCTTATAAAAACATTGGGTTACTTAAAGGATAAGTACCCAATGCGGAATACTTCAGTTAGGAAAACGACAAACGCGTTAGTTACATTTATATAACTTTTATTATAACATATATAGGGGAACGAAGTTCTCCAGGCTATTTAATGTCACAAGTGTCCAGACATACACAATAGTGTTAATAGACAAAGTGGTAACCACTTACTGTAAGTAGAGGCTGTGGCGTCTGGTATGCACCATAGGTGTCTGCTGGAGAGAGATGACAAGCACGTCCAGGCTTGTTCAGTGGCATCGGAAGAAGAGGGTTCTCTCCTTGGATTCCTGTGTCACGTGACCAAAATAGGGTCTCCTGACACAGGAGATTCGCCCAAAGCCCTCAGACAAGGGAGACTGCCCTTACAGGTACAATCTACCCCAATTAAATAAAGAATTCAGTTCGAAGTTCCGTGAAGGCTCCCGTTTACGACATGAAGGCTCCCGAGTTCGACAAGAAGGCCCGAGTTTGACTAGAAACACCTGAAGAAGACCGGAGAGTACTTCGGCCGAAACGTTGTTTATATAACAATAAATATGAGAACAATAATCCGAAAAATCTAAATAATATACATTAAAACTGTTGGGTTTTTTTTTTAACTCAAAAGGAGTAAAATAATAATCTGGAAAAGAGACTGAGGTAACCAGGGAGGATTGAAACCATTTAGACCTCAGCACTGTTGAAATCGGATAGAATATTTAGAAGAGTCCTGAAGAGCTTGGAAGACTAGCAGTCACTCGGACTTCAATGAAGGCCACCAATTACAACTGGTGGGAAAACTCAAATAGAGTAAATAACGATTCCATTCATCTTTAGTAGAAATATTTGAGCTTGTGTAAATCTTACTCAAAATTTATACAATTCACAATATCGTGATTTTTTTTATAATCAAAATTACTATGAAGGAAAAGTTTAAACACTCATTTTAAATCTTGGCCTCGTAACATTCTTTTAATGACATATACCTAGAATACTGCTTGTCTATGTTTAAAAGGAAAATGACATATACCTTGAACACTGTTAGCCTATGTTTAAAAGGAAAATGACATATACCTAGAATATAGTTAGTGTATGTTTAAAAGAAAAATGACATATACCTAGAATATTGTTAGTTTATGTTTAAAAGGAAAATGACATATACCTAGAATACTATTAGTTTATGTTTAAAAGGAAAATGACATATACCTAGAATACTATGAAATATACCTTGAACACTGTTAGTCTATGTTTAAAAGAAAAATGACATATACCTAGAATACAGTTAGTGTATGTTTAAAAGAAAAATGACATATACCGAGAATACTGTTTGTCTATTTTTAAAAGGAAAATGACATATACCTAGAATACTGTTTGTCTATGTTTAAAAGAAAAATGACATATACCTAGAATACAGTTAGTCTATGTTTAAAATAAAAATGACATATACCTAGAATACAGTTAATGTATGTTTAAAAGAAAAATGACATATACCAAGAATACTGTTAGTCTATGTTTAAAAGGAAAATGACATATACCTAGAATACAGTTAGTTTATGTTTAAAAGGAAAAAGACATATACATAGAATACAGTTAGTGTATGTTTAAAAGAAAAATGACATATACCTAGAATATTGTTAGTCTATGTTTAAAATAAAAATGACATATACCTAGAATACAGTTAGTTTATGTTTAAAAGAAAAAATGACATATACCTAGAATACAGTTATTCTATGTTTAAGAGAAAAATGACATATACCTAGAATACAGTTAGTCAATGTTTAAAAGAAAAATGACATATACCTAGAATACAGTTAGTTTATGTTTAAAAGAAAAATGACATATACCTAGAATACAGTTTATGTTTAAAAGAAAGATGACATATACCAAGAATACAATTAGTTTATGTTTAAAAGAAAAATGACATATACCTAGAATACAGTTAGTTTATGTTTAAAAGAAAAATGATATATACCTAGAATACGGTTAGTCTATGTTTAAAAGAAAAATGACATATACCTATAATACAGTTTATGTTTAAAAGAAAAATGACATATACCTAGAATACAGTTAGTCTATGTTTAAAAGAAAAATGACATATACCTATAATACAGTTTATGTTTAAAAGAAAAATGACATATACCTAGAATACAGTTAGTCTATGTTTAAAAGAAAAATGACATATACCTAGAATACAGTTTATGTTTAAAAGAAAAATGACATATACCTAGAATACAGTTAGTCTATGTTTAAAAGAAAAATGACATATACCTAGAATACAGTTAGTTTCATTTTTAAATAATGACATATACCTAGAATACAGTTAGTTTATGTTTAAAAGGAAAATGACATATACCTAGAATATAATTAGTTTATGTTTTTAAAAAATGGCATATAACTAGAATACAGTTTATATTTAAAAGAAAAATGACATATACCTAGAATACTGTTAGTCTATGTTTCGTTTTTCTCGAGTAAGTACTTACTAAACTTACTTTTTTCGAGAAAGTACTAAATCTTGTCATTTTAACTTAGTTACATTGTACAAACAGTTTGAATCAAGCTTTCAAGTAAGTGTATAGTGGTTTATCACCTCTAAACATTTGCAATGTCTTTTGGGAACATTATGATTGGATTCCGCCATGTTTAACAATGGAGGTAACAGCTTTCAATCGCTATTTGCTGAGAACGGAAGAGGGGGGAGTTATGAGAATGCGGTTTAAACAATAGGAAACTAACTAAAAACAAATTTTAGGTCAAAAGTGAAGCATTCAATGTTTAATCATCAATTGTTTTTCTTACCCCCCGGAACTATTTAATTTGTTACTACTGAATGTGTCTAAACGAAGAAGTAGTCGAATAGCAATAAAGTTAGTTCACATATTACTAAATCAATTTGGTTAATAAACCCGAATCGTAATTTTTATGAGTTACATAAACACATGATATCAAAA
>CM042147.1:119000243-119015243 GCA_023376005.1 Doryteuthis pealeii | reverse complement strand
TGCGCTGATTTAGTGATGTCCGGTATTGAACCCGGAATCATGTGGGCCCTAGGCGGATGCTCCACACTGTCGTACCACTTGTAAGATTATTTAGAATGCTCGGGGATTAAAATGAAATTTAAATTTTAAATTTTAAAAGTAACATGCTCCCATGAACCTTCACCGGAAGAACCCTCTGCGCGTGTGCGGGAAAAAGGGCCATCTTCTGACCCCCAAGAGAATCTCTCGACCATTCGAGTTTAGGCCTTAACTGTCTTTAAACACTACTACTGGCCAGGGAAATATTTCCTTGTCACGTGGTGGCTATGACCGGTGAATAAAGCCAAAATCCTAAAACCGCCTTTTGTCTTTCTCTTCCCAGGAATTCCTTTTTTTCGGCGCGACCACCAAATAGGATGGGGTTAAAAGCAAAACCCTACGAACAGGCAGCCACTTTTTTTCAACTTAAAACACAAAACCTCTTGCTACCCCTTAATTGTCTTGATTTCTCTGTTATATTATCTCTATGTGCCCTATCCTATATAGAGAGCATCCTCATTAAAGATATTGCAACCTTTTAACAGAGTAATGATCTGAAGAAGCAAGGACGAACTCATAAAAGGCATTCTCCTGTGGACGCCAATAGATAGACGCATCAGTGTAGGTCGTCCATGAAAAAAGAAAGAAAGAAAGAAAGAAAGAAAGAATGGACAAAGAGAAAGAAATTGTTAAAAAGAAAGAAAGAAATAAAGAAAGAAGAAAAGAAAGAATGGAAAAAAGAAGAAAGATAGTTAGAAAGAATTAGTTAAAAAAAGAAAGAAAGAAAGAAAGAAATTATTCAGCTCTGTGTGGATTCTGGATTCTGTGCGGAAGACCGGCCAGGGATCACCCCTGATAGGGACGGGTGGTTTGAAAGAGAGAGAGTCATAGATATATGTGCTGTGTGCACGCGCATGTGTATTTGTTCGTATAAAAATTCGACCCCCTATATTTTCTTAGTCTTTTATTATCTATCTATTTATTTATCTATTCACTTATTTGGGTGATGGGTTAGCTGACTGTAATCTCCGAGTTTGATGGTATCATTTTGTATATTGTGGGGAGTGCGAAAATCAATCTTGTTTTTGTTGTTGTTGTTGTTGTTTTTTTGTTGTTGTTGTTTTTTTTCCCAGTATTCAAACCTTCCACCCACCCAAGAAACAAAAAAGAACATTCAGCTATATCATCAATTACGGACGTCCCCCCCCCCATACCAGCGTTTGAGAGAATTTATTGGTTTCGTTTTTCTTAGTCTATTATTTGAGACGGTTTAAATGATACTAATACCTTAAAATATAACGGTGGCCAGAGATATATAAATTAGAAAAGAAAAATTAATTAACCCTCTAAATGTAATGAAAACCGTATCGATATCAGAGTTGCGAATGTCTTTTCAAGACAGACTAAGAAAATGATATCCACGTAGGTTGTCCGAAGGTTTTAGATAAATAAGTAAAGTCGTCGGGGCGGCCTAATGTCGGTATCAGCCAGTCAGCGAGGGAGTCTATCCCCTTTTCAATAGTGCTAGACCAAGGAGATTATTCTAGCGTCTGAGGTGGAGCGCCACACCTACCATCAGCTCCTTACTTTACCGCACAGATGTCTGTGCTAATCATACGCTGAGTTGGCGAGGCCGGGTATTGAACTAGGAACCTTGTGGTTTCTAGCCGAACGCTCTACCTACTGAGCTAACCCAATTATCGTTATTATTGATTTGTTTTTTACCAGTTTTTTTTTTTTCATTTTATAGAGCCGGGTTAGCTCAGTCGGTAGAGCTAGAAACCACAAAGTTCCAAGTTCGATACCAGCCCTCGCCAACTCAGTGTATGAGTAGTAGCACTGGGGTCTGTGCGGTAAAGTAAGGAGCTGATGGTATGTGTTGCGCTCCACCCCAGACTCTAAAAAAACAATCTCTTTGGTCTAGCGCAAGTGAAAAGGGGATAGACTCCCTCGCTGTCTGGCTGATAAGAACTTTAGGCCATCCCGACGACTTTACTTTACTTATCTTATTAAAAAAAAACAATAAATAAGATGAAAGAAAAAATGGTCAAATTAATAACATTCACATTTTTTTTTATTAACTGTAGAAACTAATTTGAAACAATTTAAACAATTCACCGTGAAATTACTTATTACCATCAAATTATTTTTATACAGTTTTTCGGCATTTTTCTTTTTTTACGATATATTGCTTATCCCTGCTTTCCGCATGGGCAGCTCTTATATAAAGAAAAAGACACTAACGGCAGTACTCCGGGGTTTGTAAGGGAGTTAACCACGAGTGTGGCAGACAGGTTGAGAGTTAAAAAAATAACCAAACAACTAGAAATAAGAATAAAAGACTGTATTACAGAATAACAATAGGTTGCAAACTTTAGTTTGTTTGCACAAATAATAATTTGTAATAAACTTATCTGAGTGTATCCTGAGATATGGGGTATTAACGGAGACCTTGCTACGGCCCTCTGTTCCGTTCGGATATGATGGACTTTCTGTTTGATGTCCGACTCCGATTCTGGTTGTTGAGAAAGAGGAGCGACCCTGTTTTAGGTCTGTCCCCAGTGAGAGCTGGATCAGAAGAGAGCATGAGTTTGCTTATTCGGCTTTGCCGCCAAAGTATGCTGGCTCATGATTGGTTGGTTTGAAACAGAGGTTCGCAGACAAAGGACGATAACCCCCATACTCCAGAATTCTCAATACTTATCGGAAAAGATTATTGTTGAATTATCTCCCCCTGGCACCAGGGGACGAATCGTCAATATAAGATATTGGCGCCGAAATTAAACCCCTTGACGAAAGTCACATTTCGTTTGGGCACTCAACCAGCGAGTCGCTTTATCAAGCGCCCCCTTCACCCTCAGCACTTATCGTGTTGACAATCAACCAGCGAGTGGAAATAATATCCCAGCGCTCACCGTTACCTTATCGTGGAGCCCTTCAACCAGCGAGGCACGATTTGCAAGCGCTCACCTTTATCTTGTCAACCAGCGAGTGGTTTCATCCAGCGCAACCTTTACCTTTACCTTACCCTCATCAAGATAAGTCTGGTTAGCAAATGCCACAAATTTGCAATCCTTTCCGTACTTTTTGAATATATGTTTCTTTATCTTCAATTGTTGTTCTCGTCTTCTTTCATCCGAAATTACTTGCTTACCACTGGGAAATTTTAAGAGTCCCGAAATATCTCTTACTCTATGTTGGTTGTTCTAGGGTTAAATTCTCAAATCACCTTTTTATATTAGCACCCAAAGGGAAATGCATTAATGTTGTGTACTCAGAAGTCCGACCATACTAAGAAACTACATTATTTGTTTTAGTCAGAATATTTTTTACTTTTTTCATATCTATTAATAATAGAGATTCGGTCTCTATTTGTCTGTAACTAAAACTACGTCACTGCTTACGTCACAGTCATTTGAGGAATTAAGAAAGTTAATCAATGAGTATTTAATTTATAGTTAGTATCATTACTACATAAAAATATTAAAATTCTATGAAAAATCAATTGTCAAATTTTCATGAAAATTTCGATACTTATTCCCTTTTTAGATGAACTTATGTTTAAAATAGTTTTTTTCCTATAACATATTTGATGAAATTTTTTTTTTTTTCACTAGGTCGACCCCTCTATTTAATTTTATGAAATCCGAACGAATTCTATTTTACTCGTACGATCTTTTAAATTTTCTTTCTAAAGATAAGAGTCTGAATAATTAAATCTGAAATTTTTAGAAACATTTTGGTGGTCCTCGCCGTCATAAAACAAAACAAATATCACAGTGAATATGATGCTTTTTAAGTAAGTAATTATCTTTTTTAAATATTAAACGTTTTATTTTATTTATTCAATTTTCCCACCCCCTCAAGCAATATCTTTCAAAAAATTACTTTTACACCGCCCAGAGGGCGTTTTTTCTTCTAGTATGAATAACATAAATGATCTTCCTTTTTCCCGCCATTTTTTGTGCTGTGTTAAAGGAAATATATCAATTGCCATATTCGACACCGGTTGTACCTGCTCGAATAAAAATGAGCTTATTTTTGTTCTGTTTGGTTTGGTTTGGTTTGTTTTGTTTTACGGCATATCAACCTCAGTGGGTCATTTAATGCCAATAAAGTTTGAAATAAATCCATTCTTAATGGATAATACAATTTTTTATAAATACATTTTTCTATTTAACCCATAAATGGGACCCTAACAGGTACTACCGCTCCGGGTCAGAGTGGACCAGGGAGCAATGGTGATGAAGGGGTGCTCCACATTCCCCAAACCTCCAAAACTGGAACCTCACCATCAGATAGTAAGTAAGTAAATTAAAGTCGTCGGGGCGGACTAAAGTCGGTATCAGCCAGTCAGCGAGGGAGTCTATCCCATTTTCAATAGCGCTAGACCAAGGAGATTGTTTTTAGCATCTGAGGTGGAGCGCCACACCTACCATCAGCTCCTTACTTTACCGCACAGATCCCTGTGCTACTCATACGCTGAGTTGGCGAGGACCGGTATCGAACAAGGAACCTTGTGGTTTCTAGCCGAACGCTCTACCGACTGAGCCAAACCCATAAGATTTTTGCTCTGTGTTATAAAGTTAGACTATTATAACTATTGTTGGTAGATTAACCATTTCTTGTCTAACAAAGAATATTATCCATTTTAAATATCAAGCTCCTTTTTTTTCTGAGTGGATGAAGAATAAGCAATAAATTGTCTCCCTTGTCGTCAACATTGTATTCAGAAAGAAGGTTGATTTACAAATATCCTTTTGTCCCTTCTTGATTTATCTGCGTTTTCACGCATCAATAACGTAGCAACTCCCGAAATTCTGTTAAAAAGCGTAGATAAATGAAGTAAATAAAAACATTTAGTACATTTTGTTTTTCTCTCGCTGTCGTGTATTTAGTATCAGAATAAAAGATGGAAAAAAAAACCCTTTGCTTCTTAAGAACCTGAAACTGTAAATTCGATCTACGGATCCACGAAAGTACTTGGCCACAAGCGTAATCGTTTATCAACGCTTGGATTTCAATTACTTCTTCAAATGCAGTTAATGTCTATACCAGAGTGTCGGGAATTTACGAGAGGTGATGGATAAGGTCGTGGCCTAAGGTAGGAGGCTATATGGGGTTACAAGTGAAAAAGGGTTTTTCAACTGGAGTCTATTCAATTAACAATAGTAATCCCTTTCGTTCAGCAAACTGCTCTCACAGTAACCGCGTTCCTCTGACTTTGTTATTCTTTACCCAAAACACAGTAGTCCGCCGAATTTCACCTCTTTCGCAGTCACTTGCTTCGTTGCTGTTCCCCAGTGCCAGCGACCGTCCGTTTTTATTATGTCTCGGCTACCCTTTATGAAAATTCCGTCTCGTCCCATCCGGGTCTCTCGTGCACGGCACAAACGATTCTTTGCTGCTTATGTTGTAGGGGTCGGCCATGTCCATTACAACAAGAGGTTTTGGTTTTAAGGTTTAAAACAGTAGTTGAATATTCTTGTTGCGTATTCTTCGGGTTTTGCTTTTAACCCTATCTCATTTGGTGGTCGCGCTGAAAAGGAAGGAATTCAAGGACGAAAAAAAGAAAAAGAAAGAGACAAAGGCAGAAGGTGTGATTCTATGACTTAGGCTTTATTTACCGGTCATAGTCGCCTGTGGCAAGGGGATATCCCCCTGGCCGAGATAGCAACTACACAGTTATGGTCTAAACTCGAAAGACCGAGGGATTATCTTCGGGGCTCGGAAGTTGCTCCTTTTTATCGCACATGCGCGGAGGTTTTTTTCCGGTGAAGGCTCATGGGAGTTTATTTTATGTATTTATTATTTTAATTCTATTTTAATTCCTCACATGTACGAGTTACACAATTCCAACTACATCAGGACCGTAGCATTTTATACTTGCGATATTTTTAGAGGGGACCGGGTTAGCTCAGTCAGTAGAACGTTCGGCTAGAAACCACAAGGTTCCTAGTTCGATACCGGTTCTCGCCCACTCAGCGTATGAGTAGCACAGGGATCTGTGCGGTAAAGTAAGGAGCTGATGGTAGGTGAGGCGCTCCACCTCAGACGCCAAAACAATCTCCTTGATCTAGCGCTATTGAAAAAGGGATAGACCCCCTCGCTGACTGGCTGATACCGACTTTAGGCCGCACGGACTTTATTTACTTTACTTACTTATTTCAACAAAATTACGACCATGACCGTTAAGCCACAAGCGCCTTCTAAATACGTACGTATAAATCGAATGTATATACAAGTTATGGGGTGTAATGGTTATCAAGCTAGATTAGCAAACCATTGATAGTGAGTTCGATTCTTATGGGTGTCCCATACTTCTGGCCAGGCGCCACATTTAAGTTACGATTAGTAAATAACTATATACAGTAACGTCCATAAATAAGTACACTCTTTATTTTTCATAAAAGTTCATTTTCTTCTAAACCTAAAAAATCTACTATTTGCTGCCGCGCCTGTGTTTTATTCTTTTTAGTGAAACATTATACAAATAAAACGGATATTATTAGTGTTATTTATTACTAAACTCTACAGCATTGAAACTCTATAACCAAAAAAAAAAATGCATAAATATACGTCTGATTATTTTTTAACTGCTACATATTCATATTTTTTATTAGAGTTTTGATGCCGTAAAGTTTTATGGTAATCTGAACATTAGCTACATAAATGAGAGTAATATCCCTTTGTTTATTTAACTTTGAGGAAGCCATATGTTTTGGTCGGCCATTTTCATTTCACCGTAAATCTACACTGAAAATACGAATTTGTTCGAATCAATACAATTGCATATTTTAACACGAAAATATCATAAAATGTGTTCTTAATTGTGCTTGCGCATTATTTGAGATGAAATTAGTTGTTATAAACTATTTAGCAATAGCTCTTAAGTAAACATATCAAACATTGTAATAATTAAATTATCATACTGTGGTATATCCACAGGCCCTGATAGTAATACATAAATGTTTAAATGACAATAAAAAACAATAACAATAAAAAAAATTAAAAAAACAAGACGTGCATCTTAAAAAATGGTTATTTCCTATAACTCCAACATAAAAAGGGGAACCACTCTGATTGACTGATAAATTATTTATTCATTTATTGATCTACTGGGGAAAAATAAGATGGGGTTAGGGTTAGGGTTAGTTTAATAGGAAAATAATGGGTAGATTAATTAACAGATAAAATTCATTCAGAGTGTGGTAAAGAAGAACAGTTTTCTCGTTTATTCCTACCATAAAATAAACTGAACCCCCATTTTATGTCGGTGTTTTTGCAATAAATGTTTTATTTTTCTTGCACCCATTATTTTACAATACTAAACATATTTTCTTTATTTTAATATTCACTTCAATGTGTATATTCTAAAAGTTTTTAAATTGTGAGAATGTTTAGTTTTAAAGTGGGGGCTCGTTTTACAATTTAGGCATAAATTTTTCCTTTTATGACCGTAATTTTGTTTTTTCGTCGACGATGATTAAAATCTGACGTTTTGTATTTTAGAGTACCAAAGCCAAAAAGAAAAGAAATAATAACAAAAGGTAATATTCAACTTTTTACTCGTAAATTCCTACCATAAAATTAGGCTTGGACATTTTATGGTAGGAATTTACGAGTAAAAAGTTGAAGTGTAAAAACGAACCCCCACTTTAAAACTAAGCATTCTCACAAAATAAAAGCTTTTAGAATATACACATTGAAATGAATATTAAAATAAATAAAATATATTTAGTATTGTAAAATAACGGGTGCCAGAAAAATAAAACATTTATTGCAAAAATACAGACATAAAATGAGGGTCCAGTTTATTTTATGGTAAAAATAAAAAACGAGAAAACTGTTCTTCTTTACCCAGAGTGTTTCCCCTTTTTATGTTGGAGTTATAGGAAATAACCTAAAAAATATTTGAAAACAAAATGCAAATATTTGTGTTGTTAAAATATCTTTAATGCAACAATATTATAACAGTGAGTAACATATTTTTAAAATGGTGTAATGTTTTCAACAAGTCGTTCATTGTTTAAAATTAAAACAATGATTCATTTTTTTTTTTTTTGTTTAATATTTAAGTCTGTGATAAAAAATTTCATTTGAGCATGAAAATAAATAATCTACATTGATATCAACATCTGATCGTTTATTTCAAGTGAAACGAACACTTCAAAAAACTTCAAAAACTACAACTCAATATATTTTTTTTTTTTAATAAAAAAATTGAAATTACCTCATGGCTTTATGGTAAACTTGGTCTGTTCAGAAATGCGAATAATGTACACAACAAATTATGACATCACACAATGTTGTGTACAATTTTTAAATTTAAATTCAAAGGAAGCAGACGACAACATTTGTATTTCTCTTACTTAAAATTTATGTTTCTATCTGTTATAGTGGATAGGTTGGTTTTTATGGCATATCAACCCTTGTTGGGTCATTTTATGCCCAAGACATTTTTGTTTTATTCATTCTTCATGGGTACTCATTTTCTTTTTAAATTCAATTTTTTTCTATTTACCCCATAGGTGGGACCTTAACAGGTACTACCACTCCAGGCCAGAGTGGATCTGGGAGTAATGGTGATGAAGAGGTACTCCACTCTATCTGTTATAGATTTAAGCAGAATATTTCATCAGTGGGTTAACTACAATACAGTCCCCCCAAATCTTTTGCTCCAGGGGGTGTCCTTTGCTGTAAAATCCCTAAATGAAAATTGTGTTTTAGAGAAATGAGTGAAGTTGAATATGGTCTTGGAGAACAGCAAAGATGGAGAGGTCCATCTCACAATTGCACTATGTAACACGGACATGCATCACTGAAAAAAAAACCTGACTTTAAACTAAATAAAAAAATATGGTGTTTGTACAAAATAATAAAGAAAATTTATGGAAATGTATAGAGTGGTCCGAAAGTCTTGTCACCCCTACATATTGTTTTAACTTTCATTACTTTTTGTTTTAATAATATACAGGGTGGCCCGAAAGTCTTGTCACCCCTACGTATTCTTTTAATTTTCATTACTTTTTGTTTTAATAATATACAGGGTGGTCCGAAAGTCTGGTCACCCCTACGTATTCTTTTAATTTTCATTACTTTTTGTTTTAATAATATACAGGGTGGTCCGAAAGTCTTGTCACCCCTACATATTGTTTTAACTTTCATTACTTTTTGTTTTAATAATATACAGGGTGGTCCGAAAGTCTTGTCACCCCTACGTATTCTTTTAATTTTCATTACTTTTTGTTTTAATAATATACAGGGTGGTCCGAAAGTCTTGTCACCCTTACATATTGTTTTAACTTTCATTACTTTTTGTTTTAATAATATACAGGGTGGTCCGAAAGTCTTGTCAACCTTACATATTGTTTTAACTTTCATTACTTTTTGTTTTAATAATATACAGGGTGGTCCGAAAGTCTTGTCACCCCTACATATTGTTTTAACTTTCATTACTTTTTGTTTTAATAATATACAGGCTGGTCCGAAAGTCTTGTCACCCGCACACATTGTTTTAACTTTCATTATTTTGTCTTAATGACATGATAGATAAGTTATTTATTATATTATTATTTTATCTATTTAAAAAAATTTATATAATTATTTTATCTATTTAATAAAATCTTTAAAAATTAAATCATTTTCTAGAATTTTGGATTGTATTATGTAATTATAAAATGTAGGAGGGAGGGTGACTACCCTGTACAAGAACTAAAATGAAACTGTAATTCTTACAAAAACGAATAAGTTTCAGTCATTTGCTTAATTTTTTATTATAATAATAATATAATAATATCTTTTCAGTTAGTATATTAGGTCTGAGACCTGTCAGCTGTTCCTTATAAACATTCATCTTAATTCCACAGAATATTTATACTCTTTCCACAGATTATCTATCCTTGCCTTAAAGGAGTTTAGAGATGGGGCATTCACTATTGATGATGGTAGTTTATTCCATGTATTCACCACTCTGTTACTAAAAATAATTTTGTCTTGTATTTGCTTTACAAAATTTTTTCTAAGAGTTTTAATTTTATGATCTCCAATATTGATATTTTGAGCAATGTTAGTAGATCAAAGTTTGTCGAATAAAATCCATGGGTCTATTCATATTGAACAATTAAATCCCCAAAGTCTTCATCTAGTTAAAATTTCTTTTTTTCTTTTCCTCCCCATAATTACTAAGATGGTGTTAAGTGATGGTGGTGTTAAATGTATAAATTTGGGAACTTAAATTTAACTGATCATTTAAAGAATTTTTTTTTTTTTAAATGAAACAAAAGACTGAAATATATTCTTATCTGGATGGTGTATGTAAATATTATATTTCCGGTAATCTGAACATTAGCTACATAAATTAGAGTAATCTCCCTTTGTTTGTTTCACTTTGAGGAAGCCGTCTGTTTTGGTTAATAACTAAATTAATAATAATAATAATAATACATAAACATAATTAATAATAATAATAATAGTAAATAATACATAAACATAATTTAATAATAATAATAATAATAATACATAACATAATTAATAATAATGATAATATAATAGTAAAAATAATACATAACATAATTTAATAATGAATATAATAATATACATAATTAATAAATGAATAATAATACATAACATAATTTAATAATAATAATAATAGTATAATAATACATAAAATAATAATAATAATAATAATAATACATAAACATAATTTAATATAAGATAATAAAATAGTAAAAATAATACATAGACATAATTTAATAATGATAATAATAATACATAAACATAATAATAATATAATAATAGTAAAATAATACATAGACATAATTTAATAATGATAATAATAATAATACATAAACATAATTTAATAATAATGATAATAATAAGTAAAAATAATACATAGACATAATTTAATAATAATAATAATAATACATAAACATAATTTAATAATAATGATAATAATACATAAACATAATTTAATAATAATAATAATAGTAAAATAATACATAACATAATTTAATAATAATAATAATAATAATACATAAACATAATTTAATAATAATGATAATAATAATAGTAAAAATAATACATAGACATAATTTAATAATGATAATAATAATACATAAACATAATTTAATAATAATAATAATAATAATACATAAACATAATTTAATAATAATAATAATAATACATAAACATAATTTAATAATAATAATAATAGTAAAATAAACATAAACATAATTTAATAATAATAATAATAATAATACATAAACATAATTTTAATAATTAAATAATTAGTAAAAATAATACATAGACATAATTTAATAATAATAAAAATAATTACATAACATAATTTAATAATAATAATATAAACATAAACATAATTTAATAATAATAATAATAGTAAAATAATACATAAACATAATAATAATAATAATAATAATAATACATAAACATAATTTAATAATAATGATAATAATAATAGTAAAAATAATACATAGACATAATTTAATAATGATAATAATAATACATAAACATAATTTAATAATAATAATAATAATAATACATAAACATAATTTAATAATAATAATAATAATACATAAACATAATTTAATAATAATAATAATAGTAAAATAATACATAAACATAATTTAATAATAATAATAATAATAATACATAACATAATTTAATAATAATGATAATAATAATAGTAAAATAATACATAGACATAATTTAATAATAATAATAATAATACATAAACATAATTAATAATAATATAATATACATAAACATAATTTAATAATAATAATAAAATAATACATAACATAATTTAATAATAATAATAATAATAATACATAAACATAATTTAATAATAATGATAATAATAATAATAAAAATAATACATAGACATAATTTAATAATGATAATAATAATACATAAACATAATTAATATAATAATAATAATAATACATAAACATAATTTAATAATAATAATAATAATACATAACATAATTTAATAATAATAATAATAATACATAAACATAATTTAATAATAATAATAATATTACATAAACATAATTTAATAATAATAATAATAATAATAATAATAATTTAATAATAATAATAATAATAATACATAAACATAATTTAATAATAATGATAATAATAATAGTAAAAATAATACATAGACATAATCTAATAATAATAATAATACATAAACATAATTTAATAATAATAATAATAATTTAATAATAATACATAAACCATTTTATAATGTTTTCATCTGTTCTTTTGATTTCCTTTAAGTCCTGAAAATTAAGTTTCCATATTGCACACAATACCATATGACAACAATTTGTTGTCTATTATTTGCATTCATAACTAGTACCATAAATCACTTCTTTTTTTTTTTTAATGTTGTAAAAATGATATTAAACAATTGTCTGGACTATTGATCATTTTGTTGTTACCACAATGTTTCAGACAATCCATCCTGCAGACTTCCAAAGATCTATAATCTGTAGATTTAGAGTAGTGGACTTCTTTGTTTCATGTAGGGGATATTTACTTGCTACTCCATTTGACAAAAAGTAAATGCTGATCAGGTTTTAGTAGAGGGGTTAATCCATCTACCCACCTGATACAGTGTACAACACAATCTCCTTCAGTATCCCTCTTTTAAAAGCATCAAGGATTTTGAAATGGGGAGGTGCTGTCTAATGGGAGAATCTCTGTCATCCTGGAGCTAAGCAGTAAAATATTGATTGTCGTACGAAAATTACGAAAGACTTAAATCAGAAATGGATTACCCACCATAAAATTTGACTTTGAATATCAGGTATATACCACCAAAATAGGTCATGTGATCAGTTTAGGCCATATTGAAGGAAGAAACGTAAATATTTTTTAACTTTTTAAAAAAAATCTCACAAAAAAGGAATAACGAAAATAAAGAGTTGTTACAAACCGTTAATTCAAAGATCAAATTATCCGATTGGGGAAAAATTACTCACTGTTATCTTGAATAATAAGTAAAACAGTCCGGTTTTTTTACGACACGGTCAGTTACTTTATTCATATTTTTTAACAGAATTTTGTATTCATGGTTTTTTTACTGAAAAGCTCTCACATTGAAACTTATAAAAATCTTCTGATATAATTATTCAGACTCTTATCTTTATAGAAAAAAAGTAAAAATTGTTTTTTGTCAGTTCATTTTTTTCATATTTCATAAAATAAATTAGGGGAGGTAGACCGCGTAAAAATAAATATTTCTCTTAATATATTTTAGGAAAAACCTATTTCATGCATATTTTCATCAAAAGGTAAGTAATTATGGAAATTTTCATGAAAATCGGACCATTAATGGATTTTTTATAGAATTTTTTAAAAAGCCTCTAGTCATAAATTGTTTTTGGCTATGTTAAATTTCAATTGATTTAACGGTGCAAAAATGTAAATATTGTTTTTCGTTTATAATTTTCTTTCAGTTGAGAAAGCTGAAAAAAATTTTTTAAATCATCATGAGTTTTTTTTAATGTTTCTTCTTTTGAATGGACAAAACATTTTCAAGATAATATTAACTTTTACACAAGTCTCATTGTGTTAAATATAGGGGGTGGGTAAATTTCACCGGGAAAATTGGTTGTACCTAATATACAGATTAACCCATACAAAGACTTATATGATGTCATTGGGTGGTAAATAACTACCAACACTACCTGGAGAAAATGAGTCCCCTCCCACAACCACTCTTGGATTTAGCAGTCATGTACAACTCTTGGAAAAATCAAAGATGTTTTCCATATTGAACGAAATGAAAGAAAGCTGGGAAATTTATTGGTTTAGACATTGTGATAAGAACAAAAAGAAGAATTTGATCAAAAGTCTTGGAATGATAATGATTCCCAAAAGAAAATATTCTGGAACTTTTCAATCAATTAAAAATATTAAAATATAAAATGTCAGCACCAAAATATTTACAGACTAAAAAAATTAAATACAAGTAAAAAAAATGTTTAAGATATTAAAAAAGAAAAATAGTAATATTATATATATATATATATATATAATATATATATATATATATATATATAGTTTAAGAATTTATGAAAAACTTTTTCTCAAAAATTATTTTTAAGGGAAAAAAAACTTTTTAAGAGAATTTTTTTTTAAGAAAATTATTTTTACTGGACTCTTTCGAAGCATTAAATTAATATATGTAAAAGATATTAGGAAATTGAAAATTCAAAAAATAAAAACAAATTAGGATTAATCGGATATCTTGCCTTTGTAAAATTCTGTTGAGAAATGATTAGAACAACAATTGTAGCCAAATTTATCTATTTCATTTCCGGTTTAGATGTAATTTAGGTTATATTTAAATTAGAGATAATAAAAGTTCAACTGATTTTTTTTTCAGTTGTTTAATCAGTTATTAATTAAAAAAAGAATATAGGTTATTTATTCCAATTTAAATTTTTCATAAATTCAACTAAATAATTTAGAACCATACACAAAAACTTATATTGCATATATATCATATAATTACGCTAAAAATCAAACTACCTCTGTCCAATAATGTGGTTGCATCTAATGTATAAAAATATATATGCAAATGTAATCTCTGTTATGGGACAGAGGTAATAATAAAGATTGTCATGCAGTTGAGAAAAAACACAGTTTGTAATCATATAAAATGATGCGTATTATAAAATAGATATTACGCACTAAAATTTGAATTCTTAATTAGCTTGTTTGATCCTTTGGTGTGTAAAATTGAAATAGAAAAAGATTTGTAACATTTTAGATAACAAGGTGTATAAAGATCAAATGTGCTAGCATGTGCACATAAAATAGTCCAAAATTTTAATTGCTATGTGTTTTTGTTTTTTTTTATACATTGGTAGATATGTCATCAAATAGAATTCAAAAAGAGTTATCTAATATAATAAATAAAACCATATTTATGTGGATCTCTTCTCTCTT
>CM042147.1:118927599-119000143 GCA_023376005.1 Doryteuthis pealeii | reverse complement strand
TACACAGATTGGGTAATCTGATCTGTGCTGTAACGTGGGAAGCTGGACGGTAGGTGTGACGCGCACATCAGCAAAAAAAATCTCCCGGTCTTGCGCTAGCGAAAATGGGATAACTCCCTTGCTGATCCGGTGATACCGACAATAGGTCACTTTCCGCCAACTTTTTATTTTTTCATTAATGTTTATGTTAATTCATGACATCGACATTTTTTTTTTTTTTTTTTTTTTTGTTTAATTATCAACATACGAAGTAAATGCTGGAAACTTTATTTACAGACAGTGGTATAGGATTGTGCGCTTGCATGTTAAGGAGCATAACATACGGAAGAAAGAAGCGCAAACCCTGACAGGCAAATGAAGGGCTGGGGGGCCGGTGGACTTCGGCCTGAACCGCATAAGTTAACATCGTTGATACCAGGCCCCCCGCTCTATTTAAAGGGACAGGGCTGGTTTATTGCTGGTGCCTGAGGGGCGCCCTTGGGGGAAATGGCGAGGGATAACGCATTTTTTGCACCGCCTCCCTATGAGCTTCCTTTCGTGGGTGTCACCTAATAAGAGCCTTGTGCTACACCGCGTAAAAATATCGAAAATGAAGGAGATTCCCCAAAAAAGGGAGGGTGGGTCAACTTCTAGCACAGAAAAAAGCTGTTCGATAACCAGATGGCAACATCCCAAACACAAAAATGTTTACCTTTACTAGCAAAATAAATAAACACCCTCCGGGCGATTGTAAAATAGATTTTTGAAACATATTGCCTGAGGGGTGGGAGTAAAAATTCAATGTCAGCGAGTTTGTACCTAAGTAAGTAAAATATCAAATTCATTAAAGATTAAAAAATAAAACAATTTGAAATGTAAACTTTTAAATATATATTAAAAATAAAACAAACTATATATAGATATATAATACCAGTCATAGTATTTATTCAAAACTTGTTTATAAAAAACAATGAGGACTGTCTATGTTGCATGTGTCAATTTTGAGTGTATTTATTCTATGTTATGACGATTTGGGGTAATTTTGACGTAATTTTTGTTACAGACAAAAACCGGAAGCGAATCTCCATTATTAATAGGATAACATTAGTTTGGTTGGTTTGTTGGTTGGTTAGAACTGACAAATACATCAACCCTTTTGGTTATTTTATATGGAGATTTTTTTTATTCATACTTGTTTGGGTATTCAGATTTCTTTTAACTCATTTTTCAAACACTTTTTAACTTATTTTGATAATTTAGCCCATAGATGGGACCCTAACAAGTACTACCACTCCGGATCAGAGTAGACCTGGGAGTAATGGCAATGGGGGGGGGTACTCCACACTCCCTCAGAATTCCAGAATAGGAACCTTACCCTAGATGCAGTTTAGCCACATACCCAGACACTAGGCCACCACTTCTAGCACATATTGATAAAGGCTGAGCTTTGCATATGAACACTTGAGGAATACCATCGGGACACATAATAGGTACTAGGGCTTGACATGAATCTGCGATGGTCGGATGGGGCCGTTCTGGCCGCCCGTCTAGCCCAAGTAAAGTGGAGTGCTGCAAGTCATAGACTGCTCAGCCACCAGTATTCTGTCCTTAAGCATCACGATCACCGCCATGGCCAATGTTGTATACTCTTTTTCCTTCTTCTATTATTCTTCTGCTCATCTTTGGTATTTTACGTTCTTCTTCTAGCGTCTGGACTTCGTCTTGGGACTCCGTGTCTGGTCTTCAATGGGGATTTCTTTATCAGAAGCCCTGTGTCATTGGTAGTCTTTTAGATAATACACAAGACTTTGATTACTTAGATCATATTTTATTTCGAAATCCCCACCAACTACCTGCGCAGATTGAGTCGGCAGCGTGCATCACACGCGACTACATTCGTGGGGCCGATACTAACTAAAATCTCTTTTCTAATCTAAACCAGAAGAGGGTCTTTCTTCGCCGATTCTCACGGTATCCACCGGAAGGATCAGGATGAGATCAAGCCTTGTCATTCAATCCTTCAAGGCGTTGGCTGCACTTATAACAGCCATTTTGGTTTTCTACACTACTGTACATAAGTATTAGGAATCTAATAATTATGTAACACCAACAGGTGACCCCATGGCGGGGCGGTTTTACACCTCTGCAGAGGTGCAGTCGAGGATTCTACAGTCCCAGTTGACAGGGTGTCCTTATAAAAAGGGGAGGCTCGTATAACGGTTATCGTTGTGGGAAATGGAATCGGTGACCAGAGTTAAAATCTTAGACGTTTGCGTTTCACTTCGCGCTAATATCTTGGGAAGGCATGAATTCATTTCTTCAATACCCCCCCAACTATGGGTAATTAGTAGGGCAGATTGGGTGTTTTAGCCTTGGTACGACAATAAGTATAGAAGAAAGAAAACTCTAAAATTCGAACCAGCTTAACGCCACCTAAAAATTGGTGGGGCTAAATAAGTACAATTATGTTTGATTTGTGATCGAAATTAGAAAAATGACCAGTTCTACATAAATCTGTAGTGAAGAAGTGGCTCAAAGAACAGTCAACATAATACATGCTCTCATTTGAAGGTGGAACATTGCTATTGAGAGAAAGAAGTGAACTGCAGGAAAGTAAGGAGGTGATCCACAGAGGACCAGCTTCATTTTGATGTATGATACATATTCCTGTGTTGGTATAATTACCTGTCCTAAAGAAAATGGCATTACTTTTTGACTACCCTCGTAATTAATTTGTTTTTTTTTAATTAAGAAAAACAAATATTACTGAATAGTTTAAGAAGTCACTGAGGCACATATCAACATTTAAGAGTTCATGGAGCATTAGGATGATTGTCTTTAATTATAAGGTAGGATGCTCAATTCGCGGACTTTTTTTAACATTTTGCGCTCGTCTAAAACTATTTTTAAAACGTCATTAAAAAATTGAAATTAACTTTTTCATGTTCTCTTTTACGTTTAATATAAGAACAATTCCAGTTTATGTGTTAAAAAGAAAAACAAATTTCTGTTACATAAAACCTAATTACGTAAATTCTTAATCTTTTGTTGACATAGTTATCACATCTTGAAGCGAACATTAGTCTCTGTCAGGTTTTGCGCTTTCTTCTCCCGTATGTTATGCTCCTTAACATACTAAACGCACATCCTATCACCACTGTCTTTAATGAAAAGTTTCGGTATTTAATTTGTATGTTGAAATTAACAAAATGTCATGAATTAACACAAGCATTAATAAGAGAATAAAAAGTTGGCTGAGTGGCCTATTGTCGGTATCAGACAGACAGCGAGGGAGTTTATCCCCTTTTCGCTAGCGCCAGACCAGGGAGATTGTTTTGCTTAGTAGAAACCGCGAGAAATTGAGCATACCTAGTGAAAGGCTTGTAAGAGAATTTGGTTTGTGAGCCAGAATTAGAAGTCTTATTTTTAGTCAATTTAAATCCTACGTGTGTGTCCAGTTGGGAGACATTACCTTTTTTTTTTTTTTTTTTTTTGCTTTTTTGCTTTTTTTTTTTTTTTTTTTGTCAATGCGTGAGCCCCGAATATTTTTGCATTTATTCTATTTACTGTGTCAGTAGGGTCTCGCTGTGTATGAAAAATTATTGTATTGGGCCAGATAAGTGAGAAAAATATTACAAACTTACTTTGTTACTACACGATTTTAAAACCAAAATTTGCACTTAACCAGTAAATTTTTCTCTTGTGATTCTCGATAAAGTTTAAGTAAATTGGCGAAATTGTCTAGTTGTGAAAGACTAGTGGTTTAAATAAAATAAAATTAAAACAAAAACAAAACAAAACCCAGATGTCCTGGAGAAATACACAATACACACGCACACACACGCAAATAACAAACAAACTACTGCTTAATAATACAACAAAAAAGGGTAGGCCAAACCTGGAATGATACAAGACATTGTTGGACAGACACCACCATAACACACATAAACACATACAACACGCAGAGAATTTGGAAGATATAAGGAACAAAACAGGATGGAAAATTGCTAGCAACAGCTCCAGGCTTTCAGAAATCTTCTGACAAGAGATCTTTATCTGAAATATCAAGAATAAATCAAAAGTAAACTAACAACACCATAGTCACCTGATTTTTCTTTACACTTGCATTGTGATGGCCTTCAAAACCAACCACCAAACCAATATAAACACAATGCTTCAAGCAAATTATAAACTTTAATAAAAAAAAAACGAAGCTTTGTTTATGTATATAAGATTCAGATGCAGTCGGCGCTAAATACATACCTGGTTTTTTTCCCCTACAGCTAAAATTTGCCGTGTCACATTGTATGTAATCATCAGAGTGAAATGAATACATTTACGTATTTTTTTTAAATCATATCTGGTATTATTACATTAAGAGTTACTTTACAAGTTTATTGCTTGCATTAAACAAGAATTTTTTTTTACATTTATCGTCATTTTCTTATCTATTTATCTATTCATTTATTCATTTATTTATTTTTTCTGAAATGTTCCGGGTGCCATGCGACGTTGTAAACAGCGAACGCATTCCACTCCTTTAGGTGGACGAGCAGGTTTTTTTACATCACAGTCGGGTTCCGACTCAAAAGTTAAAATAAAGCTATAAGAACTGATTTTCTTAACAGATAACCTTTTTGGGTGACAACAACTAGCCTACGACACCACATCACCATCACGTTGCAATGCCTCCTCACGTGACATTGACGTCATAGATCTTAATTAGCACACGCATCTATTACGTGTGTGCGCCCGTACGCGTTTTGGATGTGTTTGCATATACATAGATATATAGATACATGATCTAAGATGGACTTAACCTCGACCGAGCCTTTTGTTTTATTTCATTTTATTCATCCTTTTGTTTGTCTTTTTGTTTGTTTGTTTGTTTTTAATCTTTCTCATCATTGTTACGTTAGATTGTTTGAATCTGAGTTTGAGTTTTTTGTTTAACGACATATCAACCTCTGTGGGTCATTTAATGCTAGAAAAGGTTATTTCGGATTTCAGTCTTTAAAGTAGTGGTTCTATGGAGGTATTCGGTTTTGTTTTGGGTAATAAAGGACTATTTGCTCGTAAATTCCTACCATAAAATAAACTGAACCCACCTTTTATGTCCGTATTTTTGTATTAAATGTTTTATTATTCTTGCACCCGTTATGTTACAATACAAAATATATTTTATTTATTTATCTTAATATTCATTTCAATGTGTATATTCTGTGGCATCTGGTATGCACCATATGTGTCTGCTGGAGAGAGGTGACAAGCACGTCCAGGCTTGTTCAGTGGCATCGGAAGAAGAGGGTTCTCTCCTTGGGTTCCTGTATCACGTGACCAAAATAGGGTCTCCTGACATAGGAGATTCACCCAAAACCCTCAGACAAGGGAGACTGCCCTTACAGGTACAATCTACCCCAATTAAATAAAGAATTCAGTTCGAAGTTCCATGAAGGCTCCCGTTTACGACATGAAGGCTCCCGAGTTCGACAAGAAGGTTCCCGAGTTTGACTAGAAACACCTGAAGAAGACCGGAGAGTACTTCGGCCGAAACGTTGTTTATATAACAATAAATATGAGAACAATAATCCGAAAAATCTAAATAATATACATTAAAACTGTTGTTTTTTTTAACTCAAAAGGAGTAAAATAATAATCTGGAAAAGAGACTGAGGTAACCAGGGAGGATTGAAACCATTTAGACCTCAGAACTGTTGAAATCGGATTTAGAACAGTCCTGAAAAGCTTGGAAGACTAGCAGTCACTCGGACTTCAATGAAGGCCACCAATTACAACTGGTGGTGGGAAAACTCAAATAGAGTAAATAATGATTCTATTCATCTTTAGTAGAAATAGTTGAGCTTGTGTAAATCTTACTCAAAATTTATACAATTCAGAATATCGTGATTTTTTTTTATAATCAAAATTACTATGAAGGAAAAGTTTAAACACTCATTTCAAATCTTGGCCTCGTAACATTTTTTTAATGACATATACCCAGAATACTGTTTGTCTATGTTTAAAAGGAAAATGACATATACCTAGAATAGTGTTTGTCTATGTTTAAAAGGAAAATGACATATACCTTGAAAACTGTTAGTCTATGTTTAAAAGGAAAATGACATATACCTTGAACACTGTTAGTCTATGTTTAAAAGGAAAATGACATATACCTAGAATACAGTTAGTTTATATTTAAAAGAAAAATGACAGATACCTAGAATGCAGTTAGTTTATGTTTAAAAGAAAATGACATATACCTAGAATACAGTTAGTTTATGTTTAAAAGAAAATGACATATACCTAGAATACAATTAGTTTATGTTTTTAAAAAATGACATATACCTAGAATACAGTTAGTTTATGTTTAAAAGAAAAATGACATATACCTAGAATACAGTTTATGTTTAAAAGAAAAATAACATATACCTAGAATACAGTTAGTTTATGTTTAAAAGAAAAATGACGTATACCTAGAATAAAGTTAGTTTATGTTTAAAAGAAAAATGACATATACCTAGAATACAGTTAGTTTATGTTTAAAAGAAAAATGACATATACCTAGAATACAGTTTATGTTTAAAAGAAAAATGACATATACCTAGAATACAGTTAGTCTATGTTTAAAAGAAAAATGACATATACCTATAATACAGTTTATGTTTAAAAGAAAAATGACATATACCTAGAATACAGTTAATCTATGTTTAAAAGAAAAATGACATATACCTAGAATACAGTTAGTTTAATTTTTAAATAATGACATATACCTAGAATACAATTTGTTTATGTTTAAAAAAATGACATTTACCTAGAATACAGTTAGTTTATGTTTAAAAGAAAAAGAACATATACCTAGAATACTGTTTGTCTATGTTTAAAAGAAAAATGACATATACCTAGAATACAGTTTATGTTTAAAAGAAAAATGACATATACCTAGAATAAAGTTTATGTTTAAAAGAAAAATGACATATACCTAGAATACTATTAGTCTATGTTTCGTTTTTCTCGAGTAAGTACTTACTAAACTTACTTTTTTCGAGAAAGTACTAAATCTTGTCATTTTAACTTAGTTACATTGTACAAACAGTTTAAATCAAGCTTTCAAGTGAGTGTATAGAGGTTTATCACCTCTGAACATTTGCAATGTCTTTTGGGAACATTATGATTGGATTCCGCCATGTTTAACAATGGAGGTAACAGCTTTCAATCGCTATTTGTTGAGAATGGAAGGGGGGAGTTATGAGAATGCGGTTTAAACAATAGGAAACTAACTAAAAACAAATTTTAGGTCAAAAGTGAAGCATTCAATGTTTAATCATCAATTGTTTTTCTTACCCCCCGGAACTATTTAATTTGTTACTGCTGAATGTGTCTAAGCGAAGAAGTAGTCGAATAGCAATAAAGTTAGTTCACGTATTACTAAATCAATTTGGTTAATAAACCCGAATCGTAATTTTTATGAGTTACATAAACACCTGATATCAAAATATTTTCAAATGCATTTTATAGTAAAACTATAAGCAATACATTTATACCAACTTATACCTAAAATAGGAATGCGTGGTGTAATGGTTAAAGTCTTGGGAAATGGACTCGTCGCCCCGAGTTCAAATCCTGGACGTGTTAATTGCATTTCACTTAGCGCTAATACCCTTGGGAAAGGTATGAATCCTACTCTCCCTCCAGCTATGGGTAAATAGTAGGGCAGACTGGACTCTTTAACCATGGTTAGACGACTGGTCTAGGAGAAGGAAAACTCTGAATTCAAACCTGATAAAATTCACTTAAGAAATTGACCTTGTGTCACAACCTGCTCGTGCGGAGGGTTTGGTAAATATATATATATACCTAAAATATTACGTAATTATATTATATATATATATATATATTATATTATATATATATATATATGTGTGTGTGTGTGTGTGTGTGTGTATGTGTGTTTTGAGTACTTTTTCAATATTTATTGTATTGCGATTCACTCGGTTTTATTTCAATTTTCTTCCCAACTAATCATTTTCTTTATATATATATATATATATATATATATATATATATATATATATATCCTGTTTTGTTATATTTTTAAAATATTTTCTTCTCATATTGTCGGAATTAATTTCCTCACCGTATTCCATATATATATATATATATATATATATATATATATATATTATATAATCCAAAAGTCCAGAGAAATCTTCCTTACGACACAAGAGTTTTTTTTTTAAACCTGTCGCAGTTTGAGAGCTTAATGTGTGTTCTTAATGTTAGAGTCACAGAGCAAATTTATAAGTAATGAAATACATTTATGTTATTCTTTATTCCAATCGAACTCCAATCGCACTATCATTTTCACTTTTGGATTAATATTCTTGGGAAACCGTCTATCCCCAGCAATGAGTTAAATAGTGCCACTACTGTTCTTCTACAAGGGTGAGTTTGGTATTAGATAACCCACAAAGGTAGATAAGCCATTGAACAAAGAAGCCAAACGCTACTCTCTCTTGTTACGTTTTGTAATTTGCTTGAAGCATTGTGTTTATATTGGTTTGCTGGTTGGTTTTGAAGGCTATCACAATGCAAGTGTAAAGAAAAAAGACGGTAACTATGGTGTTGTTTGTTAACCTGTGATTTATTCTCAATTCTTAATATTTCGGGATTGAAAATCTCATCTACATCTACCCCCCCCCCACACACACACACACAGAATTTTGAAGACATGTGACAGAACAAATGAACAGCCACTAGCAACAACTTCAGTTCTAGTAATCTTCTGTAGATGGGATTTTTATCCCGAAATATTAAGAATTGAGAATAAATCACAGGTTAACAAACAACACCATAGTTACCGTCTTTTTTCTTTACACTTGCATTGTGATAGCCTTCAAAACCAAACAGCAAACCAATATATATATATATATATGTGTGTGTGTGTGTGTGTGTCGTCGTGGTGTAATGGTGAGCAAGCTAGTCCCGCAGATCCATTACAACTGAAAAGCGTGTTCTAGCCTCAGTGTATGTCCCATACTTGTAACCTTGTGTCAATTCCTATCCATGATTAACGGGTTGCGTAAATAATTATATATATTTCGGTCACGCAATAGTGTTTCACAGCAAATAATGAGAAATATCTTTGTTACGGTAAAACAAGTTATTTCTTAACCAACAGTAAATATATGCAAATATAACATTTAGTTTCTTTTCTCAAAATATCATCTCATAGTAATATATATAAGTAGTTGTTAAGTCTAGCCACACTGAAGAGACATGAAACGTCGAAACACGCTGTCTGTGGATGACTATTATATGCTCCCCAAAACCCGGTAGAGCTCTCTAGAAGGGACTTTAACTTTCTTTTACCTTTAGCGTAAAAATGCAAGACTCCCGGCTAGAAGTAGTTGCTAAGTCTAGCCACACTGAAGAGACGTGAAATGTCGAAACACGATGTTTGTGGATAACTAATATATATATATATATATATATATATATATATATATATATAGTTTTTTCCGTAGTTAGGATCTTTCCACGTGTGGTTTAACCAAGCTGATGCAGGTAGACCATAAGGAGAGCTCAATGTACCTAATACCAGTGAGTAGAAGTACGTAGCCAGATGTTTAGTAAATGAAGAAAACACTCTGAACTTGCTTCATTACAATAATTTATTTCAATATATATATATATATATATATATATATATATATATATATATATATATATATATATATATATATATCCACGATCTTTTCAACGATAATAACTGGGTAGACTACATTAGATGAAAGGATATAAAACAATAAAATAAAAATAATAGAAAGAAAACTTGTGACAGTAAATATATGTAAAAGTTTGGGTTTTTTAAACAAATGCATACATTTAAGGGAGAAAAGGAAACAGTAAAGAAAAGTTCAATATTCTCCGTGGCCACAGGGTAAAAAAGGATTATGGGAGTGTCTCTTTCAAGGGTTGCATTGAGGCATCTTTGTCGTCCGGTCAAATCGAGGAAACTAAAAAAGACCTGAATTAACAGCCAAAGTTTGATGACGCCGTTGGTGCCAATTGGAGAGTTAAGGATTGTCTTAGGAGTGCCCCCTGTTGCTAGGCAGGCTTCGACTTACTAATCAGGAACCGCGACTTTCAACGGACAGGGATGGGTCTAACCAGAGAGGAGACTTTCAACGGATAGGGGTGGGTCTAACCAGAGAGGAGATGTATGTTGAGAAGGGTAACCGAATAACGCAGAACAGCAGTTATTTGAAAGGCTTTCAGTTGACCTATTCTTGCATCGGGGCCAAAGTCGAGTTGTAGTGGTAGTTGTTAGTAGTAGTAGTAGCCGTCATTAGTTCAGAAACAACATACGAAAGTTGTATAGTCAAAAACGGGCTGTTTATTTATTTCTAGGCTCGTGCGTTCTTTTTTCAGAGAGAAGAAAGTGAGAGTAAGGTCAAGCTATTTTATCGTAAATCACGTTCATGCGCACTGTTCGTTGCTACCCTAGATATGTCACAATGGAGCCCCAACAAACACGTCCGACCCTCCTTGGGTCCAGCGAAAAAGAGGCCGAATTTTCTTTACTTCCGTTTGTGGTCCCGGTGATGGAGGAAGGTCACATCCATTTCCACTCCTTTGCAGAAACTGGGACTTCCGTTTTTATTTTTATGTCTAGTTCCGGGGTCATTGGTCGGTCAATTGCCTCCCCCACCCCTTCCAAACGTTAACCTGTTTTTGTTCTTATTTCTTTTCCTTCTCTTTCTCCAGAAATCCGTTTACCGTTTTCTTCCACCATTTTTTTTTTTGGGGGGGGGCGGGAACTATGTTAGTTTTAAAATAATCGCATGCGTTTTATATGAAGCATCGATAGTTCTTCGGTCCATAATTTCAATTAATTTTTTTTTCAAATCCTGGTGAACTTGTCCCAATGTAGATCGCCTTTCAAACAGTGGGTCCGTGCAGTGACAGCAAAGCAATAAATTTGTTTAAAAAGTTAATTGACAAAAAAAAAAAAAGGAAATAAATAAATAAGTAAATAAATAAAACATAAATGAGTGTTTACAGGTGTTTTCATAGGAACTGCTTACTCGGACGACGGTTCACGCAGTTGTTATTCCCCTGTGTGACTGTTTCAAGAACAAAGCCCCCCAGCGTCGTATAACATAAGCGTTCTACTAATTTAAGGAATTGAATTGAGTGCTAACTTAAATCTAACCGTCACGTAACATTCACTTTGTTCGGAAACAACTTAAATAAGATTTTATTGGGTGGGGTGTGTAAGGATTAAGATAAAATTTGGACCATATTACCTTTAGGCACCCCTTTTTGATCTCGATTAAAAAAGGACATGTTTTTTTATTTACACCGTCAGTATCCGGTTGTTTGTTAGAGGTTAAGGTTAGGGATTAGGGGTTAGTTTTATAAAAAAAAATTTAAATCTAAAAATCGTCTGTTAAAACAACCGGATATTGACGGTGTAAATGAAAAACATGTCCTTTCTTAATCGAGATCAAAAAGGGGTGCATAAAGGTCATACGGTCCTGAAATTTAAATTAAATTTTTTTTTTTTTTAATAACAAACTCCCATGAGCCTTCACCGGAAGAACACTCCGCGCGAGAAAAAGGGACCCACCTCCGACCCCCAAGAGAATCTCTCAGCCATTCGAGTTTAGGTCTTGACTGTGTCTAGTCACTACTACTGGCCAGGGAAATATTTCCTTGCCACGTGGCGGCTATGACCGGTGAATAAAGCCTAAGTCATAAAACTACCTTCCGTCTTTGTCTCTTTCTTTTTCGTTCCTTGAATTTCTTCCTTTTCAGCGCGACCACAAAATAAGATGGGGTTAAAAGCAAAACCCTAAGAACACGCACCAAGAAGAACAACAAGCCAACCTTTTTACCTTCAAAACATTAAACTTCTTGCAACCCCATAGGTGTTCGGGAGGGGGGGTAAGGAATATATTTAGTCGAGTCTCCTCTCACCAAGGACCTAAACTAGCATTAGTAATATCTGTGATATACTAAAAGTGTAAACTAAAGTAGACGGAGTGGCCTATTGTCGGTATCAGCCAGACTAGCCAGTCTATCTCATTTTCACTAGCGCTAGACTAAGGAGATTGTTTTTGCATCTGAAGTAGAGCACCATACCTACCACCAGCTCCCCTACTTTACCGCATGGGTCCAAGCTGTGCTACTCATGCGCTGATTTAGTGATGTCCGGTATTGAACCCGGAATCATGTGGTCCCTAGGCGGATACTCCACGATGTCGTACCACTTGTAAGATTATTTAGAATGCGCGGGGATTAAAATGAAATTGAAATTTAGAATTTTAAAAGGTTTTTATAATTTTAAAAATAACAAACTCCCATGAACCTTCACCGGAAGAGCCCTCTGCGCGTGTGCGGGAAAAAGGGCCATCTTCTGACCCCCAAGAGAATCTCTCGACCATTCGAGTTTAGGCCTTAACTGTATTTAAACACTACTACTGACCAGGGAAATATTTCCTTGTCACGTGGTGGCTATGACCGGTAAATAAAGCCAAAATCCTAAAACCACCTTTTGTCTTTCTCTTCCCAGGAATTCCTTTTTTTCGGCGCGACCACCAAATAGGATGGGGTTTAAAGCAAAACCCTACGAACAGGCAGCCACTTTTTTTCAACTTAAAACACAAAACCTCTTGCTACCCCTTAATTGTTTTCATTTCTCTGTTATATTATCTCTATGTGCCCTATCCGATATATAGAGCATCCTCATTAAAGATATTGCAACCTTTTAACAGAGTAATGATCTGAAGAAGCAAGGACGAACTCATTAGTGGCGTTCTCCTGTGGACGCCAATAGATAGACGCATCAGTGTAGGTCGTCCATGAAAAAAAAAAAAAAAAGAAAGAAAGAAAGAAAGAAAGAATGGACAAAGAGAAAGAAATTTTTAAAAGAAAGAAAGAATAAAGAAAAGAAAGAAAGAAAGAATGGAAAAAAGAAGAAAGATAGTTAGAAAGAATTAGTTAAAAAAAGAAAGAAAGAAAGAAAGAAAGAAATTATTCAGCTCTGTGCGGATTCTGGATTCTGTGCGGAAGACCGGCCAGGGATCACCCCTGATAGGGACGGGTGGTTTGAAAGAGAAAGAGTCATAGATATATGTGCTGTGCGCACGCGCATGTGTATTTGTTCGTATAAAAATTCGACCCCCTATATTTTCTTAGTCTTTTATTATCTATCTATTTATTTATCTATTCACTTATTTGGGTGATGGGTTAGCTGACTGTAATCTCCGAGTTTGCATAATGTGGGGAGTGGGAAAATCAATCTTGTTTTTTTGTTTGTTTTTTTGTTTTGTTTTTTGTTTTTTTCCAGTATCCAAACCTTCCACCCACCCAAGAAACAAAAAAGAACATTCAGCTATATCATCAATTACGGACGTGAACCCCCACCCACCCATACTAGCGTTTGAGAGAATTTATTGGTTTCGTTTTTCTTAGTCTATTATTTGAGACGGTTTAAATGATACTATTACCTTAAAATATAACGGTGGCCAGAGATATATGAATTAGAAAATAAAAATTAATTAACCCTCTAAATGTAATGAAAACCATATCGATATCAGAGTTGTGAATGTCTTTTCAAGACAAACTAAGAAAATGATATCCACGTAGGTTGTCCGAAGGTTTTAGATAAATAAGTAAAGTCGTCGGGGCGGCCTAATGTCAGTATCAGCCAGTCAGCGAGGGAGTCTATCCCCTTTTCAATAGTGCTAGACCAAGGAGATTATTCTAGCGTCTGAGGTGGAGCGCCACACCTACCATCAGCTCCTTACTTTACCGCACAGATCCCCGTGCTACTCATAGGCTGAGTTGGCGAGGCCGGGTATTGAACTAGGAACCTTGTGGTTTCTAGCCGAACGCTCTACCTACTGAGCTAACCCAATTATCGTTATTATTGATTTGTTTTTTACCAGTTTTTTTTTTTTTCATTTTATAGAGCCGGGTTAGCTCAGTCGGTAGAGCTAGAAACCACAAAGTTCCTAGTTCGATACCAGCCCTCGCCAACTCAGTGTATGAGTAGCACTGGTGTCTGTGCGGCAAAGTAAGTAGCTGATGGTAAGTGTTGCGCTCCACTCCAGACGCTAAAAAACAATCCCCTTGGTCTAGCGCAAGTGAAAAGGGGATAGACTCCCTCGCTGTCTGGCTGATAAGAACTTTAGGCCATCCCGACGACTTTACTTATCTTATAAAAAAAAACAATAAATAAGATGAAAGAAAAAATGGTCAAATTAATAACATTCACATTTTTTTTTATTAACTGTAGAAACTAATTTGAAACAATTTAAGCAATTCACCGTGAAATTACTTATTACCATCAAATTATTTTTATACAGTTTATCGGCATTTTTCTTTTTTTACGATATATTGCTTATCCCTGCTTTCCGCATGGGCAGCTCTTATATAAAGAAAAGGACACTAACGGCAGTACTCCGGGGTTTGTAAGGGAGTTAACCACGAATGTCGCAGACAGGTTGAGAGTTAAAGAAATAAACAAACAACTAGAAATAAGAATAAAAGACTGTATTACAGAATAACAAAAGGTTGCAAACTTTAGTTCGTTTGCACAAATAATAATTTGTAATAAACTTATCAGAGTGTATCCTGAGATATGGGGTATTAACGGAGACCTTGCTACGGCCCTCTGTTCCGTTCGGATATGATGGACTTTCTGTTTGATGTCCGACTCCGATTCTGGTTGTTGAGGAAGAGGAGCGATCCTGTTTTAGGTCTGTCCCCAGTGAGAGCTGGATCAGAAGAGAGCATGAGTTTGCTTATTCGGCTTTGCCGCCAAAGTATGCTGGCTCATGATTGGTTGGTTTGAAATAGTGGCTCGCAGACAAAGGACGATAACCTCCATACCCCAGAATTCTCAATACTTATCGGAAAAAATTATTGTTGAATTATCTCCCCCTGGCACCAGGGGACGAATCGTCAATATACGATATTGGCGCCGAAATTAAAACCCTTGATGAAAATCACATTTCGTTTGGGCACTCAACCAGCGAGTCGCTTTATCAAGCGCCCCCTTCACCCTCAGCACTTATCGTGTTGACAATCAACCAGTGAGTGGAAATAATATTCCAGCGCTCACCGTTACCTTATCGTAGAGCCCTTCAACCAGCGAGGCGCGATTTGCAAGCGCTCGCCTTTACCTTGTCAACCAGCGAGTGGTTTCATCCAGCGCAACCTTTACCTTTACCTTACCCTCATCAAGATAAGTCTTGTTAGCAAATGCCACAAATTTGCAATCCTTTCCGTACCCTTTGAATATATGTTTCTTTATCTTCAATTGTTGCTCTCGTCTTCTTTTATCCGAAATTACTTGGATTACTACACTGGGAAATTTTAAGAGTCTCGAAATATCTCTTATTCTATGTTGGTTGTTCTAGGGTTTAATTCTCAAATTACCTTTTTATATTAGCACCCAAAGGGAAATGCATTAATGTTGTGTACTCAGAA
The DNA here is from genome assembly GCA_023376005.1 of Doryteuthis pealeii. Lineage (NCBI taxonomy): Eukaryota > Metazoa > Mollusca > Cephalopoda > Myopsida > Loliginidae > Doryteuthis > Doryteuthis pealeii. The sequence goes on along the minus strand of CM042147.1, from coordinate 118,984,663 downwards.
GTCCGACCATACTAAGAAACTACATTATTTGTTTTAGTCTGTTATCAGAATATTTTTTTAACTTTTTTCATATCTATTAATAATAGAGATTCGGTCTCTATTTGTCTGTAACGAAAACTACGTCACTGTTTACGTCACAGTCATTTGAGGAATTAAGAAAGTTTATCAATGAGTATCATTACTATATAAAAATATTAAAATTCTATGAAAAATCAACTGTCAAATTTTCATGATAATTTCGATACTTATTCCCTTTTTAGATGAACTTATGTTTGAAATAGTTTTTTTCCTATAACATATTTGATGAATTTTTTTTTTTTTTTTGGTCCCTCTATTTAATTTTATGAAATCCGAACGAATTCTATTTTACTCGTACGATTTTTTAATTTTCTTTCTAAAGATAAGAGTCTGAATAATTAAATCTGAAATTTTTAGAAACATTTTGTCCCCACCGTCATAAAACAAATCAAACATCACAGTGAATATGATGCTTTTTAAGTAAGTAATTATCTTTTTTAAATATTAAACGTTTTATTTTATTTATTCAATTTTCCCACCCCCTCAAGCAATATCTTTCAAAAAATTACTTTTACACCGCCCAGAGGGCGTTTTTTCTTCTAGTATGAATAACATAAATGATCTTCCTTTTTCCCGCCATTTTTTGTGCGCTGTGTTAAAGGAAATATATCAATTGCCATATTCGACACCGGTTGTACCTGCCCGAATAAAAATGAGCTTATTTTTGTTCTGTTTGGTTTGGTTTGTTTTGTTTTACGGCATATCAAACTCAGTGGGTCATTTAATGCCAATAAAGTTTTGAAATAAATCCATTCTTAATGGATAATACAATTTTTTTATAAATACATTTTTCTATTTAACCCATAAATGGGACCCTAACAGGTACTACCGCTCCGGGTCAGAGTGGACCAGGGAGCAATGGTGATGAAGGGGTGCTCCACATTCCCCAAACCTCCAAAACTGGAACCTCACCATCAGATAGTAAGTAAGTAAAGTAAAGTCGTCGGGGCGGACTAAAGTCGGTATCAGCCAGTCAGCGAGGGAGTCTATCCCCTTTTCAATAGCGCTAGACCAAGGAGATTGTTTTAGCATCTGAGGTGGAGCGCCACACCTACCATCAGCTCCTTACTTTACCGCACAGATCCCTGTGCTACTCATACGCTGAGTTGGCGAGGACCGGTATCGAACTAGGAACCTTGTGGTTTCTAGCCGAACGCTCTACCGACTGAGCTAAACCCATAAGATTTTTGCTCTGTGTTATAAAGTTAGACTATTATAACTATTGTTGGTAGATTAACCATTTCTTGTCTAACAAAGAATATTATCCATTTTAAATATCAAGCTTTTTTTTCTGAGTGGAGGAAGAATAAGCAATAAATTGTCTCCCTTGTCGTCAACGTTGTATTCAGAAAGAAGGTTGATTTACAAATATCCTTTTGTCCCTTCTTGATTTATCTGCGTTTTCACGCATCAATAACGTAGCAACTCCCGAAATTCTGTTAAAAGCGTAGATAAATGAAGTAAATAAAAACATTTAGCACATTTTGTTTTGCTCTCCCTGTCGTGTATTTAGTATCAGAATAAAAGATGGAAAAAAAAAACCTTTTGCTTCTTAAGAACCTGAAACTGTAAACTCGATCTACGGATCCACGAAAGTACTTGGCCATAAGCGTAATCGTTTATCAACGCTTGGATTTCAATTACTTCTTCAAATGCAGTTAATGTCTATACCAGAGTGTCGGGAATTTACGAGAGGTGATGGATAAGGTCGTGGCCTAAGGTAGGAGGCTATATGGGGTTACAAGTGAAAAAGGGTTTTCAACTGGAGTCTATTCAATTAACAATAGTAATCTCTTTCGTTCAGCAAACTGCTCTCACAGTAACCACGTTTACTCAAAACAGAGTAGTCCGCCGAATTTCACCTCTCTCGCAGTCACTTGCTTCGTTGCTGTTCCCCAGTGCCAGCGACCGTCCGTTTTTATTATGGCTCGGCTACCCTTTATGAAAATTCCGTCTCGTCCCATCCGGGTCTCTCGTGCACGGCACAAACGATTATTTGCTGCTTATGTTGTAGGGGTCGACCATGTCCATTACAACAAGAGGTTTTGGTTTTAAGGTTTAAAACAGTAGTTGAATATTCTTGTTGCGTATTCTTCGGCTTTTGCTTTTAACCCTATCTCATTTGGTTGTCGCGCTGAAAAGGAAGGCATTCAAGGACGAAAAAAAGAAAAAGAAAGAGACAAAGGCAGAAGGTGTGATTCTATGACTTAGGCTTTATTCACCGGTCATAGTCGCCTGTGGCAAGGGGATATCCCCCTGGCCGAGATAGCAACTACACAGTTATGGTCTAAACTCGAATGACCGAAGGATTATCTTCGGGTCTCGGAAGTTGGTCCTTTTTATCGCACATGCGCGGAGGTTTTTTCCGGTGAAGGCTCATGGGAGTTTATTTTATTCATTTATTATTTTAATTCTATTTTAATTCCTCACATGTACGAGTTACACAATTCCAACTACATCAGGACCGTAGCATTTTATACTTGTGATATTTTTAGAGGGGACCGGGTTAGCTCAGTCGGTAGAGCGTTCGGCTAGAAACCACAAGGTTCCTAGTTCGATACCGGTTCTCGCCCACTCAGCGTATGAGTAGCACAGGGATCTGTGCGGTAAAGTAAGGAGCTGATGGTAGGTGTGGTGCTCCACCTCAGACGCCAAAACAATCTCCTTGTTCTAGCGCTATTGAAAAGGGGATAGACTCCCTCGCTGACTGACTAATACCGACTTTAGGCCGCCACGACGACTTTACTTTACTTACTTATTTCAACAAAATTACGACCATGACCGTTAAGCGACAAGCGCCTTCTAAATACGTACGTATAAATCGAATGTATATACAAGTTATGGGGTGTAATGATTATCAAGCTAGATTAGCAAACCATTGATAGTGAGTTCGATTCTCATGGGTGTCCCATACTTCTGGCCATGCGCCGCATCTAAGTTACGATTAGTAAATAACTATATACAGTAACGTCCATAAATAAGTACACTCTTTATTTTTCATAAAAGTTCATTTTCTTCTAAACCTAAAAAATCTAATATTTGCTGCCGCGCTTGTGTTTTATTCTTTTTAGTGAAACATTATACTATCAAAACGGATATTATTAGTGTTATTTATATATTATTAGTCATTATTTTTTTTAATATATTGATTGTGTTGATAATTTAATATATTGATTGTGTTTTTTTAAAATAATGATATAAATACTTAATGCTTAATATAGATATATAATATATAGTATAATATATAAATATATAAATATATAAATTTATATATATAAATATAATATATAAATATCTTATATTATAGTATAATATATAATAGATATAATAATATCTTTATAAATACTTAATACTTAATAAATAATGATATAAGTACCTTATAATATTTCATTATTATAGTGAAACATTATACAAATAAAGCGGATATTATTAGTGTTATTTATTACTAAACTCTACAGCATTGAAACTCTATAACAAACAAAAATCAAATGCATAAATATACATGTCTAATTATTTTTTAACTGCTACATATTCATATTTTTTATTAGAGTTTTGATGCCGTAAAGTTTTATGGTAATCTGAACATTAGCTACATAAATGAGAGTAACCTCCCTTTGTTTATTTCACTTTGAGGAAGCCAGATGTTTTGGTCGGCCATTTTCATTTCACCGTAAAATCTATACTGAAAATACGAATTTGTTCGAATCAATACAACTGCATGTTTTAACACGAAAATATCATAAAATGTGTTCTTAATTGTGCTTGCGCATTATTTGAAATGAAATTAATTGTTATAAATGAAAATGGTCGATCAAAACAGAGACCGTCCAAATCAAACAACATGAAAAGTAAAAATGTAAATCCTTATTATCTGCTGTTGCTTATCTGCTAAAGTCTTGTTTCTTTTGGGTGTCGCCACCTCAGCTAGATAATGGACCATTCCAGTTTTATTATGAAGAAAGAAAAGGAAATAATACACAGAAAAATATAATAAGAAAGAAAGAAGGACAGAGAGAGGGGGTGAGCCCACGGAAGTGATAACACTAATCTGCTTCAATTGAACATAATGAAAAGATGAAAAGAAGGAAAGAAAGAAAAAAATGAGTGAGAGAGAGTTAAATCAAGATTATTATACTTTTTTACATATTGAACTATTTCGCAATAGCTCTTAAGTAAACATATCAAACATTGTAATAATTAAATTATCATACTGTGGTATATCCACAGGCCCTGATAGTAATACATAAATGTTTAAATGACAATAAAAAACAATAACAATAAAAAAAAATTAAAAAAACAAAATGTGCATCTTAAAAAATGGTTATTTCCTATAACTCCAACATAAAAAGGGGAACTACTCTGATTGACTGATAAATTATTTATTTATTTATTTATTGATCTACAAAGAAAAAATAAGACGGGGTTAGAGTTAGGGTTAGGGTTTAGGGTTAGTTTAATGGGAAAATAATGGGTAGATTAATTAACAGATAAAATTCATTGAGAGTTTGGTAAAGAAGAACAGTTTTCTTGTTTATTCCTACCATAAAATAAACTGAACCCTCATTTTATGTCTGTGTTTTTGCAATAAATGTTTTATTTTTCTTGCACCCGTTATTTTACAATACTAAATATATTTTCTTTATTTTAATATTCACTTCAATGTGTATATTCTAAAAGTTTTTATTTTGTGAGAATGTTTAGTTTTAAAGTGGGGGCTCGTTTTACAATTTAGGCATAAATTGGAACCTCCTTTTATGACCGTAATTTTGTTTTTTCATTGACGATGATTAAAATCTGACGGTTTTATTTTAGAGTACGAAAGCCAAAAAGAAAAGAAATAATAACAAAAGGTAATATTCAACTTTTTACTCATAAATTCCTACCATAAAATTAGGCTTGGGCATTTTATGGTAGGAATTTACGTGTAAAAAGTTGAAGTGTAAAAACGAGCCCCCACTTTAAAACTAGCATTCTCACAAAATAAAAACTCTTAGAATATACACATTGAAGTGGATATTAAAATAAAGAAAATATATTTAGTATTGTAAAATAACGGGTGCAAGAAAAATAAAACATTTATTGCAAAAACACGGACATAAAATGAGAGTTCAGTTTATTTTATGGTAGGAATAAACGAGAAAACTGTTCTTCTTTACCCAGAGTGTTTCCCCTTTTTATGTTGGAGTTATAGGAAATAACCTAAAAAGTATTTGAAAACAAAATGCAAATATTTGTGTTGTTAAAATATTTTTAATGCAACAATATTATAACAGTGAGTAACATATTTTTAAAATGGTGTAATGTTTTCAACAAGTCGTTCATTGTTTAAAATTAAAACAATGATTCATTTCTTTTTTTTTTTTTGTTTAATATTTAAGTCTGTGATAAAAAATTTCATTTGAGCATGAAAATAAATAATCTACCTTGATATCAACATCTGATCGTTTATTTCAAGTGAAACGAACACTTCAAAAACTTCAAAAACTACAACTCAATATATTTTTTTTTTAAATAAAAAAAATGGAAATTACATCATAGCTTTATTGTAAAACTTGGTCTGTTCAGAAATGCGAATAATGTACACAACAAATTATGACATCACACAATGTTGTGTACTATTCTTAAATTTAAATTCAAAGGAAGCAGACGACAACATTTGTATTTCTCTTACTTAAAATTTATGTTTCTGTTATAGTGGATAGGTTGGTTTTTATGGCATATCAACCCTTGTTGGGTCATTTTATGCCCAAGACATTTTTGTTTTATTCATTCTTCATGGGTACTCATTTTCTTTTTAAATTCAATTTTTTTCTATTTACCCCATAGGTGGGACCCTAACAGGTACTACCACTCCAGGTCAGAGTGGATCTGGGAGTAATGGTGATGAAGAGGTACTCCACTCTATCTGTTAGAGATTTAAGCAGAATATTTCATCAGTGGGTTAACTACAATACAGTCCCCCCAAAATTTTTTGCTCCAGGGGGTGTCCTTCGCTGTAAAATCCCTAAATGAAAATCGTTTTAGAGAAATGAGTGAAGTTGAATATGGTCTTGGAGAACAGCAAAGATGGAGTGGTCCATCTCACAATTGCACTATGTAACACGGACACGCATCACTGAAAAAAAAACCTGATTTTAAACTAAATAAAAAAATATGGTGTTTGTACAAAATAATAAAGAAAATTTATGGAAATGTATAGAGTGGTCCGAAAGTCTTGTCACCCCTACATATTGTTTTAACTTTCATTACTTTTTGTTTTAATAATATACAGGGTGGTCCGAAAGTCTTGTCACCCCTACATATTGTTCATTACTATTAACTTTCATTACTTTTGTTTTAATAATATACAGGGTGGTCCGAAAGTCTTGTCACCCCTACATATTAACTTTCATTACTTTTTGTTTTAATAATATATAGGCTGGTCCGAAAGTCTTGTCACCCCTACGTATTCTTTTAATTTTCATTACTTTTTGTTTTAATAATATACAGGGTGGTCCGAAAGTCTTGTCACCCCTACATATCTTATTATAATGGAGATTGTGTGTTTTTCTGTCTGTAACCAAAACTAGATTACTACTCAAGTCACAATTCCCTTAGTTATTTACGTCACATTCTCCATGATTCTATTTCTATTTAAACCTCAATTAATAATAAAACTGCTTCACATTATTAATACTGTTGGCCTTACCTAAATACTAATAACATGCAATTGTATTTATATATACAACAAAGTACCAGTTTTCAGTGTAAACATAAAGCTAATTTGCATATTGATATTAAAAAAACTGATTTTAATAAAAATGTGCTTGGTATTATTGATTTCTAATTGTTTGGTTTTATCTTAATGAATATGAGTAAAAATCTCTTCAATAAATCCTAAAAGAAATTCATTAACAAGAAGAAATAACTGTAAATTTATTCTTTACTTCCTATTTTAACTAAATAGTTAAACTAAGAAAATTTAGCATTGAAAAACGGAAGTGGTGAAAGAGTAAATTTCAGTTGTTCTATTTTCCGATTATACCCTCCTCTGTTTCAAATCTTTTTATTTGAATTCTTAATTAGTTTCATTAGCCTTTCTGATTCAATATAATATTTTATTACATTAAAACTTAAATACTTGCACCCGGAGGGTGCATATATTTGCTAGTTGTTTTAACTTTCATTACTTTTTGTTTTAATAATATACAGGCTGGTCCGAAAGTCTTGTCACCCGCACACATTGTTTTAACTTTCATTATTTTGTCTTAATGACATGATAGATAAGTTATTTATTATATTATTATTTTATCTATTTAAAAAAATTTATATAATTATTTTATCTATTTAATAAAATCTTTAAAAATTAAATCATTTTCTAGAATTTTGGATTGTATTATGTAATTATAAAATGTAGGAGGGAGGGTGACTACCCTGTACAAGAACTAAAATGAAACTGTAATTCTTACAAAAACGAATAAGTTTCAGTCATTTGCTTAATTTTTTATTATAATAATAATATAATAATATCTTTTCAGTTAGTATATTAGGTCTGAGACCTGTCAGCTGTTCCTTATAAACATTCATCTTAATTCCACAGAATATTTATACTCTTTCCACAGATTATCTATCCTTGCCTTAAAGGAGTTTAGAGATGGGGCATTCACTATTGATGATGGTAGTTTATTCCATGTATTCACCACTCTGTTACTAAAATAATTTTGTCTTGTATTTGCTTTACAAAATTTTTTCTAAGAGTTTTAATTTATGATCTCCAGTATTGATATTTTGAGCAATGTTTAGTAGATCAAAGTTTGTCGAATAAAATCCATGGGTCTATTCATATTGAACAATTAAATCCCCAAAGTCTTCATCTAGTTAAAATTTCTTTTTTTCTTTTCCTCCCCATAATTACTAAGATGGTGTTAAGTGATGGTGGTGTTAGATGTATAAATTTGGGAACTTAAATTTAACTGATCATTTAAAGAATTTTTTTTTTTTAAATGAAGCAAAAGACTGAAATATATTCTTATCTGGATGGTGTATGTAAATATTATATTTCCGGTAATCTGAACATTAGCTACATAAATTAGAGTAATCTCCCTTTGTTTGTTTTACTTTGAGGAAGCCGTCTGTTTTGGTTAATAACTAATAATAATAATTAATAATAATAATAATAATAATACATAATAACATAATAATAATAATAATAATAATATAATAATAATAATAATAGTAAAAATAATACATAACATAATTAATAATAATAATAATAATACATAAACATAATTTAATAATAATAATAATAGTAAAAATAATACATAGACATAATTTAATAATAATAATAATAATACATAAACATAATTTAATAATAATAATAATAGTAAAAATAATACATAGACATAATTAATAATAATAATAATAATACATAAACATAATTTAATAATAATAATAATAGTAAAATAATACATAGACATAATTTAATAATAATAATAATAATACATAAACATAATTTAATAATATATAATAATATAGTAAAAATAATACATAGACATAATTTAATAATAATAATAATAATACATAAACATAATTTTAATAATAATGATAATAATAATAGTAAAAATAATACATAGACATAATTTAATAATAATAATAATAATACATAAACATAATTTAAAATAATAATAATAGTAAAAATAATACATAGACATAATTTAATAATAATAATAATAATACATAAACATAATTTAATAATAATAATAATAGTAAAAATAATACATAGACATAATTTAATAATAATAATAATAATACATAAACATAATTTAATAATAAATAATAATAATAGTAAAAATAATACATAGACATAATTTAATAATAATAATAATACATAAACATAATTAATAATAATAATAATAATAATAATACATACATAATTTAATAATAATAATAATAATACAAAACATAATTTAATAATAATAATAATAGTAAAAATAATACATAGACATAATTAATAATAATAATAATAATACATAAACATAATTTAATAATAATAATAATAGTAAAAATAATACATAGACATAAATTAATAATAATAATAATAATACATAAACATAATTTAATAATAATAATAATAGTAAAAATAATACATAGACATAATTTAATAATAATAATAATAATACATAAACATAATTTAATAATAATAATAATAGTAAAAATAATACATAGACATAATTAATAATAATAATAATAATACATAAACATAATTAATAATAATAATAGTAAAAATAATACATAGACATTAATAATAATAATAATAATACATAAACATAATTTAATAATAATAATAATAGTAAAATAATACATAGACATAATTTAATAATAATAATAATAATACATAAACATAATTTAATAATAATAATAATAATAATAATAATAATAATAATAATAATACATAAACATAATAATAATAATAATAATATAATAATTAATAATAATAATAATAATACATATAATAATAATAATAATAATATAAAAATAATACATAGACATAATCTAATAATAATAATAATAATACATAAACATAATTTAATAATAATAATAATAATAATTTAATAATAATACATAAACTATTTTATAATGTTTTCATCTGTTCTTTTGATTTCCTTTAAGTCCTGAAAATTAAGTTTCCATATTGCACACAATACCATATGACAACAATTTGTTGTCTATTATTTGCATTCATAACTAGTACCATAAATCACTTCTTTTTTTTTTTAAATGTTGTAAAAATGATATTAAAAAATTGCCTGGACTATTGATCATTTTGTTGTTACCACAATGTTTCAGACAATCCATCCTGCAGACTTCCAAAATTCTGTAGATTTAGAGTAGTGAAATGCTTTGTTTCAGGTAGGGGATATTTACTTGCTACTCCATTTGACAAAAAGTAAATGTATGATCAGGTTTTAGTAGAGGGGTTAATCCATCTACCCACCTGATACAGTGTACAACACAATCTCCTTCAGTATCCCTCTTTTGAAAGCATCAAGGATTTTGAAATGGGGAGGTGCTGTCAAATGGGAGAATCTCTGTCATCCTGGAGCTAAGCAGTAAAATATTGATTGTCATACGAAAATTACGAAAGACTTAAATTAGAAATGGATTACCCACCATAAAATTTGACTTTGAATATCAGGTAGGTACCACCAAAATAGGTCATGTGATCAGTTTAGGCCATATTGAAGGAAGAAACGTAAATATTTTTTAATTTTTTAAAAAAATCTCACAAAAAAGAAATAACGAAAATAAAGAGTTGTTACCAACCGTTAATTCAAAGATCAAATTATTCGATTGGGGAACAATTACTCACTGTTATCTTGAATAATAAGTAAAACAGTCCGGTTTTTTTTGCGACACGGTCAGTTACTTTATTCATATTTTTTAACAGAATTCTGTATTCATGGTTCTTTTACTGAAAAGCTCTCACATTGAAACTTATAAAAATCTTCTGATATAATTATTTAGACTCTTATCTTTATAGAAAAAAAGTAAAAATTGTTTTTTGTCAGTTCATTTTTTTCATATTTCATAAAATAAAATAGGGGAGGTAGACCTTGTAAAAATAAATATTTCTCCTAATATATTTTAGGAAAAAACTATTTCATGCATATTTTCATCAAAAGGTAAGTAATTATGGAAATTTTCATGAAAATCGGACCATTAATGGATTTTTTTATGGAATTTTTAAAAAAGCCTCAAGTCATAAATTGTTTTAGGCTATGTTAAATTTCAATTGATTTAACGGTGCAAAAATGTAAATATTGTTTTTCGTTTATAATTTTCTTTATTTCCCTAAGCTGAAAAAATGTTTTTTAAATCATCATGAGTCTTTTTAATGTTTCTTCTTTCGAATGGACAAAAAATTTTCAAGATAATATTAACCTTTATACAAGTTTCATTGTGTTAAATATAGGGGGGGGGGTAAATTTCACCGGGAAAATTGGTTGTACCTAATATACAGATTAACCCATACTAAAACTTATATGTTGTCATTGGGTGGTAAATAACTACCAACACTACCTGGAGAAAATGAGTCCCCTCCCCCAACCACTCTTGGATTTAGCAGTCATGTACAACTCTTGGAAAAATCAAAGATGTCTTCCATATTGTAGAAAATGAAAGAAAGCTGGGGAATTTATTGGTTTAGACATTGTGATAAGAACAAAAAGAAGAATTTGATCAAAAGTCTTGGAATGATAATGATTCCCAAAAGAAAATATTCTGGAACTTTTCAATCAATTAAAAATATTAAAATATAAAATGTCAGCACCAAAATATTTACAGACTAAAAAAATTAAATACAAGTAAAAAAATTTTTTTAAGATAATAAAAAAGAAAAATAGTAATAATATATATATATATATAATCATTACATGTCATATCATATCATATAGTTAAGAATTTATGAAAAACTTTTTCTCAAAAAGGGAGATTTAAGGGAAAAAAAACTTTTTAAAATAATTTTTTTTTTAAGAAAAAAATTTTTTTTCCTGGGCTCTTTCGAAACATGAAATTAATATATGTCAAAATATTAGCAAATTGAAAATTCAAAAATAAAAACAAACTAGGATTAATTGGATATCTTGCCTTTGTAAAATTCTGTTGAGAAATGATTAGAATAACAATTGTAGCCAAATTTATCTATTTCATTTCCGGTTTAGATGTAATTTAGGTTATATTTAAATTAGAGATAATAAAAGTCAACTGAATTTTTTTTTCAGTTGTTTTTAATCAATTATTAATTAAAAAAAGAATATAGGTTATTTATTCCAATTTAAATTTTTTCATCAATTCTTAACTAAATAATTTAGAAGCATACACAAAAACTTATATTGCATATATATCATATAATTACGCTAAAAATCAAACTACCTCTGTCCAATAATGGTGGTTGCATCTAATGTATAAAATATATATATGCAAATGTAATCTCTGTTATGGGACAGAGGTAATAATAAAGATTGTCATGCAGTTGAGAAAAAAAAACACAATTGTAATCATATAAAATGATGCGTATTATAAAATAGATATTACGCACTAAAATTTGAATTCTTAATTAGCTTGTTTGATCCTTTGGTGTGTAAAATTGAAATAGAAAAAGATTTGTAAACATTTTAGATAACAAGGTGTATAAAAGATCAAATGTGCTAGCATGTGCACGTAAAATAGTCCAAAATTTTAATTGCTATGTGTTTTTGTTTTTTTATATACATTGGTAGATATGTCATCAAATAGAATTCAAAAAGAGTTATCTAATAATAATAAATAAAACCATATTTATGTGGTCATTCAAAGTTAACCAAAGAGTACTTTCTATTTCTTCTGTGTTTGAAATGGTAGTGTACTTTCCAACAGTACAAACCTCCTTTTTTTATTAACACAGAATGTAGTGAGGCATTTTGGATTTAGATTATCATTAGGTGCTTGCAAGACATTTTGGTATGGTTTTATTTATTCATTATTAACAACAATGGTTTTCTATAGAGAATGCAGTCTCTAGATTTTTTTTAAAAAAGGTGCTACAAAGATTTGCACCTAATAAAAAAAATGTATTTATAATAATAATAAGAAGAGGAAGAAGAAAAGTGAGAAATATTCCAGGTAACTATTCTACAATTCTACAATATAAAACTTCAAGAAACAATGAAACATAGCTATTCTAAGGAATATATACAGATCATTCCTTGCATGTAGAAAAAAATTCTAATACAGTGAAATCTAGAAAATATTTTTACACATTATGGAATATAACTAATATTTCTTTGAAAAAGCACCAATGATCTATAAAGACCGCACTAGAGTCTACCATTTGGCAAAATACATCTCAATCATTCCAGTTTAATAACAAGTACATCCATTACTAGTAGTTTAAATTACATGTCTTAAAAGATATATGATTTACAATTGATAGAACATTCAATTTTAATATCACGTTTTAAAGTATAAATCCTAACAGATTTTTAAAATGGAATGCTAATTTTTAATTTATTTTTACAAGATTAAGAGTGGCTTCCCTTGAATAAAGTATGATTACAAGGGGAGGTAATTCTATTGACTTGATTATAGAATAATTTTTAAGTTATGTTCACAAGATTTCCTTTTCTTTTATACATCAAAAAAATTGTAAAATATGTTGTGGTAAGTAATTAAATGGTTTGGTTTGGTTTCTTTGCTTAATGGCATATCAACTATCATGGGTTATTTAATGCTAAAGCCATTCTTGTAAAAGAACAATAATGGTACTATTTAACTCATAGCTTGGACAGATGAGGGGGTTCATACCTTTTTTAGGGGGTATTAGTCCAAAAGTGAATGTAATAGTGTGACTGGAGTTCAAACTCACTTACTATGATGTCGCAGTCCAGCAAATTAGCCACAACACCACAGAAACTCCCCACCCCCAGGTAAGTAGAATTGCAGTATTTTCAATAATTGAGAAGAAAGTATAAAAACATAACAGTATATCACATAAGTTATAGGAACGGTTTCTTCATACGGTCAGAAAGGAAATCAACAATTTTATGTTATTTTTTGTTAGATTCATCAACAGAAATAATTATGGATTATGAGTTATCTCCGTTGGACTGTTTCATAATTCATAATTCAAAAATAATGACTATAATGCATTCAAAACATTTCATAAATCGAAATGTGAACATCAACAATGTTCTCCTCTTCAATACAAAAAGAGTAAAAACAATCTCCAACAATAAAATATGCAGCTTGCTACATACAAAGTCTTATTCCTGTCTCTTTATCACAAATCCGTGGCACTAACTCTTTGATATTGAAAGCAATCACATTTCCTTCTGGGTAATCTGAACATTAGCTACATAAATGAGAGTAACTTTGAGGAAGCCATTTGTTTTGATCGGCCATTTTCATTTCACCATAGATCTTCACTGAAAATACTGAAAATACGAATTTGTTAGAATCAATACAACTGCATGTTTTAAGACGAAAATATCATAAAATGTGTTCTTAATAACAATTAAGTTCATTTCAAATAATGTGCAAGCACAATTAAGAACACATTTTATGATATTTTCAACACTAACTCTTTGATATTGAAAGCAATCACATCTTGTATATACACTGACACCCTTGAATGGGGCCGCAATGCCACAATGGGAAATAGAACAAAAGAGGAAGAAGGGGTAGACGCTTGTTGGCTTATAGCTTAAGGAATTTGCATTTACAAATTTACATACTGGTGCTTCTGTAAGATATTTTATAACAGTCAATGAAAGAATAGATTTGTTTGTTTGTTATATAATGTAACAACAAAAACATGATGAAATTATAAACATCCCATAATGTTGCATACCTCTTTCTTTACTTACTTCTATTCTTCTTCTGACGTCTTTTCTATCTTACGTCTTCTTCTAACATCTCTTCTAGCATGTGGAATTCTCTTGGTGGTCGGTTGCACTTAACTCATTTCTTCTTTTTAAATCAGTCTTGTTACCAAGACATTCACCAACTACAAAAGCGTGTTATTTTCTTAAGCTTTTATTTACTTAACTAAACATTTCATGTAACTAACATCTGACTAACATATCGCGCGTATGCAGTGTGAGTTCCAGTTAAGGCAGGACATCTTCTCTGCCTGACATCTAAACTGAAACTGAGGACCCAACCAGGTCCCATGTGACTTCACGTATTTCGCGGGCTTTCTGTACTATTCCATGGAAAGTCCCGCCCGTGATATGAAAAGGGGCCATCCCTTTAGAAATACAGGGGATTGACAATAATCTTATGCAACCGCATCGATTATGTAACAATAAGAGAAAAAAATACAATTCTTTATCAAAAGGGATAGTAAGAAAATATGCTGATTGTCAATGCAATAAAGAATTTCAAATTGGCACTTCATGTCCCACATAGGTATCTATGTGACAGAAATCTATATTTGTTTTTATGCTCCTAGCATGAATCACAAATCATATACAACCAGTTTTAGTAATATAGATTATGGACAAGTGAATACTGAAAAATTCATGGACTCACCAAGAGCTATGAAACATACATGCAATTTATATTTTTCATCCTACAGTTCAGTCTTGACATGATTTTATCAATGTCCTTTAAAAAAATTTAAAAAATCTCTTCTTGGTTGGGCCTAAAACTTTTCAGTACTTAACTGTGATATATAAGTTCATAAGTTCAATCCTTACTAAAGGCTCAACGTGTTTCTTCAATAGATTTTTTTTTAAAGTCGACGGGGTGGCTTAAAGTCAGTATCAGCTGATCAGCATGGGAGTCTATCCCATTTTCACTAGCGATAGACCAAAGAGATGGTTTTTGCATCTGAGGTGGAGTGCCACACCTACCTTACTTTACCGCACAGATCCCTGTTCTACTCATATGCTGAGTTGGTGAGGGCCGGTTTCAAACTAGGAACTTTGTGCTTTCTAGCCAAACTTAATTATTTACATACACACAATGTAATATATATTTTTTCAACTTGTAAAAAAATACTACAAGCAAATGTATCTTTTAACTGGGGATATGGATTTGGTGTAATAAAAAAAGCAAAGATTTTTGCATAAAAAATTAACTTTTTTTTTCTCTTCTAGATATAAGTTAAAAGAAAGGAAATGAATCCGACGGTATGAGTATATATAAAAAGATATGAAAACACCACAAAATGCTGTTAAAGTGAAAACATTTTATAACTTAGCTGATATTGAACAATATTTCGATTTTATGAAAATCGTCATCAGAGCTTGTGTATACTCCGTGTTATTAAGAATGGAGACAAAAGTCTTCTAGATATAAATGATAAAGAGATAGAAACTAGACATTGAATAGTGTCACCTGTGGTTTAATCGATTGGATAAAAATTACCTATTTTTCATACTAACTGCTTAGCACGTGATACAGAATTTCAATAGTAGAAAAACAAAAAGATTCAAATTTTATACAAATCATCAATGAAATCAAGAAAAAGAGGGGTTTTTTTTTGGGGGGGGGTTAATTACTATTTGAATATTGTCAGGCACTTTGGCACAGTATGAAAATTATTGAACCATTTTTGGAAACTAATGCAATAGTTAATGTAAAAATATAATAAGATAAACTAATAATAATCTAATACAAATCTTAGATTGAGTATCAAGGCTTTGCTTTCAAAAAATGACACGGACTGAGGGGAAAAAAATCAAAGTACTTAAGAGTGGCTTCCCTTGAATCACGTAGGATTCGAAGGGGAGGTAATTCTATTGACATGATGAAAATAAATTGTTTTATAGTAAAAACCTTTTTTTTTTAAACAAGAGTCGTTGGGGTGGCCTAAAGTCGGTATCAGCCAATCAGCGAGGGAGTATATCCCCTTTTTCACGAGCGATAGATCAAGGAGATTGTTTTTGGCGTCTGAGGTGGGGCGCCACACCTACCATCAGCTCCTCACTTTACTGCACAGATCCCTGTGCTACTACTTATTCACTGAGTTGGCGAGAGCCAGTATCAAACCTGGAACCTTGTGGTCCCTAGTCCGACACTCTACCGACTGAGCTAAACCGGCCCTTAACAAGTAAACAAGTAATTAGATGTATATATATATATATTTTTAAAAAAACAAAAAAAAGGGGAGCAGCTGAATTTCCATATACAGCTAATATTTCATATTCAAATGAATCACTTATTTTGAATATTCATTTAAGATGGTAGAGAACTTACTTGTTTTTAACTTTTAGTTAATCAGTCTGCTTATACACTTAACTTCCTATTTACATAAACATTACGTTATGCTTAGAAACAATCCTACCATTATGATAGTTAGAACCACCATAGTTTCTTATTTCTTTCTTTTTAAAAATTTTTTTTTTTTTTTTTTACATTGACTACCCCTAATATTGAATGGCTGTAGAAATAAACAACACAGTAAAAAAAAAAATTAAATTATCAATAAATTATGACTAGGTAGAATCGGTCTATCCCCTTTTCCCTAGCACTAGACCAGGGAGATTGTTTTTGCATCTGATGGGGTAGCACCACACCTACCATCAGCTCCACACTTTACCATACAAAAGATGGCCTTCTCATGTGCTGGGTTAGTGAGGGCCAGTTTCAAAACCAGAACCTTGTGGTCCCTTGGCAGATGCTCTACTGACTGAGCTAAACCGGCTCTTTATAGATTTACGGTGAAATAAAAATGGCCAACTAAAACATATGGCTTCCTCAAAGTGAAATAAACAAGGGGAGGTTACTCTCATTTATGTAGCTAATGTTCAGATTACCAAATCATTACCTCATTTTAGAATAAACAAGTAGGTATCTATCATCCTCCCACAAGCGCAGAACGTGACAAGATAGAGTTTATTATGTTATCTTTGTAGATACGCATAGGTAAGGACCAAACGTTTTGTGGATGATAACTTGTATCACAATCATTTTTGGTCAGTTTATTTCTCTTTCACTTGAAGACCTGTGTTGCGGTTTTGTATATATAAGGTGTGTGCTAGTTCCCGCCTATACTTATAGACTGGCCAAGTCATGTGATTGACTCTTCTAACCAATCACATGGTAGACCTACTGGCCTGATAAGATACTTAAACCCCCCATATTGGTCATAATTCAAATTGCACCAAAGGAGGACGCACATAGGATTGCCTGGATCTTTACCAATAATCACGAAGGAGTTATAGGATTACCAGTAACTGAGGACACTTTAATAACCAAAGGATTCACATTGTCGACGGACTCTTTATCAAGGATTCCACCAGATAAGCGCATATGCTATAAGGCCAAGCAATGGCCTTTAAAAACTTAACAAACTGGAGGCAAATATTCTTTCAGTCTATCAGCCTTTTCCCAGTTCTGGATAACCAGTGAGTAAAAGAAACTACTACATCAGACCTTGAAGTCGATATTGTCTTTGTTCTTCTTTAACTTAACAGATTTAGCATCTTTTCTTTGGGCTGTAAGCAAAAAGTCTTTAATTTTTAAAAAAATTGACAGGGGCATTTTAAATTTTTTCTTTTTTACACACACAACTTCTGTGTAATGCGTTGATTTCAAAAAAGCAATATATAATAAATTTATATTTTTAAGTGTAGAATATACCATGAGTTTATGTAATAATTCAAATACTTTTTTGGCTGCTTTTTTTTTTTCACATGTAAAAAATATTTAACTTGATAATATTCAAAAAGAAAAAATAACTCAACATCAAAATCCACATCAAAAGGAATACCAAAAATTTGCATGAATAAAAATTGGCACATTATTTCCAAACACAACTACTTTCAAGAAATAAGTATATTGGATATATAATTATTTATATATCAAATGAAAGCATTATTGCACTTTGCATATAGGACAACATACAATATTTATATATAATTTTTTTATAGTTGATTTGAGCTTTCATCAAAATGATAGATAGAAACAGAATTGAGATAATAAAGATAATATATTTTTCTTCTTTTTTTTACAAATGTTACAAAATCATTGATTTTTCTGTATATTTGAATAAAGTCAGTATTGTAAGTGTATAATCCCATTTAAAAAAAATTATACAAAAAATAAATTGTGATAATCTTAAAGTACTTTGATTTGCAAGCCACCCACCCCAAAAAAAAGAAAGATCTCCATGTATATTTTTTTTATTTTCACAAATACATAGGTACATCAATAAGTCTATAGCCTAATAATAAAACCAAAAACAATTTTATACATAGTTATTTTTCGTTGCTATTCGCAGAATTGCGTCCCGGCCTCCTGCTTTAAAAAACACTATGCAGTGATAGCTGAAAAAACAATCCCACCTACGAATGAAGTCGCTAGCTGAAGCGGTGCTTGCTGAAATGGAATCATTTTATTTATAATTGAATGGCGAAAAAAAATTAAAATAAAATGAAAATACCGAAAAAAAAAAAGAAAGATATTCTTTTAGCAGATTGAAGGCGTTTTGATCGACAAATTATTTTTCTTTTTAGTAGTTTGAAGGTGTTAGAAATAAGCCATATAAGTAAATGTAAATATTTAGCCCCCCAAAAAAGTATTTTAAAGAGGGGGAGGGTTAAAATATTTACATTTACTTTGTCCAAAAAAGATTGGAAAAAAAATATTGCATTAACTTTTCGGGAAAACGCATTAAGCGCTGGTTGTTTTTTCAGCAGGCACAGCTTCAGCTTGGAACTTCATACGTAAGTGGGGTTGTTTTTTCAGCTATCACCGACAAGCGTTTTTTTTAAGGCAGGAGGCCAGGATGCAATTCTGAGAATAGCACCTATTTTTCAACATAATCTCTTTCTTTGTCAATGTGCTTCTTCATTTATCATATAAGTAAAGTCGTTGGGGTGGCCTAAAGTCGTTATCAGCCAGATAGCGAGGAAGTCTATCTATCCCCTTTTCACTAGCGCTAGACTAAGGAGATTGTTTTTTCGCATCTGAGACGGAGCACCACACCTAGCATCAGCTCCTCACTTTACCGCACAGATCCCTGTGTTACTCATACGCTGAGTTGGTGAGGGCTGGTATCGAAACCAGAACCTTGTGGTCCCTAGTCTGATGCTCTACCAACTGAGCCAGTGAAAATTTTCAGCTATTGAGTCAGGATCCACTTTTAATTTGGTTTGGTTTCTTGGTTAATATCAACCTTTGTGGGTTATTTAATGCCAAAGCCAAAATAGAAGAATAGTAGTGGTAATATTTAACCCATAACTGGATGTATGAGGGGTTCATACCTTTCCCAGGGGTATTAATCTAAACGTGAATGTAATAGTGCAACTGAAGTTCATACTCCTTTACTATGATATTGCCGTCCAGCACATTAGACTCTACACGACAGGGACTCCTCTACTCTCACACAGATCCACTTTTGTATATAAAGTTTAAAGCCGAAATGAAAAAACAGTATTTTTTTTCACATAATCTCCTTTCAGTGACAAATATCAATCATGTTGCAGTTTTGGTATATAGTTATTTATTAAGCTTAGCTTAGATGAGGCACAAGGCCAGAAGTATGGGGCTCCCAATGAGAATCGAACTCACTAATAATGGTTTGCAAAGCGAGCTTGCTAACCATTACACCACGTGAGGTGCCCCAGTTTTCGGTATATATGGTGTGTGCAAATTCCCCGCTTATATTTATAGACTGGCCAAGGTCACATGATTGACTCTTCTAACCAATCACTGGCAGTACTAATAATGGTTTGCGAAGCGAGCTTGCTAACCATTACACCACGTGAGGTGCCCATGGTTTTGAATATATAAGGTGTGTGCTAGTTCCCCGCCTATACTTATAGACTGGCCAAGGTCACATGATTGACTCTTCTAATCAATCACTAGCAGTACTACTGGCCTGATAAGATACTTAAACCCCCCCATATTGGTCATAATTCAAATTGAACCGTTGAAGGACGCACATAGGATGCCGGGATCTTTACCAATACTCACGAAGGACTTATACGATTGCCAGTAACTGAGGACACTTTACTAACCAAAGGATTCACATTGTCGACGGACTCTTTATCAAGGGTTCCACCAGATAAGCACTTCTGCTATAAGGCCAAGGAATGGCCCTTAAAAACTTAACAAATCACATAAATTGAACAGGATATAGTATAAATTTCAGATAAAATTTCACCTAAAAACTGTTTCAGGATCCACTCTTGTATATGTAAATATGAACATAGCGTAAAGAGGGGAAAACAACAGTATTTTTACACAACAAATGTCTTTTAACAATCTTTTTCTTTGTCAATGAACTTAATTTTACGATGAAAATTAAACATAGATAAAAAAAATAAATTATGCAGTGAACATTTCTATTTCACTGAATTTTTGACATGAGGTTTGATAATTTGGATTATTTGGATTATTCAGACTATTGTCCACATCGGCCGAAACGTTGTGTAGATAACAATAAAGATGAGGACAATAATCCAAATAATACAGTGAACATTTCATATGAAATTTCAGCTAATAACTGTGACAGGCTGCTGACTTATTGATCTACCCTCACATAATACAAAGGCATTTAGATATTATGCCAAAAATCAGAAATAAAAAAAATATCTTGATTTATAATTTTTTTTCCGCTGTAAAAAAACTTACTGAAAAAATATCAGTTAAAGTTCAAAATTGCCATTTATTTATCACATTTGATCAAATATAAGACTCAAAAAAAAAAATGACTCAAAAAATATCTTCAGGGTCTTATATGTGAATTTGAGGTATCTGGTAAGCTTATGTTGATCCTGATCCCATAAACTATCAGTACTTAACTTAAATCCATAATACTGCAATATCAAATATAAATGAAGGTATTTTATATTTTTTAGTTTCTTTGTTTAATGGCATATCAAACTTTATGATTATTTAATGCTAAAGTCATCCTTGTAGAAGAACAGTAATGGTACTATTTAACCTATAGCTGGTTGGATGAGGGGATTCATACCTTTCCCAAGAGTATTAGTCCAAAAGTAAACATAATAGCAAGACTGGAGTTCAAACTCACTTACTACAATGTCGTAGTCCAGCATGTTAACCATTATGCCACAGGGACCTCCCCAGATTTTTTTGGGGGGGGGGGGTAAATAAGAAAAAAAATTTTTAAATGAAGCTTCATATAGAAACAATTTTATTCAAAAGATATTTTCCCAACCGACTTAGAATTTCTCTTTCTCTCATTTCATTTTTAATTATTTAAAATCATGCACTTGACTAGCAAATTAATTTCTTAATTTTGGCTTTTTTGCAGAGGTGGGGGCAAGAATTATATATGAGAAAAGTAAAAATAAACTGTGATTTAGGACAGAGAAAAGATTAGAAAGGCCTAATATGCCTAGCAGGTGAAAACCATCTTAAAAGTGAGTTGATTACAAATATTTATACAGGGTATTCATAGAGGACACAACCCTGAGGATAAGAAGATAATATTTTTACATGGATATAAATTTTATACTACAGTATGAGTCAATAGGGTAATGTTGTACTCAGAGACAACATAATTTAACAGTTAAAATGATTGCATCATGAGCTAGTCTCATTCAAGCATCCTTTCCTTTGTGTTGTATCAGCTATGTTGTTTTCAAAGTATGAACATATTCTGTATATAAATTCTTACAAACATGTGAGACTAAAATAAAATTTACACCAGTCTACACTTCCCAACTAGTTGACAATAATGTTTAGTTGATAAATTCCACAAGAATGGAAGTATACAGGATCAAAAGAGCTTAGGCCGGCCATTTTTGTTAAGAAGTTCTCCATGTTCGAATGTTTAACTCATCTGCCCACAAAATCTATTAGAAAACTATCTTTGCAGGTTGAGCAGTGAGGAGTGAAGGATTTGAATAAATCCGATAAAATGTGGTTGAGAATAGAGGAAAGTATGGATATAACAACACAGACAGTTAAATTCAGTTGATATTTCGTTTCATTATTGAATGAAGCTTCTTCAGAACATTATTGAAATAAGTACTTGTACATTCTGCTTTTATAGTGAAAATGTGAATGGGTGAGGGGTGAGGGGTGAGGGGGTGAGGAAAATCGGGTGGGTTGGTGTGTAGGCAAAATATCAATTGAATTTATGCTGTATTGTTCCACAGATTGAGCTGTGTATAACTACTGTTATACTAATTAGTATTAATTAAAAAATGAAAAATTAATTAATTAGTATTAATTAAACAAACTACTAATATACATAAGTACTTGTACATTCTGCTTTTATAGTGAAAAAGGGTAGGAAATTGAGCTGTGTGAGCCGGGTGGGGTTGGTGTGTAGGCAAAATATAATTGAATTTATGCTGTCTGTGTTGTTATATCCACAGATTGAGCTGTGTATAACTACCGTTTTCAGGGCTACAAAGAAGTTAAAATAAGTTAAATACAATTTGTAAAAAAAAGTGTATTTTTTTCAGCCCATATATACATTACATTTTGTGTATTTTGAGAATATATTCATTAGAATAAAGTAAGTATGTTTAGTAAGGGCCATTGGTTGAAACTGGATGTGAAACTATTGATAGATAACATAGTTTACTATATTTATAAGTAAAGAGTGCTCCATATCATTGATAGAGCATATATAAGGGTAGCAAAGACATAAAGTCAATGGCGATTGGCAACTGTCAAGTTTGAAAATCGTATAGGCAAGAAACTGAGCTACCAAGTGCTGTTGTTGATTTTATATCTGTGCTACCTAAATTTATAACACACACACACACACACACACACACACCTTGATATAAAATTGCCAATATTTAATAACAAAGAAGAAAAAGTTAACTGTAAAAAACTATAATGACATCAGGTGAGAATTGACATTATAATAAATTATTTGGTAATCTGAACATTAGTTACATAAATGAGAGTAACCTCCCCTTGTTGCTTTCAATTTGAGGAAGCCGTCTGATTTGGTCGGCCATTTTCATTTCACTGTAATCAATACAACTGCATGTTCTAACATGAAAATATCATAAAATGTGTTCTTAATAACAATTAAGTTCATTTCAAATAATGCACAAGCACAGTTAACACATTTTATGATATTTTCATGTTAAAACTGTAGAGTAGTACGACTGAATAGATATTGGACCAGGACGCCCTTGGGACAGTCACCTGCAATAATAGACTCTACCATGCACGTGCAAGGCATGGGAGGGAACTAATATAAGCAGGCTTCCTCCTCAAAGCCGGCAGTTCACGTTTCGTCGTCAAACCCGTTACAAAAACATGCAGTTGTATTGATTCAAACAAATTCGTATTTTCAGTGTAGATTTACAGTGAAACAAAACAAAGTGAAAGAAACAAGAGGAGGTTACTCTCATTTATGTAACTAATGTTCGAATTACCAAATTATTTAGGTGAGTTAACAAAACAGTTCAGTTTTCTCAAAGCTATTATGTTTTTTTTCTAAATTGAATACAATTTATTTTTGGCTTTAAAGAAAAGAAAAAAACAATTCCAATATTCAAAGATTTTTTTTAAAAACTTTTTCTTTTCTACTTTTGAGTAAATATACAATGAAAAATATTAAAAATGTTCAAATACAATTTTTAGAACATTATCCAACAAATATTTTGTCTTATTCCGGGCATTTCAGGTTTCGGTTATCTCCCTTTAACTTTTAAACACTTTAAAATTGAAAAATAATGTAATTGTCAACATTACATATTTAACGTATGCATTTCATATACATATGATTGTACATATATGGCAACGATGTACCAAACAATAATATTTCAACAGTGCCAAAAAGAGATTCCATTCTCCAAAAAATTTCTTGTATGTAAAAATTTTTAAATCGTAAATTGTTATTGAAATTGAGCCCAACTGAAGTAGAGCAATGCATAACAGTGTTATAAGAATTATAAAAGTGTAAATGAATAAAAAAAATCAGATCTGTGTTTTTGAGGCGATGATTTTAAATACAGATTATAGAATAAATAATCTGTTAACATTATATGTTTAAAATAAAAAAAATATTTCTGGTAATCTGAACATTAGCTACATAAATGAGAGTAATCTCCACTCGTTTGTTTCACTTCAAGGAAGCCATCTGTTTTGGTCGACCATTTTCATTTCACTGTAAATCTACACTGAAATTACGAATTTGTTCAAATCAATAAAACTGAATGTTTTAACACGAAAATATCATAAAATGTGTTCTTAATTCTGCTTGCGCATTATTTGAAACAAACTTAATTGTTATTAAGAACACATTTTATGATATTTTCGGGTTAAAACATGCATTTGTATTGATTCGAACAAATTTGTATTTTCAGTGTAGATTTACGGTGAAATGAAAATGGCCGACCAAAACATGGCTTCCTCAAAGTGAAACAAACAAAGGGAGATTACTCTCATTTATGTAGCTAATGTTCAGATTACCATATTTCTTCCTGTAATTCAAATAAAAGACAAAATAGTTGATCAACAACTCTGAAAATTCATATAACAATTATTAAATGTATAAAAAAGTTACATTGGAAAAATGTTCTGAAAATGAATGTTATATATATATATATATATTTACCAACCCCTCCACATGAGCAGGATGCGACACAAGGTCAATTTCTTACGCAGAGTTTAACAGGTTTGAATTCAGAGTTTTCCTTCTCCTAGACTGGTTACCTAGCCATGGTTAAAGAGCCCAGTCTGCCCTGAAAGTGAGTATTATATATACATATATAAAGAAGATATATCTAAAAAAGATTAGGAAAAAAAGAAGATTTTCCATTAACAAAAAATACTAATTCTGTCCCCAAATAGTTGTTATATTTTCAAATAATTTTAGACATATTTATTATTATTCCACAAAATCCGTCGGTCCTAATGATGCACTGAGAAACACGTATGGTTCCTCTATAGGCGAGCACCTAATAAATAACCCTAATTGTGCCAACTTATTTAGTGTTGACTGGTTCTCGATTGAGAGCAGATCACACTCTTTCTATCACCTCAAAATATTGGAGACACTATATATTCTAACCAGTAAGCCTTCTCTTTGCAAGCAAAGGGAGTGCTTACTCGGTTTGAATGTCATCAACATTTAAATTGTCTCCCTCTGTTTTGAGGTGTGGAAAAGGAGAAGAAAAGAGAAATTGTCTTATTCTTTCTTGCCTTTTTTTTTTTTTTTTGTACTTGACCTATTCTATTTTATTTTTTATTATCCTCGATATTTAGCTCTGTTGAGTGAGGATCGAAACATATCAGCTGACAACTCGTTTTTACTCTCCCTTTACCCCCTTCTATAGTATAACAAAGAAGAAAAATATTTAGTTCTTATTTTTCTCCTTATAATGAATTTGTTAAGAGGTCTATTTACAGCAATAATATATATATATATATATATATATATATATATATATATGAGTAAGCAAAAATGGAATTAGACCCAACAATTTGAAGAAAAGATAAAAGGAAAAACAATATAGTTGAGAGAAAAAGTATATAGTACAGTTTCAGTCCAGAACGTGAGCATTTGTTGGACTTCTCGTGTCAGCTGCTACTTTCTACTACTGTTTTATTTTATTCTTTAAAATAATTTCATTTAGATTGTATTGTATTAACACTATATTGTCGAAACATGCGTGTGTCAGCACAATCTGTACAATATACTTTTTCCCCTCAACTATATTGTTTTTCCTTTCATCTTTTCTTCATATATATATACATATATATATATATATATTTGTGGGGGGATTATGTGCTTAATTAAAGTCCTACCTAATTTGTTAATTAATTATAATTAAATGAATTAGGCGTGCATATTGGTTTAAATGTAAAGTGTAAACAAATCAAGAAAATGTCAATCTCTGTATGTACATTTCAGAGATCGACTTTTTCTCGATTTGTTTACGCTTTACATTTAAACTGATATGCATGCCTAATTCATTTAATTATAATTAATTAATCAAAAATTAGGTAGGACTTTAATTAAGCACATAATCCCCCAAAAAAATTGTCAGCTATCGCCATTTCAAACACATTGTTTGTCCACTTCATATATATATAGTGTATATATATATATACACACATACACACACATACATACATACAACAAATAATTCTCTTGAAGACGAACATGGATGTGGTCAAAAGTGCTTGAGTAAAAAAAAATATGTATTTGTATTTTTAACTTTTATTTAATAAGCTTTATTTAACCAGGTAGAAAGGCTTCAGGTTGCTTACAGTACCTGCTGTTACGAAAAGCGGTTACCCACTTAAATACTGAACAGGTTCACTCCTGCTTAACTTTGGTGATCTGGTACAAACTATTTCTTTAAGCATGTCTTGACAGTAAGTATACTTACTCAGCATTTTAGAAAGACAAATTACCCTTCCCAAAAATATCTATCAAATCAGGAATAATAATCTCAATAAAAACATGGAGAATTATCGGGGGGGGGGCTATTGTCGGTATCAGCCAGACAGCAAGGGAGTCTATCCCCTTTTCACTGGCGCTAGACCAAGGAGATTGTTTTTTCATCTGAGGTGGAGCACCACACCTACCGTCGGCTCCTCACTTTACTGCACAGATCCCTGAACTATTCATGCGTGGAGTTGGAGAGGGCCAGTATCGAACCAAGAACCTTGTGATTCCTAGGCAAGTGCTCTATTGACTGAGCTGAGCTAAACCAGCCCTATAGTCTATTATAATAGATGAGTATTTTAAATGCTAAAGAAACTGAATAACTATTCATATAATAGTAGAAATTATTTAAAATTTAGTAAATGTTTCTACCAGTAACAACTGACTTTCACAGGAGATAAAAAAAAACAGCAAATGTTAATACTTGAGAATTTCCCCAGTATTTTAGCTGATTTTAGTAAAACGGTTATCTGGACGGTTTCAAGCCATTTTCAAATATCTAATTCTTTAGAAGTCTTTAGAAGAAGAACTGGAAATCTAAGGAATCGTTCTTCTATTAATGCAACTACTACTCATCTTTCAGTGTCTTTATTTAACTTTTAACTTGTAAGTTATCATACACACTAGATCATGCATAGGTCAACTCTTGATTCATAGACATAAAATTCATTAATTTATGGAATTAATATTTTTAAGCTAAGGGTTGGTCCCATGTCTAATTTCAACATTAGAAAATTATTATTCATATATGAAAACTTAACAACTAGATCTTCAGAATATATATATATATATATATTTTAAGAATTCTGAAGATCTGATTATATATATATATATATATATATATATATATATATATATATATACTGATTTGTTTTTAGTCTAAAAACTAGGTCTTCAGAATTGTTCAAAATTTATATATATATATATATATATATATATATTACAATATAGGTACAAGTGATAACCTACTCGAGTTTCACCATAAGGATCTTCAGGGTTAAATCACTGAATTAATCAAGATATTTATTAATTGCAGTCGATTACACGTGTGTGTCTTTCGCGATAAACGGTTCATTATTGAGCACTTTTTATTTGTTATATCGCTATCTTACCTTTCTGAATTTTGCATCAACTAACCATTGTGACCATATTCACCGGTATGTCACCTATTATATTATATATATATATGTCAGATGAGTCTAAGCTCATTTATTGAGTTCTGGTCGAAAAAATTTACAATAGCTAAATGACGGTTTGTTAAGTTTTTCTTTCTTATTAAAAGTGTATATATATATATATATATATACACTGATATCAATTTTTAGCCTAAAAACTAGGTCTTTAAAGTTCTTGTTATAAACAAGGATATAAAATATCTAATAAATCCCTTGCATTTTATAAAAACTAATAAATATAACTCTTCTTAATTTTCTTTAACATGAGATCCGTCATATAAATGAATTAAACATCAAAAATGAAAAACCTTCAGATTTAACAACCACAATAAAAAAAAAAAATCCATTTTAAAAAAATTTCATTTTTGTCCTCTTCCAAGCAGAGTCTTCTTCCTTGTTAATTTCGGTAACGTTGAATTCATTTTCCGTTTCCCTTTCCATGATACTGCAACTGGAAAGAAGAGGGGATGAGGCCAGAGGAAGAAGACGTGTGGCCGTCTCAACAGGCTGGACATGAAGTTTGTCATTGACCAGAGATAAGACTCCAAAAGATTGTAGCATTTCTATTGCTTCTTCTGCCTGAAACTTGAGATTGATGCCTGTCACTGAAAAGAGCCAGTCTTCAATTTTTTTCTCGAGTGTCTCTTGAGTGATTCCACCTGAAAACAAATCCATTATACTAAATATGGTAATTTATGAGGAAGTGCGTCCCGGTCCCCTGCCTCCGAAATTGCTGGCGGTGAATTTAAAAAATACAAACCCAGCTAACTTATTTCGGCGGTGTTACTTGAAAGAAAACAACCAACTCAGAGCGCTAAATGTATTTTAGGGGGGGGGGCTCTTTTTTGTCTTAATTCTCGTTTAATTATAGAAATTTGTCGTAATTCGTGTTTATTTATCTATCTATCTCAGTCTATTCAAAACTATCCATCTTCATATCTATCTATCTATCTATTAAATACTAAGATTTAATTTTATTACGATGAATTACGATAAATAAACAAGAATTAATCTATTAAATACTATTCTTTTATTACTTTCCTTTTATTACGATAAATTACGTTAAATAAACAAGAATTACAACAAATTACGATAAATGAACAAGAATTATGTCAAATTACGATAAATAAACACGAATTACGACAAATTTCTATAATTAAACGAGAATTAAGACAAAAAAGAGCCCCCCCCCCCAATACATTTAGTGCCCTAAGTTGATTGTTTTCTTTCAAGTAACACCGCTGAAACGAGATAGCTGGGGTCGTTATTTTAAAATTCACCGGTCAGCAATTTCGGAGGCAGGGGATCGGGACACACTTCCTCATAAATTACCACTAAAACTACTAATACTACATATAATATAATCAGGCACTGTTGAACAGAAACACACACATAAACACACACACACACACACACACACAGAATTTGGAAGATATAAGACACAAAACCAAATGGACAGTCGCTAGCAACAGCTTCATTTTCAGAAATCTTCTGTAGAAGAGATTTTTATCTTGAAATATTAAGAATAAATGACAGGTTAACAAATAACACCATAGTTACCTTATTTTTCTTTACACTTGCATTGTGATAGCCTTCAAAACCAACCACCAAAAAATATAAACACAATGCTTCAAGCAAATTATGAAACACTTTTACATATAATATGTCTATTGATTAGTTACTGAAATATTTAAAATTAATATCTATTAATCATAGAGATTCGGTCTCTATTTGTCTGTAACCAAAACTATGTCACTGCTTATGTCAGTTATTTCAGTTATTAAGTAAATTTATCAATGAGTATTTAATTTATAGTCAATATCATCACTACATAAAATATTAAAATTCTATGAAAAATCAATTAATTGTTAAATTTTCACAAAAATTTCAGCAGAATGGAGTGAATATGATGCTTTTTAAGTAAGTAATTTTTAGATTAGGGGGTGCATATTGGGTACTCTGAACATTAGCTACATAAATGAGAGTAAGCTCCCCTTGTTTATTTCACTTTGAGGAAGCCATATGTTTTGATCGGCCATTTTCATTTCACCATAAATCAGTACAACTGCATGTTTTAACATGAAAATATCATAAAATGTGTTCTTAATAACAATTAAGTTCATTTCAAATAATGTGCAAGCACAATTAAGAACACATTTTATGATATTTTTCATGTTAAAACATGCAGTTTTATTGATTCGAACAAATTCATATTTTCAGTGTAGATTTATGGTGAAATGAAAATGGCCGACTAAAATATATGGCTTTCTAAAAGTGAAACAAACAAGGGGAGGTTACTCTCATTTATGTAGCTAATGTTCAGATTACCGTATGTTAGACAACTAAGTAATGGTAAGTAGCATTACTGGAAAGCCAGTATTTGCGACAGCTCTGTGCAGAGGATAAAATGAGGACAAGGTGAAAATTTCAAAATAGGGGATGTTAACATTATTTGGTTCTTAAGAAGTAAAATAATGAATGAGAACATTATTTGGACCAAGTATCCAATAGGCACCCCAAATCATCAACTTAATGAAAGGTTCATATTTTAACTCGTCACCGGTAACTTCCGCTTCCAAATTTTTGTAAACAAATTATTTCAATCAGAAGTTTATGGAGATGTTGAACTTACGATAAATTAAATAATAGATGGTTGGTACATGTAATAAAATTAAAATTCAATAGCAAAATCTTTTTTTAAAGATTTAAACTTTTTAATCAGAAATTTATGAGTATTTTTCAACAATTACGATAAATTAAAAAAAGACAAAATAAATTTTTATATTAAAATAGTTTTTTACTTAATCAGAAGAGAAATGTAATAATTTAGATAAAAGGATGCTGTTCAGAAATAGTATCACAAAATTTGTAAAATTTTATTTTTCTCAGATACAATATAAGTTCAAAAAATTATCTGTTCGTTTATTCTCAAATATTTGAAAGTCAAAGTTACGGTGATGAGTTAAAATATGAACCTTTCATTAAGTTGATGATTTGGGGTGCCTATTGGATACTTGATCCCATTATTTTTTTTAAAAGAAAGAAACTGAAAAAGCACTTACCAAGTTCAGAAGATTTGAGAATTGCACTTGGTTTAAATGCATTTGTAGGGTCCCTGGATGTGAGTAAGAAAAAGTACACAAGTATCGCCTCTTTATAGCTCTCGTCTTCAGCACGGTCCACAAGCAGAGTTAAAAGACTTCGATTGTTAGCGAGATTCTTAAAGTACAGCATCCGAGACAACTTCACCAAGTATTTGTTCCTCTTGTTCTTATATACAGTCCACACTCTGACACCTATCAGTCCAGTTAGCAAGGTGACAAGTAGTGACCAGTCGAAGTTATACTCCCCAACTACTATCAATGCTTTAGCTACAACACTGACCACAGCAATGCTAATCGAAACCGATAAAAGCCCTTTATCCAACAGGTTCATTTGAATCTTACCATCGGGGAGTACCATTTCCAGGGCACCCACTGGGACATCTTTAAAGGCTTTTAGTACAAGTTTTGAACCTTTTTTTGTCTGATAGCAACCACAAGGCGCTTGTAGTAATGTATTGGCTGTGGAGGAGACATCTTCAATGGGAATTTCGTGTACCACTGCTGGAGCGCTGGTGGAGCATCTCGGCCCAAAGCCCAGAAACGAAGAATATCATATTTGTCTTGGTTGACAATAATCTGGAATAGAAATTAGCAAAGAATTATTGTGAAATCAAAGAATTCACCTGTTTTGACAGGGTAGATATAACCACAAGACAATCTAATTGCTTATTTGTCCTAGAGCCTTATGAGAGAAATATGAGGGTGGATCTGAATCATTTATTTATCAAAATGACTTGATTCGGCATTAAATGATTCAAAAAGGGTTGATATGCATTATGGTAATTTACAATGCACGCATGAACTCTTCCAGCTATAAATAGCAGCAGCTACTGCTCTTAGGGAGAGCCAATATTTCAGTGATATACTTGGACATTTGATCAAACGCCTGACAGGTACCTTCTCATTTGTATATATATATATATTTACCAACCCCTCCACATGAGCAGGATGCGACACAAGGTCAATTTCTTAAGCGGAGTTTAATGGGTTTGAATTCAGAGTTTTCCTTCTCATAGACTGGTTACCTAGCCATGGTTAAAGAGTCTAGTCTGCCCTGCTATTTACCCATAGCTGGAGGGAGAGTAAGATTCATACCTTTCCCAAGAGTATTAGCGCTAAGTGAAATGCCAACAGTTTCGTCCAGGAATTGAACTCACGTTGACGAGTCCATTTCCTAAGACTCTAACCATTAGACCACGCTTCTCATTTGTATATGTTTGTACTACTGTTCTTTGTTAATATATTTGTTTAAATCTCCTCTCTTGTGTCTTTATTCTGGCCCCTAACAAGGCCACAACAATATGCCATAAAACAAAACGACGAAACCAAACAGTTATAATTATTTGTTTGGGTTATGTACCAACTAAAATTAAACCAATGTAGACATTTGTGTGTAGTGGGGGGGAGGTAATTGTTGCATAGGTTTGAGTTTGAGTTTTGTTTAACGGCATATCAACCTCTGTGGGTCATTTAATGCCAAAAAGGTTATTTTGGATTTCAGACTTTAAAGTAGTGGTTCTATGGAGATAATTGGTTATGTTCTGTTATATTTTGTTGAAAAGGTTGCTTTTTTTTTTATAAAATTTAAAATGCTTTCAGAGTTTGTATTCTTAAAGATGTCTCTCAGGTTTCTTGCTTGATAGTAATTTGCGCGGATAAGTTTAAGTCTGTTGCAATTTAGAAGGATATGCTTGGTTGTAAGTTGTACTTTGCATGTTGGGCACACTGGGGCATCCTCCCCTTTTAACAGGTCCGAATGGGTAATGTGGGTGTGCCCAGGGCCAAGTTCGAGTTGTAGTAGTAGTTGTTTAGTAGTAGTAGTCATTGTTAGTTCAGAAACAACATACTCGAGCCGTGTAGTCACAAAGGGTGGTTTATTTCTTTCTAGGCTTGTGGGTTCTTTTTCAGAGAGAAGGAAAGATAGAGAGAAAGAGAGAGAGGGTACGGTCAAATTACTCAATAGTAAATCATGTTAGGTACTACTATGCAAAACCCATATGGAGGAACTGGGAAAGCCCCCATTTGCCTCCCACAAAGCCTGTCCGAAAAAAAGAACGATTTTCCTCTTCTTCCATTTCTTGTACCAGGGTCACATCCGTTTCTGGTCAAAACCCAGAACTTCCATTTTTATTTTAAAATCTATTTCCAGGGTCATTCTTTGGTCAATTGCTGGCACCCCGTTGAGTGTTTATTCTTCTAAACTTTATCCCCCGTAGACCATAATAGTTACGCTACAGTAATATGAGTCTTTTGAATATAGGTACTTCCTTAAAAACAAATGCTTGTTACCCCTTGTGAGAGAGAAATGGGAGGGTGGATCTGTTTTATTTACCTTTATGCCTTCCCCAGTGCAATGTTCTTCCAAAGCTTTGTTGACCACAGATTGCGGTAACTCTGAGAAATTGGCCTTTTGCAAAATGTCCTCCAAACGCTGAAGAACAAGATATTCTTTATCAAGTCTTTCCTGGCGGGTCCACACTCGGGTTTGAATCGTGTCTTTGTCAGGGTTGATAGGATCGTATAAACGCTGTGGAAAAAAAGGAAAAGTAAAGTAACAAAACAATATTTTTTAACATTTTTCTTTAGGCATGATACAGAAACCATTTTCATAAAATATATCTATTGATCCAGTCTAGTAACAAAGCAAAAATATGAGAATAGTGCCCAAGAAAGAGGGGCCCTGTGCCAGACTTGGACAGACCAGGAACATAAGTGATACATAGTCATGCAGTAATAGAAATAACGAGAGGACCTTTGCAGCAGGTTAATGGTGGCACGTGACTGTTGGTCAACAAGTACTGTACTGAAGGAGCTGACATGTCACGTGATGTGAAGCAGGAATAGAAATAACGAGAGGACCTTTGCAGCAGGTTAATGGTGGCACGTGACTGTTGGTCAACAAGTACTGTGCTGAAGGAGCTGGCATGTCACGTGATGTGAAGCAGGAATAGAAATAATGAGACGACCTTTGCTGCAGGTTAATGGTGGCACGTGCAAGTGTCGGTCAGCTTGTGGTACACCAAGACACCCAACAGGTCACGTGACTGTCGGTCAACAAGTACTGTACTGTACTGTAAGAGCTGGCATGTCACATGATGAAGAAGAAGGAAAGTTTTTCAGTCTCTTTTCTCTCCAGTGTCAAGCAAGACAGACCTTTCCAACTCAGCACTGTGTCTTCCGACTAGTGGCTCAACCCACCCAAATATCTAAGATTTGTAATAATAAACCATATTTTATTATACTAAAGCCGAGTAAGTCAATGTTTGTCTCCTAAAAGCTTTTTTACTGTTTAGTTTAATGACAAAAAAGTTATACTGAATTATTCCTTACTTTTAGGATTGAGTTATGTTTGAAAATAATTCCATTTTAATTGATTCTAATTAGTCGTAATTTGCAATGAAGTCAAAAACAGTTAAAAAATGTCAATTTTCAATTAGGTAGAGAGAGAGAGATTTGAGAGTTTGAAAAGGATTTGTATGTTAAGTTTCATAAGCAGCCAACATCTTGACTCTTAATAAATTTGAATTAGGTCAAACGTTCCCTTTCTTAAAAATCTTACAAAATGATTTTAATGTTTTTTTTTAATTCTCAGGCAGTATTTTTTTTTTAAATTTAATTTGCTTTGCAAACTAACTTTTCCCTAATCACAATTATCTACCCAGAGCTCAATGGGTGATCCAACAGGTTATTTTGGTTTGTCATTTTTTATACTCATAAAATGCAGCTATATTACCATAGTACAAACAGTACAGGCTATTTCAGGTGCTAGAAAGCGTTTAAAATTTTCATATCTATTAATAATGGAGATTCGCTTCCGGTTTTTGTCTGTAACAAAAATTACGTCACTGCTTACATCACATTACCCCAAATCGTCATAACATAGAATAAATACACTCAAAATGTGAACATGCAACATTAGACAGTCCTCATTGTTTTTTAAAACAAGTTTTAATAAATACATGACTGGTATTCAAATTAAGGCACTACAAAAGTTGCCATAAAATGCTATGAAAAATTTTGGAGATTTGATGACACTTGCTGTCACTTTATCCTTAGTGATGACCATTCAAAAACTTTAGTGTGAAAATGCAAATAATAATAATCTATTAATAATGGAGATTCGCTTCCGGTTTTTGTCTTTAACAAAAATTACGTCACTGCTTACATCACATTACCCAAAATACATGACTGGTATTATATATCTATATATAGTTTGTTTTATTTTAATACATATTTAAAGTTTACATTTCAAATTGTTTTATTTTTTAATCCTTTAATGAATTTTATGATTTTACTTACTTAGGGTACAAACTCGCTGACATTGAATTTTTTACTCCCACCCCTCAGGCAATATGTTTCAAAAAATCTATCTTTACATCGCCCGGAGGGTGTTTTTTTTATTTTGTACTAGTCTTTATAATCAAAAGATATTTAAAAGAATATCTACCTTCACTTCTTGTAAGACTCCATGATACTTGCTAACAGTAGCATTGTCCAAAGCTTGGGAGAATTTTTCAAATTCTTTCTTCTCATCTGTCCGTAAAAATCCCTCCTGCATTACTAAATGCCGAAGGACAGAATAACGTGTAACAGGAATGTAATGTTCTCTGTGAAAATACAGGAAATAAAAAATTTAGAACATTCTTAAAATAAAAATATAAAGTCATAAAGTAATCAACCCACACAATATCTTATTCTGTAAACTCTAGATGTAAATTGAAAAGATCTTATTTTGATTTTATTTATCTTAAATTTACCCAATCAAAATTTGTTTTTCGTTTTTTTCGTTTTTTTGTTTTTTATTTTTTTTGGGGGGGGGGTTCAATATAAAGTACAGGGTTGTTTTTGATTTTTTAAAAATCTAACTAATCAAAATTTTTTACTTCAGGTAATGTTTTTCGGGGTTTTTTTCTTGTTTTTTTTTTTTTTTTAATTTAGCCAATCAAATACACCATTTAATTTTTCCCCCTTTACATTAACAACATAACAGAAGAAAGACTATTTACAAAAAATACATATTTTTTAATGCAGAACAAAGACTAAATATACAGACATCTACTGAGCTAAATTTTTTCTGGCTTCGTTTTTTGTTATTTTTTAATATAAAGTACAGGATTGTTTTGTTTTTTTTGTTTTGTTTTTTCTTAAATCTAACCAACCAAAAATTTGTTTTTTCTATGCCAGGTAATATGCTTTTTTTTTTCTTTTTTTTTTTTCTTTTTTTTATTTAGCCAATCAAATACACCATTTAATTTTTTTCCCCTTTACCTAATAACATTACAACAATAGCAGAAGGACTATTTACAAAAAATACATATTTTTAAATGCAGAACAAATACTAAATATACAGACATATACTAAGCTAATTTTTTCTGGGCTTCGTTTTTTATTTTTTGTTTTTCAATATAAAGTACAGGATTGTTTTTGCTTTTGTTTTTTGTTTTTTTTAAAAATCTAACAAATCAAAATTTGTTTTTTTCTATGCCAGGTTATATGTTTGTTTTTGTTTTTTGTTTTTTGTTTTTTGTTGTTTTTTTTTTTAGCCAATCAAATACACCATTTAATTTTTTTTTCCCCTTTACCTAATAACATTACAACAATAACAGAAGAAGGACTATTTACAAAAAATACATATTTGTAAATGCAGAACAAAGACTAAATATACACACATCTACTAAGCTAAGTACAATACAAAGACAAGTGCAAAAGAGGAATGAGGTAAAGAGGAATGAGGTAAAGACGAATGTGTTATATCAAGGGAAGAAGATGTGTGGTCGTCTCAATAGGATGGACATGAAGCTTGTCATTGACCAGAAATAGGATTCCAAAATATTGTAGCATTTCTATAGATTCCTCTGTACGGAACTTGAGATTGATGCCCATCAAATTCAAAGTGATGAAGATTTGCCTAGAAAATGTGCAATTGAAATCCTGGCATTTAACTGGACTTGAACACAAATCTCTAGCAGCAATAAACTATACATTACTGCAGTAGTCTTGTCTTCTCATCACAAAAGTATCTTAGCCTATAGCTGTATCATTTAAAAAATAAAATTTAAATTTTTTAAAAACATCAAATGGATATCATTATTTATGTATATATATATATACCTGATGCCACTCTCCACATACATATGCACACATACATGCATATTACTACTGTAAACTGTTCATGTTCCTGACACTACATTATTCTGTGTACTTGAGATGAGACTTTGATGAGTTGTGGTGCACCTGAACACTGTACACAATAAATTTCATTATTATTTATTTATTAAACTTAGTTTGGCGCCATAGTGTAATTGTTAGCCAGCTAGGTTATCAGATCATTGTTCATGTGTTCAATTCTTATCTAGGTACCTCATACTTCTGATCTTGGGCTGGGCTAAATTACCCTAAGCTTAGTAAATGACTAATCAGCTCATGGTTGATTGTTTTGTTTTATGGCATATCAACCAGGTCATTTAATGCCGAATCATCATAAGGTTGCTTACAGTACCTGTTGTTGCTTAAGTGGTCACTGAATTAAGTACTGAACAAGCTTGTCACTGCTCAACTTTGGTAATCTAGCAGGTGCTTTTCTCCCACATGGGCACATGGTTATGTATCAGGGAAATGAATAAAGAAGTGTGTACACAAAATATGTATCCGTGTTCATGCTCTACCCAACTTAGTTTGGCACAAGCTCAAATGGGGAAAGAAGAATGACTTATGACAATCTTCTAGGCTGCTCTAAAGATTTAAAAAAATTTTTTTTTAAATTAACATTCAAAATCCTTTACCTGATATTAAACACTGACCTCTGGCACTAATAGGAAATCTGTAATTCAATATCTCAATCACAAAGCAGTTTGTGATATAAAGATCAAAAAATGAAACTCCTCTTGTTACATAATTATTAGATTCCTAATATTTATGTACAGTAGTGTAGAAATGGCTGTTATAAGTTGCCGCCGGTGGCCTTGAAGGATGAGTGACAAGGCTTGACCTCAGTCCTGATCCTTCCAGTGGATACCGTGAGAATTGGTGGAGAAGACCCTCTTCCGGTTTAGATTGCCGTACTCAACTGCACAGTTAGTCTGGTGGGGATTTCGAAATAAAATATGATCTAAGTTAATTCGAAGTCTTGTGTTATTATCTAAAAACTACCAATGACACAGGGCTTCTGATAAAGAGAAATCCCCAATGGAAGACCAGACACGAAGTCCCCAAGACGAAGTCCAGACGCCAGAAGAGACGCTAGAAGAGACATTAGAAGAGACGCTAGAAGAGACACTGGAAGAAGAATAATAGAAGAAAGTAAGGAAAGAGAGTATACAACACTCTTACCTCGGGCTTGGAAGAAAATAGTGCCCGAAATTTAAATTTCTTTTATAAGAGTACAGACCGGAAAATGAGGGGGTTAGGGAGTGAAGTGTAGTGATAAATGAGCTGAATTTCTTGGCAGTTAGGTGAATGACATTATTACGAGTAGACTGAATCCCTGAGTTCGGTTGATATTTCACACAGTTCATACAATAGTAATGGACTGGTCATTTCATTTCATTTGTTTAGGAACACCGACAGTAATAGGATTGGTGTACTTACTACTCATAAATCCCCAAATGGGTTAGAATGGGTTTCTTAGCCTTGGTCGGCAACCCATCTAAGTCAAGGAAAAGTCCGACAAAAACTTCCGCTGCTTAGCAGCTTTACCTCATCCCAAGGAAAGGCTAGGGGAGTAAACTCCGAAAACAAATCAGGAGCCGGAATCCCTAAGGTAGTGTGATACTGAAATCCAGTGCTACCCAGCGACACGCTGCTGTCAAACTGCATTGGTTTCTTACCTTTCCTTTAGATCACAGCGGCAGTGTGGAGAGGGGAGATTTGCTGCTTGGGCAACAGCTCATCCTCCATATGAACCCGCCCAGGCTATGTAGTTTTTTTTTTTGTGTTTTTTTTTAAATTGGACACTACTCCATCGTTTCTTGTAGATGAAAGGATGCCAACAACAAGTCATTTACTAAGTTTGGCACAAGGCCAGTAATATGAATCATCAAGTAAGAATCAAACTCACTAACAATGATCAACCTAGCACTCTAAATATAGCTTAGATTTAGTACAAGGTCAAAAGTATAGGGCACCTAGTGAGGATCAAATTCATTATTTGATAGTAATTGATCTGAGAGACTAGCTTGCTAAACTATTACACTAATGATGTGGTACATACAACAGTGAAAATAATAGACAACTGATGTAATTTACATCTATTAATAATGGAGATTCGCTTCCGATTTTTGTCTGTAACAAAAACTGCGTCACTGCTTACGTCACATTACCCAACACATAATCCAACGTCATAACATAGAATAAATATATTCAAACTGTGAGCATGCAACGTTAGACAATCCTCATTGTTTCAATACATAGATGCCCGGCGTTATATATTTATATATAGATTGTTTTATTCTAATATAATATTTAAAGTTATCAGAACTGTTTCCATTTCAAATTGTCTTTCTTTCTTTTTTTTTTTTACTCCTTCAATAAATTTGACGATTTTACATACTTATGGTACACACTCTATGACATTGAATTTTCAGCGCCCATCCCCTCAGGCAATATCTTTCAAAAAATTATTTTTACATCGCCCGGAGGGTGTTTTTTTTATTTTGTACTAGTAGAAATAAATAAAGGACAGATAAGGCAAATTTCACTAATGCGAGAGCAACAACTGATATTTGGAACTGAGATGCTGGCATAACATAAACTAAACACAGAAAATAGATTAGCATTGAATGTTATTTTCATCTAATGAATCATTCAGACTAGTATCCTCATTTTTATTGTTCTGATTACTACATTTTCACTTTGTGTGTAAATAGTTGGGAATACTGGGCTCTTTAAATCTTAACATCCTATACCGCCTCATTCCACCCGACCGGAAGTCATATTCATTTTTCTAATCTACTCCAAATTCATTACTCAACAATAATTGATGTGAGAGACTAGCTTGCTAAACTATAACACTAATACTATTTCTCTAAATGTTTGAGATGAGGCTTGATGATTAGTATTATCTGCGTTATTCGGACTATTGTCCTCATCTTCATTGTTATTTGTACAACGTTTTGGCCGATATGCCCTCCGGCCTTCTTCAGGTATTTCTGAATTAGACACATGGCCTAGTGGATAAGGTAGTTAGGTTAAGACAGTTCTAAGTGACAGTTATCTCTGGATTCCGGGTTCAATCCTGAGTAGAGACAGTAACATAGAAAAATAATTAACACAACTCCTATCCCAGCTATGGTTAGCGGAATGAGAACAGGATACCCCGTGAACTGAATAAAGGGTTAGGTTCAAAGTTCCATGATGGCTCCCAATTACGACAAGAAGGTTCCCGACTACGACAAGAAAGTTCCTGAGTCCAAAAAGAAGGTTCCCGAGTCCGAAAAGAAGGTTCCCAAGTCCGATAAGGTTCCTGAGTCAGACAAGAAATACCTGAAGAAGGCCGGAGGGCATATCGGCCGAAACGTTGTACAAATAACAATAAAGATGGGGACAATAGTCCGAATAACGCAGATAATACTATAACACTAATGATGTGGTACCTACAACAGTGGAAATAATAGACAACAGATGTAATTTACATAGAAATAAATAAAGGACAGATAAGACAAATT
This sequence comes from Doryteuthis pealeii, assembly GCA_023376005.1. NCBI lineage: Eukaryota > Metazoa > Mollusca > Cephalopoda > Myopsida > Loliginidae > Doryteuthis > Doryteuthis pealeii. Next base: position 118,943,778 of record CM042147.1, on the reverse strand, counting down.
TCACTAATGCAAGAGCAACAACTGATATTTTGAACTGAGATGCTGGCATAACATAAACTAAACACAGAAAATAGATTAGCATTGAATGTTATTTTAATATAATGAATCATTCAGACTAGTATCCTCATTTTTATTGTTCTGATCACTACATTCTCACTCTGACTTTAAAGGAACCTTCTCACCACCATTAATCCAATTTTTTAAATGTTATGGGTGGCCAGTAGGGTTAAAATTAATTATCCAGAAGCCATAGATAGAAATTCTATAGCCGGTATATATTTGTAGTAGTTTATCTTTTCTATCATAGCATAGATAAGCTACTACAAATATATATCGGCTTAAATATGACACAGAGAGCTAATGAGAAAAGTTTTATATGAATTTTTTAGATTTTACAAAAAAAAAAGTATTAATTTTTAATCTTCAAGTTTCAACGTTCCAAAACATGGAAATATAAATATTTCGATTGATAACGCCTTAAATTCAAGGAGTCATTATTAAAATATTTTTTATTCATAATTAAATGCTTTTTATAGATAAAAAGATACACTTGACTTATTTTATGAAAATAGTTGTCTAAATTATCCTGTTGACCATCCACAGAATAATATTTAACTCTTAACATCCTATACCGCCTCATTCATTTTTCTAATCTACTCCAAATGATAGCCTTTGTTTAAATGTAATAATAAACATATTTAGAAGTTTTTATTTTAAGGGAAATAACTCAAGTAACTTTAAATGAAAAGGACATTTTTAGCCATTTATTGATAAATTTGTATAGGAATGGGGCTCTGGCCTTGGAAAACTCTGAACGGGATGTTAAAAGTTAAACTTAGTATGGCAACAGGTCTAGAAGGAAAATACTGGATTCAAATCTGTTTAAAAATTGACCTTGCGTCTGAAGAATAATCCAATTACCGTCGAATTGGTAAGACACGGCAACAAGCAGTTGTAACTTAATACAAATCTGTCTTGTTGCAATTCTACTGCAGAATGACAGGGTATTTATAAAACTCCACAATATCATTGAAACCAAACAGCCAATCAGAACTCAAGGAATGGAATCACCCAAATGCATGAATGGATCATTCTTGATTTCTATAAATACCAACTGTCTTGGACACTGCTTCAGTTGTGCTTAGCTAGTTGCTGTTATTCAAACCAACAGTAGACTAACTGACTTCCGTAGTGTCATATCCTGATCAAGGGGCTGGGTAAATGCATACATTCTAGATGATGAACGCTAGTCTTTTTTTTTTATGTGTATGTCATATGTTGTTGCCCACAACAGAATGGATGAACTTCTGGTAGTTGAAGTGAATCAACAACACAACTGTTCCTTTAAATGCAGGAACATTTTTATTTTTTTAGAGGTCATTGAAGAGGCCATTAACAGCTGGAGTTTCAGGTAAATTTGTGGTGACAAAAGATTTGGTTTGGTTTGTTTTGTTTTACGGCATATCAACCTCAGTGGGTCATTTAATGCCGACAAAGTCATGAAATAAATTCATTCTTAATGGATAATACAATTTTGTTTATAAACTCATGTTTTTCCATTTAATCCATAGATGGGATCCTAACAGGTACTACCACTCTGGGTCAGAGTGGACCAGGGAGCAATGGTGATGAAGGAGTGCTCCACATTCCCCAAACCTCCAAAATTGGAACCTCACCATCAGATACAGTTTAACGTCATTCCCAGGACATGTAGACGCTCAGGCACCACCTTCTAGCACCCATATGATAAAAAGGATTGGGGATTGCCATAAGGGCAATAGGGTTGGGGCAATCATATAGGTGCTAGGGCTTGACGTGGCCAACCGATTGATCGGAGGGGGCCTCTCCGACTGCCCGTCTAGCCCAAGAAAAGCCTAAAGTGGAATATTGCAAGTCATGGACTGCTCAGCCACCTGGGTTCTATCCTTAAGCATCACAGGTCGCCACCCATGGCCAACAGGTGGCCCCATTGGGGGAGTCTTACCCCTCTGCAGAGGTGCAGTCGGTGCATTCTAACACCCCAGCTAACAGGGCGGTGACAAAAGAAAGTTTTAATATTTTCTGTTAAAGTGACATTGGTATCCTTTTATCCTGTATCTTTCATATTCATTTTTTTTCTAGTTCTCACACTTTTCCTAATTCTTTCTCTCTGACCGGCTGAGTGACATCTGTACATTTCTATTTATATCTAATGCTGTCTGTTATAAAATGTTAATCAACATGGCTTGTGTGTATATATCTATATTCATATTTAAAATTCTGATTTTGAGTTTCAAAATTCCTTTTAAATATAAACATCCCTGTTTAAAGTGTCACCTGTCAATCGGGCGACCTTTACATTCCTTGTTAAACCAGCAAAGCAGAAAGATTTATCTGGCAGAGTAAAGTTTAGTGGAGTGACCTATTGTTGGTATCAGCTGGACAGTGAGAGAGTCTATCCCCTATTCATTAGTGCTAGATCTGGCATAGTAAATTATCATCAAAATAAAGAATTCACTGCAGATATTTGAGAGGAAGGGAAGCTTTAAAATGAAAAAAAAAAAAGAAGGAAATCTGAACATAATCAATTGTGGTGTACATTTCAGCAATATCATATTACACATTAGTTGAAATAGGGACTGAATCAATAAAAGTGATAATGGCAGTCTGAATAACTGTATTAAATAACAACACTTCCCTTTAAAAACTTTAAGTATCTAAGATTTGTAATAATAAACCATTTATCATTATACTAAAGCTGAGCGAATCAATGTTTGTCACCAAAAGTCTTTTTTAATGTTTAGTTTAATGACACAAAAGTTATACTAAATTATTCCTTACATTTAGGATTGAATTATGTTTGAAAAAAATTCCATTTTAATTGGTTCTAATTAGTCGTAATTTGCAATTAAATCAAAAACTGGCCTGTCTCTTATTTCACATTCTGCCTGTCACTTTTCCCACTCTCTATGTATATCTTGCTTACATCCTCATTATATATGTTTCTCAATGAGAGTAGAGAGAGAGAGATTTGAGAGTTTGAAACATATTTGTATGCTAAGTTTGATAAGCAGCCAACATCTTGACTCTTAAAAAATTTAAATTAGGTCAAACGTTCCCTTCCTTAAAAATCTTACAAAATGATTTTAATGTGGTTTTTTTTTAAATTCTCAGGCCGTATTTTTTTTTTTTACACACATCAAATTACAAATGTCATGTTTGTGCTGACCTATTGTCACATTTGTCAAACAGATCCCAATAATACATACTAACACAATATCCAAGTCCCAATAATACATACTAACACAATATCCAAGTCCCAATAATACAACTAATACTTACTAACACAATATCCAAGTCCCAATAATACTTACTAACACAATATCCAAGTCCCAATAATACTACTAACACAATATCAAGTCCATAATACATACTAACACAATATCCAGTCCCAATAATACTTACTAACACAATATCCAAACCAATATACAATCCAAGTATCCAACAATAATACATACTAACACAATATCCAAGTCCAATAATACATACTAACACAATATCCAAGTCCAAGTCCAATAATACATACTAAACAATATCCAAGTCCCAATAATACATACTAACACAATACCAAGTCCCAATAATACATACTAACACAATATCCAAGTCCCAATAATACATCAACAAATAATACATACTAACACAATATCCAAGTCCAAGTCCAATAATACATACTAACACAATATCCAAGTCCCAATAATACTACTAACACAATATCCAGATTGGGTAAATACCTAAGGAACAATATCCAGATTCACTATAGCAAATGACACAATAGATGATTTCACTTAAATCTATTTCTCTGAATGTTTGAGATGAGGCTTGATGATTAGTATTATCTGCGTTATTCGGACTATTGTCCTCATCTTCATTGTTATTTTTTACAACGTTTCAGCCGATATGCCCTCTGGCCTTTTTCAGGTATTTCTTGTCGAACTCGGGAACCTTCTTGGACTCAGGAACCTTCTTTTCAGCCTCGGTAACCTTCTCGGACTTGGGAACCTTCTTTTCGAACTCGGGACAAGAAAGTTCCAGAGTTTGAAAATAAGGTTCCCGAGTCCGACATGGTTCCCGAGTCCGACAAGAAATACCTGAAGAAGGCCAGAGGGCATATCGTCCAAAACGTTGTACAGATAACAATGAAGATGTGGACAATAGTCCAAATAATGCAGATAATACTTAAATCTATGTTGACAGTTTGTGTTGTTTAAGACAGATCCTAGGTAAGTGATCTACTCTACATTTTTTCTGTGGCTGGTGGTTAATGAGGAGTTCATGAGTCAGAGGTTGACACATGTTGAGAACTTCTGTTTTCTGAACATTGGTGGCAAAAGAAAGAAAGAAATGTTGACTGTACTAAATCACATATCATTATGAATTTCATACTTAGGTGGTACGACCTAATACTTTTTATGGACCATATTACCTTTAGGCACCCCTTTTTGATGACGATTAAGAAAGGACATGTTTTTCATTTACACACCGTCAATATCCGGTTGTTTGTTAGGTGTTAGGGTTAGGGGTTAGTTTTATAATTAAAAAAAAAAATCTAAAAATCATCTGTTAAAACAACCGGATATTGACGGTGTAAATGAAAAACATGTCCTTTCTTAATCGAGATCAAAAAGGGGTTCCTTAAGGTCATATGGTCCCTTTTTATCAACCTTTATTCCTGAATTCTATCTAAATAATTTATTACCATATTTGATGGCATATAAGACCCTCTAAATTATAGTTATTTTTACAATATTATATAGTTAGGTTAGGTATAATGTTTATGTAAACATTATCCTATCAAATACTTCAAATTCACATATAAGACCAGGAAGATATTTGTAAACCTTTTAAAGAAAATACAATGGGGTCGAGAGTAGGGTAGGTCAATTTTTCACTTTTTTAAAATATCAAATTGTTCATCTATGTGAAAGTTGTGTTAGTATACTGAATAGCAAAAATTAGATCTTTTACTTGCACCATTGTTTGAGGAAATAGCATCAAAGATTGTCGACTAAAATGCACTAAAAATCCTCGTTTTCACAAAATTAGAAAAATGAGGATTTTTAGTGCATTTTAGTAGATGATCTTTGATGCTATTTTCCTCAAACAATGGTGCAAGTAAAAGATCTAATTTTTGGTATCAGTATTCAGTATACTAACACACAATTTTTGCATAGATGGACAATATATATTAATATTTCAAAAAGTGAAAATTTAACCTACCCTATTTTGGAGAGTTATATGCTGTCAGATATGTTAAATATTACTTATTACAAACACAGTACAATTATCAAACAAATTATATTTCTACAAAATTCACAATTGTTGCAACATACAGTTCAGCTGAATTTTTTTTTTTTTTCTCTTTTTCAATTTAAACAGATGTTAAACAGATAGCAGAGGAGATGCATCTCTCTCCCCCACCACCCCCTGAAGAAATTGTAAAAAAAAATAAAATTAAAATAAAATGGATTAGACAAAAACAATTCAGTTATCAATGAACAAAACTTTTCTATTAATTTGAGATTTTCTCCTCAATATTTGATAACATTTTAATTCATTTTTTTTTTCTTTTTCCAAAAAAAAAAAAATATTATTATCATCAACTCTTTGCCTATTTTAAACCACTCACAGTGGTTTTCCCACCACTGAGATCCTACCATAAGCAAAGTACAAAAACTGATGGTCGGTTCATTATAATTAAGCAGAAGGACTCAGATTGCAATAATAATAATAGTCCCATCTATGGGTTAAATAGAAAAAAGTATTTATAAAAAAATTGTACTATCCATTAAAAATTGATTTATTTCAAAACTTTATCGGCATTAAATGACCCACTGAGGTTGATATGCCGTAAAACAAAACAAACAAACAAATAATAATAATAGAACTTTATTTGAACAGAATGAATTCTGGGGTGAATAGTGAACTTTGAAATATCCCATCATACAGGTAAAAAATAACAAGAAAATTTGGTACAGCCATGGGTGAAATTTGATAGGCAAAGAGTTAAAGACATATGCCTGCTTTTTTTTTTTTTTTTTTCCTTTTGTTTATATTTCACTCTCTTGAAATATATATATTGCAAAGCAGTTTTAATCTAATAAAGTTTTGAACATTGCTGATTGGGCAAACTTCCAGCAATAAGCTTAAAGATACCATTTTTTTTTTTTTTCAAAATAAATTCACCATGCTTTTTTTTTTCTTTTTCTTACAAAAAAACCCAAATAAATAGAAACAAAGATTCTGTAATAGAGCAATAAAAAGAAGCAGCATAACAAGGAGCAATAAAATATTAAACCAAGTTTCTTGTCAGTGTCATTCCTCATGTGAGCAATGTCTTAGTTTATTCCAAGAGTTGTTCAGACTAGAGCTCAATTTTTGCTTTGTTATATATATATATATAAGTAAAGAAATAACAAAAGACTTAGAGATTTAGCATTATAGTCTATTTCAGGGAGCTTAGACAATGTGTCTAATTCTCCCGACTCATCAGATGCGCATCTGATGAGTCGGGAGAGTCAAACCCCTAAGCTCCCTGAAATAGACTATAATGCGACAGGTTTTTTAAATAAAACTCTTGTGTCATAAGGAAGATTTCTTTTCTGGACTTTTGGATTATATATATATATATATATATATATATATATATATATATATAAAATGGAATTTGATAATTTGCTTTTGAAGCATTGTTAAGTATATTATTATTTATTTCCTTACTATTACCTAGTTTATATATATATATATATTATATATATTATATATATTATTATTATTTATATTTTTGAAGGCAATTACAATGCGTATATCGTATAAAATTTGATAATTATTGAAAATAATCATGACAAGCGTTATTTGCTGAGTTTGCTTGTCATGATTATTTTCAATAATTATCAAATTTTATACGATATACGCATTGTAATTGCCTTAAAAAATATAAATAATAATAATAATAATAATATATATATATATATATATATATATATATATATATATACTAGGTAAGAGTAAGGAAATGAATCTGATTGTATATGTATAGATAAAATGGTATGAAAAATAAATATTTTGTTAAATTGAATTTATTTGACAACTTTTGTATTGCTAATATTGCCAATATTTTGATTTCATCAAAATTATATATATATATATATATATATATATATATATATATATTTCTTTTTCAGTTTGGAAATGTGTGAGTTGTTGATTGAGGTGATTTCCATGCACTGTGTTTCAGCTGTGTAAAAGTTATTCCAAACAGTATTCCAAAAGTTTTCAGACCTTCCCACCACATTTTTCCTGATTAAATAAAAAAATTTCCTAGAATCTTCCATAGAAGATTTAACTTTCTCTGAAAATTCAACTTTTGAAAAAGCCAAAACATTTGGGAACATACTTAGGAAACAATCGAGGTATGTCACATTACACAGCTGAAACACTGCACACGGAAATCATATATATGTATATATATATATAACAAAAGCAAAACAAAGAATGAAATCAATAGTTCAAATAACTTAGAATGATAAAAATTCTTCTTAAAATTATAAACAGTATATCTTGATTTGTTTGTTTCCAAACTGGCTATTTCCACATGGATACCATATCTTTAAAAGACTTTCATTATTTGGGGCAATTTAAAGATTATATTGTCATTGTTATTTTAATTTTATATCAGTCAGTTAATTTAAATTATTTGGATTATTCAGACTATTGTCCTCATCTTTCAAAAGATAAGGATGATAAATCAAATAATAAAAATCATCAAGCCTCATTTAAAAAATTCAGATAAATAGTTAATCTAAACTTTTGTATGAAAGTTTGTTTTCTCTTTTTCAATTTCTGTGATTCTTTATAAAATGTATGGTAATCTGAACAGGGTTCCCACTCATTTTAGGAAATCATTTTCCAGGACATTTTTAATAATCTTTAAAGTAGTCTGACTGACTAATTCTTGTCTTGTTTCATGTTTGTTTAGTGTCACATAAAAATAAATCAAAATATCGCTACATGATAGAGAAACTTCATTGAATGAAATCAACAAGTACCCACCCAATCAGAAGCATTTTTACTGTTTAATGAATATTCATGAATAATTTGGGAAATCTTGCGTAGATTCGGCGAGCGTTAAAAATAAAAACCAAAAAACGCAGTCCTTGTTATTTTACTAGTTATATTTGTGTAGTGAGATAGCCAATGGCGTGTTATCTCATTTACATATGTGTATTACTGCAGGAGATATATAGAGACAGTTGAGGGGACTAGCGGAATGAGCTACGAGAAGATGAGCCCAGAGCTAAGATTAAGCTCGAAGAAATACTGCTGCAACAAGGAACACGAAACCACACCTCACAACACATTTGTTTACTGTAATAATAACATTAATTTTGTCTCAGATAATTCAAATTTTCCAGGACAAATTACGAAAATTTTCCAGGATTTTTTACACCCCCCCCCCATTTTTCCAGTAATGGAAATGTACATTTCATTTTCCAGGTTTACCAGGACGCGTGGGGAACCCTGTCTGAACATTAGCTACATAATGAGGGTAACCTCCCTTGTTTATTTCACTTTGAGGAAGCTATATTGTTTTGGTCGGCTATTTTCATTTCATCGTAAATCTACACTGAAAAAACGAATTTGTTTGAATCAATATAACTGCATGTTTTAACACAAAAAAATATCATAAAATGTGTTCTTAATTGTGCTTGTGCATCATTTGAATGAACTTAATTGTTATTAAGAAACAATTTATGATATTTTCATGCTAAAACATGCAGTTGTATTGATTTACGGTGAAATGAAAATGGCCGACCAAACATATGGCTTCCTCAAAGTGAAGAAACAAGGGGAGGTTATTCTCATTTATGTCGCTAATGTTCAGATTACCAAATGTATTTATAAAATAATTTTCTTATAAATATACAAGTAAAAAAAGCAACCAATTTTTATGGATTCAAAAAGCAAATTTAACAAATTAAAAAAAATGACAAATATGAAAAGAAATGTATTTGATTAACAAAAAGAACAAAATTATTACTAAAATAATTTTTTTAAAGTCTGTCACAATATGGTACCATATGAAGAATGACCAAAAAACATTATATATATTCAACAGAAGGCTTGGATCATTGGTTTAATGAATTTGCAAACTCATTTATTCATTCATATATATATATATATGTATGTATGTATATAACCATCCATTCCCTCATAGCATGGCTTATCACCAGTTAAGAGAAATTTAAAGACACTCTCCACATGTTGGAGGTAGAAAAAAAACTGTCAGAAGAGAATGACTATGAATTTACATCATTCATCAGACTAGGAATGCTTGAAGGAAAGGTTGATTAAAAAGAAAGAAAAAATTATTTGTTGAAAAAGCATTTAAAGAAATACACGATGAAGACCTGAGCTGTGGCAAAACTGACAAAAAGCTGTTAATCCATCCATTTGGAAACTAAAACTAAAAATACTTTGCAATGCATAAAAATGCTTTTATGAAAGCAATAGTACAAGGCTGCTCTGTCCATGTATAAAGATACAAGGACAAACACACACACATACATTGTGTGTATACACTCACTACCCACAAGAGAGGCTGGACATATACAATAGTAATCAGTATAGGGTTTAATATAAACATTTCTTCTTTTTTTTTTTAAGTTTTGAACAAACAAAAAAAAACTTTGAAAGGAACAGAAAGAGAGAAGAAATTTTTTAAAAAAACAAGAAATGGGGTAACAGACATGATGATGAGGTGTCTCGGTCTGTAATTTACGTTTCTGCGTTAAGAGTTACGTCCCTTAGACCAACTGTGTATTTTCTAAACGGGACTAATCTTGCATTTTCACTGCCCTTTTCCGCTACTATTATTCAGCGGTAAATTCAAGGCCTTATCCACACGCGTTCAATTCCTTTTCTGTGTTCTTCCTTAAAGAGAACAGTTTTTTACACTTTCTGGTGAAAGGAATAAAGAGATTACCTTATCTACAGTGTTTGTTATTCTATGCCAGAGGGAGTTAGACTACGTGAGACGAAAAGTCGTTCATACACTTTGGAAAAGATATGAGTGACGAAGTAGGAGTCGCGATATGAGGGTTTGGGGTACTTTTTAATGCCATATCAACTCCTTATGGGTTATCTAATGCTGAAATTGGTTTATTATTTAAAAGGTTTGATTATAATCATAACCATTCATATTTTCAATGTTTGTTTTTTTTTCAAATTACATTTTATTTGTTTATAATAATCATGTTTGTTATGATATGAAGTATTTCTATTTAATACAAATAATTTGTAGTTATACAGTTTCACATATTTCTATCAAATATTAAATTTTCACATTTGACTCACAGGTGGGACCCTAACAGGTACTACCATGCCAGGTCAGAGTGGACTTGGGAGTAATGGCAATGAAGGAGTACTCCACACTCCCTAGAGCTTAAGAACTGGAGCCTCACCATCAGATGAAGAGTGAACAGAAGAAAAAAAGGATGTTGGGTGGGGAACAAACAAAAAAGGAGGGATGATAAATGTGACAAAAGGAGTAAGTGTGGGGGGGGACAAACAAAAGAGAATAGGAGTAAGAAGAAAAAAAAGAAAACAAAATAGGTTTTACTTCTTTTTTTTTTTCTTTTTTTTATGTGGTGTGTCATGAATCTAAAGCTAATTAATTTTTTTTTTTTTTTTTAAATATTGTCTGGTCAGCTTGTTCGATAAAAGAAAGCAGTGATACAGCAGCAGCAGCAGCAGCTGCAAAAGTTTTTACCGTGTTTTGTTTTTTACTGTCTCTTTCTTCTTTCTGATGCATGAAAAACAAGATGTTCAAAACGTCAAAAGAAACATTTTAAAAAGACACACAATTGTTTTTTTCTGTTTTGTTTTTTAAACATTGAAAAAAGCACATTGAAAAAAAAAGAGTTAATGTCAAATACAATGATTTTATCAATATTCATAACAGCAATTTTATAAGTTTTACCATAAAAATCCAACATACAATTTTCAAATTGCTAAAAAAAAAAAATCCAACATACCATAATTTTGTATATATATTTACCCAACCCTCCACACAAGCAGGAATGTGACACAAGGTCAATTTCTTAAGCGGAGTTCAACAGGTTTTGAATTCAGAGTTTTCTTCTCCTAGACTGGTTGCCTAAGACAGGGGTTAAAGAGCCCAGTCTGCCCTACTATTTATCCATAGCTGGAGTGAGAGTAGGATTCATGCCTTTCTCAAGGGTATTAGCGCTAGTGAAAAGCAATTACCACATCCAGGATTTGAATCTCGGGCCGACGAGTCCATTTCCCATGACTTTAACCATTACACCACGTGCTTCCTACATAATTTGTGTATAAGTAAGTAATGTTGTCGGGGTGACTTAAAACTCTGTATTAAGGCCAGACGAGGGAGTCTATTCACCTTTTTCAGCTGTGCTAGACCAAGGAGATAGTTTTGGCATCTGAGGCGGATTACGACACACCTACCCACAGCTCCTCATTTTACTACACAGATCCTGTGCTACTCATATGCTGAGTTGGTGAGAGCCAGTATCAACCCAGAATCTTGTGGTTCCTAGTCCTCTCTACCGACTGAGCTAAACCGGTCCTTAATTTTTCCAGATTTTTCAGCCCAATTGGTTTGGGTTGCGAAATGACACACAAGAACTAAATATTATCCCTCACCTCACATACATCTTATATGGTATAAATATGGGCAAGTAAGATAGTAAATCAGTGGAGAGTGTTTATTGTTGGTAATAACTGAACAGCAAGGGAAGTCTAATCCCCCCTTTTTGTTGGTTTTTCTTTTTTTGGGAGGTTGAGCACCAATACCTACGTCAGGTCCCAGAGTTTTTTGGACGCCACAAATAAGCATTACACATGCTCTTGCTACTCTTGCACGGATAGACCAGTGAGTCAAATCCGAACCTATGCAATTCTGGCACATGCTTTCACAAATTAAGACCTAAAGTGGCTCTTCTTTAGGCAAACGTTAGATTGATATTGGACTGTAAAAAAAAAATATATTAATCAGCTAAGTAGGCTTAAATATCATCATCTCAACGATTTTAAATGGCAACAAGTGTGTTTGAAGCATTTTTTTATAACAAAGCTTTGTTTAACATTCTTCAAAAAATGATTTTTCCTATGACTGCCTGATTCAACTGATGGTGATAGTTTTGGGGGTTTTCTTTTTTTTTTAGCGATTTTGTTATAAACGCATGGGACACAACGTCTAAAACTGTTCACAAAGCAGTGCATGCCTTTTCAAGAAAATAATAATATATGACATGGTCCTTTCAGGTCTCAAAAACTGTCACCACCATTTTACTGACACTCTGTGCCCAGAAAGGTTTTTCCTTACCACAAGAGGAGTCGTGTTTCCACTTACCATGAACGTGTCTTTTCGACCACAGGCTCATAGTTGCAGAACCCATGTGAAACATGCTTCTCTGTACAGTTACACATTCTGATGTCTTTCTGTAAACTTTCTATTCATGGCTTCTTGACAGTTTCAGGGTGCAGGATAGGCCCATATGATAAACCTCTGTTCCGAGCGCTGGAGCACTGGTTTACGATTTGGACCATTTTGAATAAGCATCAACAATATTTTGAGATGAAGATTAAAAATATTTTGTTATAAACAATGCGAATTTACATTTACAGAAAAAACACCTTCACAGGAAAACATAAAAAAGATTATTTTGTAGTAAGAAAGTCATGTCATCTCCTACACATTTCTTAATAGCATTTCCCCATTCAAACACTCTAAATTACATTCATGCCCGCCCCTCTAATTACCGACGAAAAGTATTATCTAACGGAAAATACACCACGATTCTGCAACAAAGAAAAAATAAACACAAAAACTCAAATACTAGAGCTCTTATAACATAAAACAATATTAGTATATATATATTTTAACAGAATCAATCATTTGTAATATTGTTTTACTTCCTGACCTCGTGACAATTCCTTGTTTTTTTATTTCTCTCTCATTTCCCAATACTCAACATATAAACTGGCTGCCCAAAAACATATGGCGAAAACAAACTTTTTAAAGTCAAAGAAGTAAAAATTCAGAAAATAGTTTGTTTTGGTTTTTTAACATCAAAACTTCTTTCTTTTTTTTAGTAAAATAACAGAAAAATGATCTAAAGTTAAATGCGTGGTGGACGTAGCAGTAAAGTCAGTGGGCTGAAAAGACAATAATACTAAACACAACAAAGAATAATTGTCTTACAGAGGTTTTATGTGAGTATTTTGTATAGACAATTAGACAGACATTTCATGGATAATTTAAACATCATAGAAAATTTTATAAGACAAACTTGAGCTATACAAAAACATAGACAGCTAATGTACTCCTTCACCTTCTACAACCCAGGGCTTGTGGAGATTGCCCGTAGTTGGAGTCGAAGAAATTAATAGTTCACTGAGATCGAGTCTCTGTGTAAACAAATACACAACTGACTCCCAGTTGCATTTACCATTTTATATGGCCGCTGGAGTTTAGTCTGTATTTATACATGTACAAACAACTCCTTCATAAAATAGATCCGTTATTATATATATATATTATATTATTGTGTTATATATTTTTGTAAGAGCCTAATCACTTATAGTGGTAGTCTGAACGATTAGCCATACACGATATGAAGAGCTGAGAAGTAAACCTGCCCTTGTGCGCTTGATCACCTTGAGGAAGCCTTATGTTTTGTGTCGTCATATTCATTTCACCGTAAGATTCTACACTGGAATACAATATTTTGTTCAAAATCAATACAACTGCATGTTTTTAACACGAAAATATCATAAAGATGTGTTCTTAAAATAACAAGTTAAGTTCATTTCAAATAAATGCGCAAGCACAATTAAGAGACACATCATTAGATCTTATGTGATTGTTTCATGTGTAAAACATGCAGTTGCATCGATTTCAAACAAATTGTATTTTCAGTGTAGATTTGCGGTGAAATGAAATGGGCCCGACCAAAGCATAAGGCTTCCCAAAGTGTAAACAAATAAGGGGAGGATTGCCTGCATTGTATGATAAGCTAATGTTTCAGATTTACTGACACTTACTTACATAAAGAGGAAGTTAAGAGTCCCGATGTCTTGTGTTTCCGATATCCGCCTGCTTAGACCAATTTGGATTATGTTCTGTATTATCATGTAGACTCATCTGGTCGGTTTGTTCGATCGGTTTTTGCTGTATCGAGACAAAGTTGCAGTTAGACTGACAGATAGATGGTTGTAGTTGGAATGAGGAGGCGTGAAAGTCTTGTATGTAAAGACTTAATGTGGACTCCTGGAGAATGCTGGAGACTATTTGGACGCTTTGATTACTGTATTATTTTTTTTTTTAATAGGAAAGAAAATAAAAGAATAATAAAACAAAAGGAAGCAATGAAAAACATGGGCTTAAAAGACAAACAAATCATCTATTAAGAATGAAGGGTCAGTTATTACAAAAAAAATGAAAAACTTTATTGGAGCGAAGTATCACCAATAGGCACCGCCAATCATGACAACTTATGAAAAAGGTTTCATATTTTAAACTCATCACCGTAAGTTGACTTTCAAATATTTGAGAAAAAATGAACAAGATTTTTTTAACTTACTATTGTATCGGACAAAAAAAATTTTGTGATACTGATTTCTGAACAGCAATCCTTTTATTTTAATAAATATAAAAATATTTTGCGAAAAATAAAAACTGTATTTTTATTTAAATAAACATAAATTGCATTTCTATCTTCTGATTAAGATAAACTATTTTAATATAAAAACTTTTCCTCTTTTTTTAATTTATCAACAAGTGTTGAAAAACACTCATAAACTTCTGATTAAAAAGTATCAATTTAAAAAAAGATTTGCTATTGAATTTTAATTTGATTACATGTACCACCATACCTGACTAACGTAATAAAAAGTCTAACACAATCTCTATAAACTTCTAATGTAAATCATTTGTTCTACACACACACAGTTTGGAAGCGGAGAGTTACCGTAATGAGTTAAAATGGTTGACCTTTTCATTAGTTGATTTTGGCGGTGCGCGTATGGGATACTTAGGTCTATTATTGTCGTGTAAAGTAATGAATTGTTACAGAAACTATATAAACCATGACTAACTTGGGTTGAAATATTTCAATGTTTATTCACGCTCATAAAGTGCTAGACTTACCAATAAGCTAAGTAAGCGGTATAACTTATGGTTCATAAGAACCCAGGTTGATTTTTTAAAAAATATAGTTTTATTTTGTCCATTAGTTTTATTCTTTAAACACTAATCATCAAAAAGTTATATGTGTGGGTGGGTTTGTGAATATAAAATGAAAATATATATTTATATTATATATATATAATATTACCAACCGCCTCCTCCGCACGAGCAGTGGTGCGACACAAGGTCAATTTCTATAAGCGGAGTTCAGCCCGAGTTTTCGCGAAATTCCAGAGTTTTCCTTCTCTATGTATTCTCTCAGTTGCCTGAAACAAGGTTAAAGAGCCCAGTCTGCCCTACTAATTTACCTCATAAGCTGGAGGGAGAGTAGGATTCAATACCTTATTCCGCAAGGGTATTAGCGTTAGTGAAATATGCAATTACCGCACGTCCAGTAGATTTGAACCTCGGGGACGACGAGTCTCATACGCCATGACTTTACCATTACATGCCAGCGGCGCTTCCAATAATATGTATGATATAATATAGTATATTCAAGGAGGATTACAATTTTTATATATGATAAATTTCAAGGTCTTTTGTCAAACCATCTTTCAGGATGATTTAATCATAAAATAAATTTTTAATTTTAAAATGAGGTAGGCTTATTATCATATATAAAAAATAACGTCCTCTGATATATTTATCCATAATTTAATATTTATAGCCGTCAGAATTATTTCGCATTTCTCTCTATATATATATATTATATATACTATATTAATAATATATAGTATATACCTATAGTGTGGGATGGTTAGTGTTTCAGCTTTTGCTGAAAAATGGTGGTCACAAAGTGCAGCATTATATGTAGAGGGTGTCTCAATATAAATAGCTGTATATATAATATGATAACAAATAAATATATAAAGGGTTTTTTACGACATATATATATATATATATATGATCTT
>CM042147.1:118785801-118927499 GCA_023376005.1 Doryteuthis pealeii | reverse complement strand
AAGTAATAAAGAATTCATCATTCGCATCTAATGAGTTGGGAGGAGTTAGACAATTTGTCTAAGCTCCCTGAAATAGACTATAATGCTAAATCTCTAAGTCTTTTGTTATTTCTTTACTTACATTTGTGTGTGTGTGTGTGTGTGTGTGTGTGTGTGTGTGCTAATCAGAAGTTTGAGGAATTTAAACAGGCTCATCAATTTGATCATCATAAACCAGCATTTCCAATATTCAAAATGACATTTCCCTATATCTCTCTAAATCATCAAATTAAGAAATTTAATTTTTCTTTTAAGTGTAGGAGTGATTATATATATATATATATATATATATACACACACACACACAGTGATGGGTTCAGTCATTCACACCAGTTTTTTAAAACCCTATTTTTGTCATTTCCATTAGTTCCGAGAACTGGTTGTTAGCTTAAAATCAGGAATTGTCAACCCTTTCTTACCCATGGATCTACTAGAGACCATCGCAGGGAGAGAACCATTTGTAAGTGAAACCTGTAATTATTTTCTTTTTTTTAATCCTGCTTAGTAAGTGATCAAAATTGTTTGATTACCAATTCATTATTTTGGTAACTACTTAATTATTTTAATGAATATCAACCCATCTATGGTTATTCTATGACGGATCAGTGTAGATTCATATCTATATTTTTTGTGTAGTTGTTTAAGAGTTTTTTTTGTTGTTTTTTTTTTGCACATGGTCCTATCAAAATATGAATAATTTTTAATAGACCAATTTCACCCACAGATGTGACCCTAACCATACTACCCTTTGGGTCAGGGCGAATGTGGGAGTAATGGTTAATGATGGGGTTATTTCCTATAACACCAACCTAAAAAAGGGAAACCACTCTGATTGACTGATAAATTATTTATCTATTTATTGACTACTAGGAAAAAAAGAAGACGGGTTAGAGTTAGGGTTAGGGTGTTGGGGTTAGTTTAATGGGAAAATAATGGGTAGATTAATTAACAGATGAAATTCATTCAGAGTGGTTCCCCTTTTTTAGGTTGGAGTTATAGGAAATAACCAATGATGGAGTTTTAATTGAATTCTGACATTCCCTTATTCTGAAATAAGAAAAAACTGTAATTTATTTTTATTTTTATTTTTTTTTTATTATTTCTAAAATCCACCACTGTAAACTGTCTACAACTTTGATAAGAGTCATTAACATACCAGCAATTGTTTATTTTTGAGAGTGTTAATACATTTACTCGCTGAACCATCCTAAGACCTCATCAAGTGTTCCCATGTAGAAAATGTATTTTTCTTGAGAGGGGAAAAAAGCAAACTAAAACAATTTTGTAACCAAAAAACACACACTCCGATAAAGCTATTTTCTTGTGGATTACTAGGTACCACCAATTTTAACCCTGTGAAATTTACCACCCCCCCTCTATATTTAACACAATGAAACTTGCAGAAAAATTAATATTATCTTGAAAATTTTATTGTAATCCAGGATTGTAATCCAGGATTACACATCTGAGGAAGGCTGAAGAATGGATCAAATACAAAGAAAGATGAAGTTCAAACAATGTTTGGTATAATTGAATATATTGAAAAAATTCATTTTTGTATTATTTGTATTATTCGGACAATTGTCCTCATCTTTATTGTTATCTGCAATAGTCCAAATAATACAAATTATCAAGCATCATAAGCTGAGTTTAGTTGTGTGGCACAAGGCTCGGAAGTATGGAGCACTTTGTGAGAATCGAACTAACAATGGTGTACCAGCTTGTTTAATAAACAAGCTGTTAAGTTTCAAATTGTATTATACCACCATTGGATTTTTTTAGGAGTCTAACAGTAGCAGCATCCATTTTTTTTTCTTTATCTTTTGGCCTGGAGGGATTAGTAGATCAAGGATGTTCCCATGCACAACAATCTTCCGACGTTTACCTCTACCTTAGACTCGCTATTGTTTACGTATTTATTATCTCTAATTAATGACAATAGCTAGCCTATAGTGGATTAAATTTTGGAAGATCCTTTGTGTATGTAAATATCATTGCTCCAATCCAGTGATTCTTCCTAGTTTTCATAAACTGTACTTTTTAAATGACGGGTTATTCAGTCAACTTTTCACGGTCGGTCGGTCGGTTGTCTAACTGAAGAGGTTAATAATGCGGTGGATTAAGGTTAGATAAAATTACATTGACCTTGGTAAAATAACCCAAAACCCAGCATGACATTTTTTTTTTAATTTACAGAAAATTATTTAGAGGTTACCTCTGACATTAAGTATAAAAAGCTGGGTTTTAAAATAAATAGAAGCGTAAAAAATAAAATCAATTTAAAAATGAACTTGAAAAAAAAAAACGCTTAAGACAATAAATCTTTTTTAAATTTGCCTTTTTACGCAATATTTTTTTTTAATAAAAGCAAAGTAAAAAAAAATATATATTCAAAATATGTATAAAAAGAAAAACAAAACAACGGTACAGTCGAATCAATATATCCATTTATTCTCGCGTAAAAGAAAAAGTTATGACATTGCAAATGAATGAATATGACAAACAAAGAAGAAGCACGCGACAATTTGAATCGGGTTTTCTTTTCATCTTCTTTTCCCATAGAACAAATAATCATGCCATCCCACCCGAAAGTTTTAGAAAGGAACAATATATAAAAGAAAGAATTGGATATGAGAAATCTTATTGAGAAAATATCTAAAAGCTATTTTGTTGAAAAATTTGCACTTGATTTCACAAGGTTAAAAAACATAAACAAAACACAGCAGGATGTTTGCTTCTCTTCGGCATTTTCTTATTATTAGTTTCGAGTAGCCGGCTAGACAGGTGTGAATGCATTTAAAGCACTTTGGTAAAAATACCTACGTTTTGGCTTTTGTCTCTACTATGTCAATGCATTATCAAATGTATCAATCAGGACTAGCCTTGTGCCACAAACGAAGTAAGCTTAGTAAATAATTTTAGGGATGGAGAGGAAATCGTTTGACAATAAAATAATAAAACCAACAAAGCAATAAAGTTGTCAGTTACTGTGTTTTGCCGAAAACCTTTGTAGTTTTCGAAACCAAAACATTGAGTGATTGTAAAGAAAATGCTATTTCTCGAACACAAACCGGTTAGCGGATTACTCCTATACTTTCTGTGACATTAAATAATATTTGCAAAAGAAGGGTACCTTGGTGGTAGAAGGATGAAATAAATATTATTGGGAACTGCTGATTTCTGGAGATTTTAAAACGTAGAAAATTCTAAGCGAAGAATAAATCCGTAAAAAAAATTCAAAAATACTACACTCTATTTTGCACATTTTCCGGAGAAAAAACCCCAAGAAAAATCAGTTTTTAGAGTGTTCCTTTAGATTTTTGTTTTCTAAGATTAATTCTACTGTTATCCTGTCTAAAGATATTTGATAACAATAAACCCCTTCATAAGGAAGACTAAGAGACTTTGTTTTGTTTTGTTTTTTGTTGTTTTGTTTTGTTTTTTGTTTTTGTTTTTTTATTTAACTTCATATTTAATTCATTTTGTTATCTTTTTATCCCACCCCTCGACAGGATCAAAACTTACTTTGTTTTACCAGTTCTGTTCGGAAACCGGTTTTATAAAATTAATAGAGCGTTCACTAATTTTTTTAAAAATGATTTTAGGTGGTTGTTCTTGTTTTTGTTTTTGGAGGGGTGCGGGTGCGGGTAACGAGGTGCTTTTTCGATTCAAAAAAAAAAATCAAAATTTACAATGTAAACAAGAAAACAATGATTATACCTTATTTTTTTAATACACTACAAAAATATCCACCAAAAATTTAAATTTCTTACAACACAAAAATAAATAAATAATAATAGATATATAAATAAATAAAACAAGTGTCAAATTATTTAAACGAATGGCTAAGAGTTAAAATACCAGTTGCCGTTTGATTAACGGCAACTGATATTTTAACTCTTCTTCTCTTTAATTAAATTAGTTATAATGTTTAAATATAGATTTACTTATTTTCAATTTCATCCTTTTTACACAACTTAAAAAAGAAAAACAAGTGTAGTCATCCATTCATTCACAACCACTGTAAAGAAATTCTGCCGAGGGAGAGAGAGAAAGAAAAAAACAGACACTCAAGCAGCTTTTTACTTCAACAAAACAATACAGAAAAATAACTACCAAAACATACCGAGAGTGAAAGTTGTGAGCTGCTCCGTGTAAAAATACGTTTACTTTTTACCTGACGGCAATGTGACCTCCAACAGTGAAAGACGGTCGAATGAAGATGTCTGACCATTGCTATCTCTGGTTCAAATCCGGCAAGATGCCTGATACGAATGACGACCGCCATGCTCCCTCGAAAGACGGATCTTCGTTATGAGAGAGAGAGAAGGGAAGTCACTCTAAGGACACTAACGACCAAACCCGGAAAAAAAGTTCTCCGGCAGCGATTACCCGCAAAACAATCGTGTTCGTCTTAACTTGCGGCTCTGGGTGTCTGTTGAAGCGCGACGGTTAGGCAGCTTGTCTCGCAAGATTGATGCTCATTAGATACTTGTCTAAAGAGATGGTCCCAAGAGGAATTCTGTATAACGTATGTTTTGATGTCACTTAAGAATAGGAGTGTTTGTTTAGAGCTACTTTATTTTAGACGGTTACCGAAATATTGTAAAATTAAACAAAAATGTCAATTCTATCCATAATGAAGTTTAAAATCAAATAGAAGTTCCGAAATATTGGTTAAAGAAAATTTTTATTTTGATAAATAAAAAAATATTTTAATACTGGCGAGAAAATTTAAAAGAATCTCAAAAGCATTTTGTTTTGTTTTTTTTTTAAATTTTCATTTTGATAAAAAAAATTAAATGGATTTAACATTTTTTTAAAGTTCTATGCCTATGCAAATAAAGAAAAATACATTTTTATTTATTTTATAGATCAGTAATTTAGCCGTAAATTGATTTATATGGATGAATTATGAATGTTTGTTTGTTCATACCCCCCCAAAAAAAAATCGTCTGCTACGTTTTTAAAAACGAATTAGAATTAATTAAATCTATTATTAAGGTCAAACTTTTGTCTAAAACGATAAGTAGTAACATAATGACAAGTTTCGTTGTGTTAAATATGGGAGGTAAATTTCACAGGTAAAATTGGTGGTACCTAGTAAGGAGTGTTGCCAAAACAACTACTTGATGGAAAAATTCCTATATTTTTAAGTAACATTCCTAATATTAATTGATGTATTGTTCATATTGTAATATCACAAAAATGCGTATGGTTTGCAAAAGAAAAAACAGACGAGAAGGTTTGGATTAATTTCGTTTATTTAAAATAAACAAAAGTTGGAATTGTTGAGATGATAATTCCTTTTCGCTGCTTGGTGAAATGAGGGAAGTGTGGGTGAATGTCAGTTCTGGCTCTGCGTGACGCGAGGTGTGGTGTGGGTAAAGTATGGCGTGACGCAGGTGTGGTGTGGGTATAGTATGGCGGTTCCTTTATCTCGGCCTGGTGTGTCGCTCTTGCTGTCTATGATTAACTGATTTTTTTACTCTAAGCCGACTGTATATATAACACTTGAGAGGCTCGAGAAAGCCTTTGAAGGGTTTTGGGGGGGAAGATTTTTATTGGTTGAAAAACATTAAATAGAAAATATTTTTAATTGTTTATAAATTTTGTTTTTTCGACCGGAAGTTTTGCTGGAGCCTATGCGTAGAACATTGTTTTTTGTACATTTCATTTTCGCTGTCACGGGGTTAACATCCGTTGATGTCAGTAACTTATGTTCTTTCCGAAGTATTTTATTTTGTTTTCTTTTTAAATTTGTTTTGTTGGCAAGTGGGTGTATTGTGTTAGTAAAGATTGTGAATCATAAGAGATATCTATTTCTGTTATAACAATATTACATACATCACAACATTCCTTATGAAACTATATCTTCAGTCAAACACATTCCATAATCTTGATATCTCATCACTCAGATAAGTTTCATAAATAACATTAGGTTTTCCCCCAAGGCGATCCTTAATGTTTGGAGGAGCGCTTTCTTTTAGTGAAACATTTTTTACTTACATTTGAGGCGCGCTTTATGTAATGATTATCGTGGTAGAAAATGACTCAACTTAAAATTTTGGACGAGGGTGTCTGTGTTCATTTCGCGCCAAAGCATTTGGGAATCATTAGGTACCTCCAAAATAGTCACGTGATCAGTTTAGACCATATTGAAGGAGGAAACGTTATTGAAATTTTATATTAATACTACGGTCTACACCGGACTTAGGCCTTAGAGGACTGTCACAGCAGCAGCAGCAGCATCATCATCACCGTCAGGGGTGATCTCTATAAATAGCCCTGACCATTAGTAATTCCCCCTCTTTCTAGTTGTAACCTTCTGAGGGTCGGTGCTGGGTTCGGCCCTCACCCTTTGGTTGAATCCTTCTGACTACTACTACTACTACAGGTAAGAGCTTTGCTCTATCTCTCCCTACGAACGTAGGTTTACTGATAGAAAAACCCACGACGGACTTTCTACCATGTTACCAAACCCGGCTTCTAAAGAGAGATAGCTGTCTTTGACCCATGACGGCTGACAGCCAACTACCAATATCACCAGGATAACAACTGAGGGAGCCGACGAGATAATTTGCAACAACGGACAAGCTTCACACTTTGATACCTTTGCAGTCAATAGGCTGCTAGTAGAATAAACTTTTGCAACCCTAAAATACCTTAAACAACCCTAAAATACCTAAAACAAACCCTGAATAACATACCTAAACGAGGAGGTGCCGCTAGCTTCTAAAAGAAGTTATTAAACCTCGCGAAGTTTGTCCGAACTAAACCAGAACACTTTTCTTCTTCTCTTGTACCTTTTATGTGCATATATATATTAAATCTGTTGCATTTTCATTTCGTTGTACTCTCGTCCCTTAATTTCATAACCCACCTTTTCTCTTCTGCTTACCCCCTTCGTTAATCAGTTAATTTTTATAACGTAAATATTTGTGAACTTTATTTTTTTTAATTTCGCAAAAAGAAATAACCAAACATAAAGAAAAACGGTTAATTTAAAGATCAAATTATCCGATTGAGAAAAATTACTCATCGTTATCATGAAAAATAAGTAAAACAGACCGGTTTTTACAACACGGTCAATTTCTTTAATGATATTTTTAGCAGAATTCTGTATTAATGGTTCTTTTACTAAAAGCTCTGGTACTGAGACTTATAAAAATCATGATATAATTATTCAGACTCTTATCGTTATAGAAAAAAAGTAAAAAATCGTTTTTTGCCGGTTCATTTTTTCATATTTCATAAAATAAAAGAGGGGGTGTAGACATCGTAAAAAAAAAAAAAAAATGATTCTCTAAATATATTTTAGAAAAAACTATTTTAGACATATTTACATCAAAAGGTAAATAATTATGGAAATTTTCGGTAAAATCGGACCATTGATTGATTTTTCATAAAATTTTTTAGAAAGTCTTAACTTGTTTTTGGCTATGTTAAATTTCATTTGATTTAACGGTGCAAAAATGAAAACATTGTTTTTCGTTTATAATTTTCATTATTTTGTATGCTGAAATATTTTTTTAAAATCATCATGAGTATTTGTAATGTTTCTTCTTTCGAATGGACAAAAAATTTTCAAGATAATATTAACCTTTATGCAAGTTTCATTGTGTTAAATATAGTGGGGTAAATTTCACAGGGAAAATTGGTGGTACCTAGGAATCATGAACCCCACCCTGCTATAGGGTTTACAGTAGGGCAGATTAGGTTATTCATTATTGGTTAGACTATAAGGAATACTCTGAATTCAAAACAACTATACTCAGCTTTAAAAAATTGGCCTTGTGTCACACCCTGGACGTTGGAGAGAGGTGCGCTTAGCGTAACAGTTATCGTCTTAGGAAATGGAATCGGCGACCCGACTTCGAATCCTGGACGAGGCTGTTTGAGTTTCATTTCCGCTAATGCGCTTGGGACAGGCATCAATCCAACTCCCCCTCCCAGCTATGGGTATATAGTAGGACAGACTGAATTCTTTATCCTTGGTTAGGCAACCAGTCTAGGAGAAGGAAAACTTTGAATTCACACCAACTCGTTCGGCTAGAAACCACAAGGTTTCTAGTTCGATACCAGCCCTCACCAACTCAGCGTATGAGTAGCACAGGGATCTGTGCGGTAAAGTAAAGAGCTGGCGGTAGGTGTGGCGCTCTACCTCAGATGCAAAAACAATCTCCTCGGTCTAGCGCTAGTGAAAAGGTATAGACTCCCGCGCTGATTGGCTGGTACCGACTTTAGGCCACCCGACGAATTTACTTTTACTTTTTTTTATACACCGCTTAAAAATTGACTGTCCGTGACGGAGGGGTGGGTAAATAAATACATACATTCAGGGCGCAGATTTTTATCAATAAAATTTACGCAAGAGAATGTGATTGATTTTGACAGAAATGTGTGTGTGTGTGTTGAAGTTGAATATTCAAAGTGTTGCATAATGGAAATAATGCGTGAAATAACAAATATACAATAGGTAAAAAATAAGGTGAGGAGATGGACACACACGAGGTAAACTCAACAATGGTTTATTACGAACTGATTAATTTTACTGGGGTTGAAAAAAGCGGAACAAACCTTGGGCGGAAGTGGGCGGAGTCTGAGCTCCTGCTGATGTCACATCAAATATATTTATCAATAAAATATGAACTTAAAAAATCTTAACAGTTGTGTGTGTGTGTGTGTGTGTGTGTGTGCGCGCACGCGAATATTCTTTAGTGCAGTGGTTCCCAATCTATGTGTCGCTAGATGTCATTAGGAGTCGCGGGAAAGTATTCAGTATCTAAGATAAACGAAAATATTATTTCAACAAAGTCTGGCCTATATATTATATATATTGATGTAGGAGAAACTGCCACATAGTAGTAAAAAAAAACTTTACTGTGACGATGTATGGCGATATGAAAAAACGCCTCGGTGAGGATTAGAACAGAAGACCATATCTGTACGCAGAATTTCAATGCAAGACATTGCTCGCTGATTCCAGTAGAGCCTATCTTAGTGCATGAAATAGGTCCTATAGGTTGAATCCACACGAACACAGTAGTGTCTTGTGTTGTAATACTACATTCACTTTTATTAGAATTAGCTAAACTTGGGAAATCCTATTTAACCAAAAAAATTCCAGCGATGAAATTGTACTTGTGCATTATTTGAAACGAAGTTAGCTGTTACTAAAAACAGTTTTTATATTATTTTCGAGTTAAAATATGCGGTTGCATTGAAAATACTAATCTTGCCAATGTAATAGAAATAAATAACTATGAATAATAAATATTTTCGTATTCTTTCATTCTTGGATATATAGAATGTATTTAATCGAGATCGCCAAGAGGGGTGTCTAAAGGCCATACGCTCCATTAAAAAAAGAAAAAAGAAACCTTAAAATCTTTTTTTATCAATCACAATTGTTGTTGTTTTTTTTTTGTTTTTTGTTTTTTTCTTTCAATTTTTAATCATTTTGAATAAAAAATTTCCAGTCTCTGATTTAAAAAAAAAAAAAATCCTTTTATGGGTGTGCCGCGAAAATTTTAAACAGCCCAATGGTGTGTCGCCATACTAAAACGTTTGGAACCACTGCTTTAGTGATTAATGTAGCGATTATTAAGTGTGTGAGTGACCTTGAAAATTAACATTGCTATTTTATGAAGGAGTGCTAACCAGATCAACGGGTGCATGCAACAATCGGAAGCAGACTTCAAGTTAGTCTCCTTTTTTTCTTTTTTTCTTCTATGTGCAATTTTACCCGGGAACTTCTAGTAAAAACTAAATAAGATATTTTTTACTTTGAAGCTTTTTATATGAGAAAGAAACATTTTGATAAAAATGCATTGTACACTCTATAGAGGCAATAAATGTGGGTAATCTGAACATTAGCTACGTAAATGAGAGTAATCTTCCCTTGTTTGTTTCACTTTGAGGAAGCCGTCTGTTTTAGTCAGCCATTTTCATTTCCCTGTAAATCTACATTGAAAATACGAATTTGTTCGAATCAATACAACTGCATGTTTTAACAGGAAAATATCATAAAATGTGTTCTTAACAACAATTAAGTTCATTTCAAATAATGCGCAAGCACACATAAGTGAAACAAACGAGGGGAAGTTACTCTCATTTATGTAGCTAGTGTTTAGATTACCTAAATATGTTTCCTAGGTATACCCAAAATTGGCCTAAAATGCGTTTTTGACAACAAGAATTTAGCCCCTTCTACAGAAAATAATTTACCAAAAATCAGGGAATTATCAGATTTTAATGAAATTTTCAGTGTTTATTTATCAATGAATGATCTTTATAATGCATTATTTATTTTATTTCAAAACTTTCTCATTTTTTTCAGGTGACCTAATTTTGACTCCCCCTTACTTTGGGGGTGTAAAATATTGACGAGTTGAGCCTTGATTGATACTAATTACAGTAGAAATAAAAAATAATAAAAATTTAAGTCGAATATTTTATAAGAATATAAGTACCGAAAATCGGAAAATAAAATGTAAAAAATAATAAGTAATTAATTTTTTGGAGATTTCTTTTTTACTCATTTCGATAATTATTTAATTGGCTATTATCTTATAAAAGAAAAAAATTATACATCAATATTTTTTCAGCTTAAAAAAGGGGGGGGGGCTACATTTTCAATAGAGTTTTTCTTCAAAACGTATACTTGATTGACTAAAAATAAGGTTTGCATTAAATTGATATTTATTTCTAGAATCTAAAAATATAACATTTTAAACTTAAAATCCGAATATTTTTATTTTAAATGAATTTTATATATTAAATTTTCATAACAAAAATATTTAATTAAAATTTTGAAATAAAATAACTAATGCATTATAAAATTCATTAATTGATAAATCAATACTGAAAATTTCATTAAAATCGGATAATTCCCTGATTTTTGGTAAATTTTTTTGCAATAGCGAATGTTACATTAAATTTGTAAACAAGCCAATAAAACCACTTAAATTAAGAACCAAAATGGCGTCGGCGAACAAAATTGAACAAAACAAATCGTTTTAAATATATTAAAAATAAATTGTTAATGTAATGATATTTTTCTTTTTTAATGATGGTCATTATGTTACTACTTATCGTTTTAGACAAAAGTTTGAACTTAAATAATAGATTTAATTAATTTTAATTCGTTTTTAAAATTCGTAGCAGACGACAAATTGGGTATTGTTAGTGTTTTGTAATGACGAGGCAAACTTACCTGACTCGAAACGGTTCCGGTGCATGGCTTGCAAAGAGAGATGTAGCGAAGAAGAAAGGAATGTGGTCGGGGCGGTGTGTCATGGTGTCCGGTCGGAGTGAGAAATGTCGAAAAGTTGGAAGGGGGCAGAGAAGACACTTTTATTGGTATTGAAAGGCACTATGGGTAATGGCCCATGGTGCATTGCAACTCCTGTTTTCACTATAAAAGTGGCCCATTTTGGGCAGAGAGGGTAGCGATTTTTGCGTGCTTTTGTGTCACGGCGTTCTGTTTGAAGAAGGAAGGAAAGAAAGAAAGAAAGAGGAAGGAAAGAAGGCATAGCAGCAGCAGTGGTAGTTGACAAGTGCTAAACAGACTCTGCGAGGAAGTGGCTATAGCGGCTGTTGTGTGTGAACTCAGACACTTTGACCACCTTGCAACTACTATTCACACAGAATAGACATAAGCTATTTCGGCGAACTATGGACAAGGTGTTTGACTACAGACTAATCCCGGAGTTTGGTGGGTCTCCCTCCGACGAACCCGTCATCGAATGGATTCAGCGTGTGGAGATGATCTGCGAACTCTGCAAAAGGACAGATATCGAGCTGATCCTATCGTTGCGCCTGCGAGGTGGAGCTCTCGCTGTTTATAGACAATTGAGCAAAGGGGAGAAGACTGATTTCAGCGAATAAAACAGGCTCTGATAAATGCCTACGCCCTGACTCATTCGGTGCATATGATCGATTCGTGGCCCGACGACTCCAGCCTGGTGAAACCGTGAACGAGTATTTGGCTGAATTACAACGACTGGACCAACTCGTTGGGGAGCGACGAATGATTTGTGCATTCGTTTCTGGACTGCCGCAGGACGTGCGTCGATTGTTGCGCGCGTCATCGCGCATGGATGACATGACAATGGGAGAGATAGTGGATCGGGTACGGGCCATTATGGCCGACACTGAACAGCCCGAAGAGATCGTTGCTGCTACTAAACCTGCCCCTGTGCCAGCGAGGCCCGAAGGAACGAAGTTGTGTGCTACAAGTGCTCCGGTCCCAATCATCTGTCAAGGGACTGCTTGCAAGGACGCTCGATGCAGCCTTTGAACAACCATCTCGGCGTCTCCGTACGATCCGATGTTTTCGGTGTAGGAAGACCGGCCATATTGCTTCGGAGTGTTCAGCTTGCTCCCCAGAGAAAAGAAGAATGAGGCGCTGCCAACACTTGATGTTCATGTCAACGGAGAAAGTGCACAGCCCTAGTAGACACTGGGTGTACACGGACGCTGGCCAGCAGATTTGTGTGTGACGCCTGGAGGCTCGGACAAGCTAGTGTGCTGACAGCAGATGGAAAAATGTTAAGTGCTGCGGGCGAAGCCGACTTCGGCTCACTGTAGGCAATGCTGAGCCAGTGCATCTTACTGCACTTGTGAATCGGCGGCTGTTGGGGTTTGACCTCATACTGGCGAACGATGCCATCAGAGCTTTAGGTGTATGACCATTACACCATCAGGAACTGTGAGCTTTGGTGGGTACGAAGCGAATATATGCGCTGCGATCCAAATTGATGAGCCGGATTTTCGCGTGGATTTCGACGAAAGGAAGAACCGATGGATCGCTAAATGGAAATGGTCCGGAGGACGAGCTCCAGAGCTTCTGTGTAATAAGATACCGGAGTACCAAGTTTCAAAACATGCCAGAGAGAGCTACGAAACCGAGCTTCACAAGTGGATTGAAAATGGCTGGTTGTTGTCCTACCCGAAGAGAGACTTGGCCCACCTAAGGACTGGTTCCACTAATGGCCGTAATTCAGCACAATAAGCGTAAGGTGCGCCCTGTCATGGATTACAGGGAGCTGAATGAACATGTAGACGCATTTACGGCTAATGCTGACGTGTGCGCGGCCACGTTGAGGGAATGGCGCAAGAAGGGCGCGAATGTGTCATTGCTTGATCTGAAGCGAGCATATCTTCAGATCGGCATGACGAGTCTTTGTGGCCTTATCAGACTGTGATATTTGGGGCCAAAGGTATTGCCTCACCGGCTGGGTTTTGGCCTCAATGTGGCGCCTCTCATCATTATAACACTGTAGTGTTATAGACTGATTGCGATATCGATTAGATACTTAAAAACAAAACAATTGAGTCTAGAATCGTACAAGCGACTTACATTAGAGTACAAGTCAGTGGTGTGGTAAAGTCAGCACTAGATAAAATTAATTACTCTGACACAAAGAAATTCTAATGGCTAAAAGTCGGTTGATGGTTTGATATAACACAAATGACTTTTTGTTTATACAAATGTTTTCATAAACATATATTATCATTCTTGTAGCGTCGAAACAAGATGATAAATAATTTTTGAACAAAACCAATCCTAATGGCAGAAATAGGTTGATGTAAGGCAGAAGTCTGTTTTATCATATTATCATTTACATGGAGACTCCGAAAGATAGGTACCACTTTATCAGGCTAAAAGTGGTTGATATGTCTGACTTTTTATGACTGATGACATCCATATATATTATTGTTCTTGTGGGGACTGTGTAAGATAAGGGCATTTATTTAGCAAAAACAGTTTAAAGATTAAATCTTTAAATGTTGATAATCTCAATTTACCCGTGTGGTCTTAGGCCAGTTCCTAGCAATTCATAGCAATTGACAGGACCATTTATACAATAACAAGAATATTATCAGGTGCCTCACCAATCAGGGAACTGGGGCGGAGACTTGTTTACCCACCTCCGAGATAAGTAACCCAATGCCATGATTTTGATTGGCCGTCCAATCAAATGCGACCGCGTGGGTGGGGTTTCATACACCTCCTGATGTTTACACTGTAGGGCCATTGGTCCGGCGTTTCTATTGGCTGGCAATGAGAGCCCTGGATTCGGGGGTTTGGAACCCATAAAAGAGGACCCAAAAGGGTCCCAGGCAGATTGGAGAGCTGGTTCTTGACCAGAGTGGAGAGCTGGTCCTTGACCAGATCGGACAGCTGGTTCTTGACCAGATTGGACAACTGCTTCCCTAGCAGATTGATAGCTCCATCTCATGGCCCTTGTCACCGTCTTTGCTTTGTCATCTTGTTACTCAAAGTCCTGAATTTGAATCAGAACCCAGCATATATCGCCAGTCAGTCCACAAAATACCGACTCAACTTCAACTCGATATCCCTTTGTGGTTGTACATGATTTTTAATCACTGTATGATTAATAAAGGTCTTTTATTGTTAAAAACGCGTTCGTGTTAATTGTGGAACAACCTTGATGAATTTGGTCATTTTCAGGTACAGCCCGGAACAAGCACTTCAACTTTCCTGTGGTCAAAGAACACCCATCGCGTTAGATTCGACGCCGCGACAACATCGTACTACATTTAGAGCCGCGGCAGCAAAACCAACATCGTATTACATTTTGGTCCCGTGACCAGATCATAATATTACATTTGGCACCCAGACCAACATAGTTTTACATCATGAAGTCTGTTGTTGAAGCCGATATGTCTCGAGATCCAACTATCAAGAGCGCCACGTCGGCGTACATCGATGATATTTTCATTAATGAAGATCTAGTCTCAACAGCTCGGGTGAGGCGCACCTGTCTGAGTACGGCCTGATTTGCAAGGATCCAGAGCGACTACAGGATGGTGCCAAAGTCCTTGGTCTGCAGGTCTGGGGGGAAAAGGTGTTCTTCGTTGGAAGGGGGGGGAGTGAAGTTCCCGATGTTCCCCAGGTCATTACTCGCCGAAACACATTTTCCCTGTGTGGGAGACTTGTGGGCATTTTCCTGTTTGTGCTGGCTTAGAGTGGCTGCTGGATTATCAAACGTCGGGCGAGTGCAGTATCGGCTGGTTGGGACACTGAGCTTGCTGATCCTCTGCTGAAGAAGATGCTACAAGATACAGTCACCCGGGTTAAGCGGGGTGATCCGGTTAAGGGAGTGTGGTGTACCGCCGCCTGGAGATGAATTTCTGGGTTGACGCCAGCTCACTTGCTACGGGAGTGTTATTAGACGACAATGGAGCCGTGATTGAAGATGCGTGCTGGTTGCGCCCTGACAATGACTCCCATCACATTAATTTGGCCGAACTCGATGCGGTGGTGAAGGATGTCAACCTTGTGCTTCAATGGCAGGCAAAAGTACTTCACATCAAAACGGATTCCCTGTGCACGTACCATTGGCTCAATAACAGTTTGAGTGGAAAGTCAAAGGTACGCACCAAAGCGGCTGTGGAGATGTTGGTCAAGAGGAGGTTATACACCCTCTCACAATTGATCAAAGAGTACGAACTGACCGTAGGCGTGACGCTGGTAAGGTCGGGGCATAACAGAGCCGACGAACTGACGAGAGTACCGCAACACTGGTTCAAGGCTAGGAAAAAGGGGGAGGAATTGGCGCCGGATGTCTGTGCCACTGCTCTGGGTAAACATCAGATATTGAGTATTCACCGGCAGAGCGGGCACCCCGGAGTAAGACGGACAACCTATTTTGTGCGGCGAGTTGGCCCGTCAACAACAAAGGCAGACGTAAGATCTGTAGTGCGATCCTGTGTGGACTGTCAAACCATCGACCCAGCACCGGTACATTGGAAGAAGGGAAAATTAGACGTGGATACTAATTGGAGCCGGCTGGGAATGGATATTACCCACTATGGGGGTAGACACTACCTGAGCCTCATCGACTGCGGACCCTCTCGATTTGCTATTTGGCGTTCAATTCGGTGCCAGGATTCTGATACACTGGCTCGTCACTTGGAGGCAATCTTTTGCGAGCGGGGTCCACCAGTCGAAATACTTACCGATAATGACACTGCCTTTACCAGCAAGAGATTTCGAACCTTTCTTGGGGAATGGGGAGTGCGATTGCGTTTCCGATGCGCGTACGTGCCGTCCGGAAACGGGATTGTTGAACGGTGTCATAGGACGATCAAGACAATCGCGGCCAGGAAGCAGTGTACCATCCAAGAAGCTGTATACTGGTATAACGTGACACCCAAAGACGATGTTTCGTCGTCTTCAGCGCCGGCCAATCGTATACACCAGTACCATGTCAGGGTCAGGGGGATTGATGCCGCTCTCCCGCCCGAATTGCAACAGGAACACGGAATGTACCAAGTAGGGGACTATGTTTGGGTCAAGGTTCCGAACGGCAGGTGCACTACACGATCAAAAATAGGTCGTGTGACCGGAGTCAACAGTCGGCAATCCGTGATGGTTGATGGAACTCCACGCCATGTCAGACATTTGCGTCTCTGTTCGAAACCTTGCTCTTTGGAAGATGAGAGTTCCTCTGAAGAAAGTATGAGGCTTATCCAGGTGGGATCCCCCTCATCAGAATCGTGTGCTGCCAGTGATTCCTCGGATGAATCCTCTGCAGACGAGCCGAGACTGGGACGTTAGTCCCATGCCAACGAGAGACAAGAGATTGGCACTGGGAGCATTGTGATCAACAAGGAAGGCAAAACAGTGTCACTCGCTCGGGATATGCACAACAGCCACCCGACGTCGAAATGCGCTCAGACGACCCGGATTTGCCAAACCAACTCACTGTTGGAGCCCGTTGCGATCGGGAGGACGATCAACCAGGCCCTGTCCTTCTCCGGAGGAGTACACGTCGAAAACGTCCTGCTCACGGTTGTACTTTTTGTGATCCTGAGATCAGGGGGGAATGTAATGATGAGGCAAACTTACCTGACTCGAAACGGTTCCGGTGCATGGCTTGCAAAGAGAGATGTAGCGAAGAAAGGAATGTGGTCGGGGCGGTGTGTCGTGGTGTCCGGTCGGAGTGAGAAATGTCGAAAAGTTGGAAGGGGGGCAGAGAAGACTTTTATTGGTATTGAAAGGCACTATGGGTAATGGCCCATGGTGCATTGCAACTCCTGTTTTCACTATAAAAGTGGCCCATTTTGGGCAGAGAGGGGTTAGCGATTTTTGCGTGCTTTTGTGACACGGCGTTCTGTTTGAAGAAGGAAGGAAAGAAAGAAAGAAAGAGGAAGGAAAGAAGGCATAGCAGCAGCAGTGGTAGTTGACAAGTGCTAAACAGACTCTGCGAGGAAGTGGCTATAGCGGCTGTTGTGTGTGAACTCAGACACTTTGACCACCTTGCAATTACTATTCATACAGAATAGACATATGTTTCCTTTCAAGCGCAGCGACTGATGAACTAGATTTTCATTTGGGAGTGGTTACCAGCAAATAGTTCGTTTTTAATGTTGTTTTTGTAGTCGTTCAAGCGGAAATCTGGTTTGTCGAAAAACCGTTACTATGTCATGTGCGGTGTGGCAAGAGGTTTAAAAGGTAGCTGTGGTTATTCTTGGTGCGTGTTCCTAGGGCTTGCTTTTAACCACATCTTATCTGGGAGTCGCGCTGAAAAGGAAGGTGTTCTCATATTCCTCTTCATAAATATGTTTAATGTAACATCAGCAGGAGCTCAAAGTTCCACATACTTTCGCCCTTTTCCCGCTTTTTGTAACCGTTATGTTCAGTTCGTAATACATCTTTGTTGAATCAACTTCGTGCGCCTATCTCATCACTTTCTCTTTTACCTATTGTAAATTCTTTTTTTCTCATACATTGTTTCCACTATGCAATACGAATACTCAACCTCAACAGGTTATGCGCCCAGTTATAAAAATAGAATTTACTTCGATGGAAATCCTGAACAATTTCAATTATGGGAAATTAAATTTATCTCCTACTTACGACTATAGAAGCTGGCACAGGTTTTGGAATCCGAGACAGACGAAATCGACCCAGACAAAAATGCTGAAGTTTTTGCTCTGATGACACAGATGCTGGATGATAGAAGTCTTACTCTAATTATTAGGGATGCCAGAAATAATGGCAATTTATTCAGAATTGACATCATTAAAAATGTCAGCACACGAAAATGTCACTGATTGTATGCTAAAAGAGGAGAATGCCGCGTCGTCATTAAATTCAGCCGGTGAAAGTATATCTGACAGCTTATTGATTGCAATGATTTTGAAAGATTACCAGCGACTTTAATCCCTTTTCGACCATGATAACACAGAGAAAGAACGAATTAAAATTTAATGAGTTCAAATCAGCTCTCAGAAGCTACGAAGAGACTGAAAAATGCAGAAAAATGGACCACGAGAAGATTACTCGATGAAAGTTAATATTCAACAAAAAGATATGAAAAACATACGATGTTTCAATTGCCAGAAGCTGGGGCACCAAAATTTTGAATGCAAAAAACGCGCCAAAATTTTTAAAAGATGGTGTGAATATTGCAAAAGAAATACACACGACACAAAATATAAGAAAGAAAATTCAGTCAACTCACTGAAAGACACAGATAGAAAAAAAATCATTTCTTTTCACTGTAAGTACTTAAAAAAATATTTTGAAGATGATACATTTAATTTGCTAGTAGATTGTGGAGCTACCGCTCACATAATTACAGATAAAACACATTTTTTTGGTTTTAATGAAGATTTTAATGCCTCGCAACATACCATTGAACTTGCCGACGGTAACCGAACCACAGATTTGGTACATGCAAAAGGCGATGCAAAATTTTTAATAAAAGATAATAAAGGCAATACTCATGAAACAACATTAAAAAATTGCATTATATATTCCATCCTATAAACAAAATATTTTTTCGGTACAGTCAGCGACCCAAAATGGCGCTTCCCTCCATTTTTACAAAAATGGCGCCAAACTCAAGACACCTAATGGATGTGTATGTAATATTAAAGAACAAGGAAAGTTATATTTCCTAAATAACATAAAAACTATACGAACTCATACTTTAAAAGAATGGCATAGTATTCTTGGACATTGTAACAAAGAAGATGTTTTAAAAGTAAAGCAAACAGTAAAAGGCATGAAAATAAGTCATAAAAATAAATTTGATTGCAAAACTTGTACTCAAGGGAAAATGTGTCAATACAGAAATACAAAAGCCGATGAAAAGGCAAATAAAATACTTGATTTGATTCATTGTGATTTGGCAGGTCCTATTGAACCAATTTCAATAAATGACTCAAAATATGCAATAACTTTCGTTGATGACTACTCGGGATTAATAGTGGTGTATTTTCTTAAAAATAAACCAGAAGCAGCAGATGCCACAGAAATTATTTTAGCTGATATGTCACCCTATGGAGCTATTAAAAGATTAAGAACAGACAATGCTCTTGAATTTATTGTACAAAATTTTAAAATATTCTCGTAAAAAATAAAATAAAACAATAATTTTCAGCTCCTTATTCACCACACCAAAATGGTACTGCTGAAAGATCTTGGAGAACACTCTTTGAAATGGCAAGATGTTCATTGATTGAATCTAAATTACAAAAAAAAAACTTGTGGAATTATGCAATTAGAACATCAGCTTATATAAGAAATAAATGCTCCAATAGAAAAACTGGAAAAACTTCCTATGAAATGTTCACATCTCAAAAACCTGATATAAGCAATATGCATACATTTGGTAGTACATGCTTTGCCTATATCCAAAATAAAACAAAATTGGACCCAAGGAGTCAACAAGGAATTTTTGTTGCATATGATCCAACAAGTCCAGCTTATCTTATTTACTTTCCAGACAGAAAAGAAATTAAAAGAATAAGATGTGTATCTTTTCATGAAACTCAACAATCTAATGAAGAAGAAAACAGTTATTTTGACTACCCCATGAATAAAAACCCTGAATCACAAAATAATAATGATGAAGAACTGGAAAATAAAAACAGTGAATCTAATATAATGAATAAACCCAAATATTTGGATGATTATATATTAGATGATTCAGACAACTCAGACACAACAAACTGTTCTATTGATTATTGTTATAGAGTAAGCAACATTCCACAAAGCTATTGTTATAACAGAGATAGATATCTCTTATGATTCACAATCCTTACACACAATATATCCACTCACTAACAAAGCAAAACAAACACGAGTCACGGACGCCTACCAGCGGAAGTTAACCCAACGGTACCCTAAAACAAAGTGACCAAATTGACGCAGTTCTGCGCATGGGCTCGGATTGAGTTACGCTTGAAAGGAATTCCAAAACAACAAAAAATAATATCATGAACGGAATCCGGATTTTCGGCCAATGGGGTGCCTTCCCGCTAAACGCACCAAAAGCATTTCTGGAGCACATCTCTCTACTATATAGGTTCGGCATTTTGAGGACAAAGAGAGTTAACTGAGGGCTTTCAGGCCATTCGTATCGCCGATCGACCGGCAGGCAGGTAAGCAGATCAAAGAGCCGCTACATCTACCCACTACCACGCACGCCCGCACCTACCCTGACACTCAACCTTACTTCAACTCTTCACCACAGCCGGCACGATATCCTTACCTCCTGACCACCACGGCACTATCCACCACAACTCACTGGGTCCTTCCTGACTTATTTCCCACACCAAGTGACCATATCAACTTACAGCTTCTATCTACCTACATCGTACTATCAACACGATACTACCACACGCCTCACACCAGGCCACAGAAAGCCTCATGACGTATCATCATACGACACCCACTGCACCTCGCGACCCCCGACCATTCCTGATTTACTCCACTCGGCCATTCCAGAGTTTACTACTAATACTTCTGACGACAACAACAACGTTTTCAACCCTTGTTTATTTTAATAAACGATTTTAATCCAAACCTTCTCGTCCATTATTCTTCTTTGCAAACCATACGCTTTACAGATATCT
This sequence comes from Doryteuthis pealeii, assembly GCA_023376005.1. Lineage (NCBI taxonomy): Eukaryota > Metazoa > Mollusca > Cephalopoda > Myopsida > Loliginidae > Doryteuthis > Doryteuthis pealeii. The sequence continues at coordinate 118,906,556 of CM042147.1, read as the reverse complement.
TAAGATATATCACTATGAAGAAGCCATCATATCTAATGAAAAATTAAAATGGGAAAAAGCAATGAATAATGAAGTAAATGCTCTTAAAGAAAATGGAACTTATAAACTTATCCCTGTACCTCAAAACAAAAAAAATATTGGAGGCAAATGGGTATATGCTGTAAAATTAGGACAAAACAATGAAGAACAATTTAAGGCTAGATATGTAGCTCCGGCCCACGCCGGGGGTCCAGTGGCTTCGGCCCTGGATCTTTACGAGTTAATAGCGTCGATCCAGGGGGCTATCCCCCCAGGCAACACCTGCCCCCTTGATTTAAAGGGGCAGGGTTGGGTTTATTGCCCAGTGCCTGAGGCGCCCCCCTTGAGGGGGAATGCCGACGGGATCGACGCAATTTTTCACCTGCCACTCCATGAGCTTCGGTTTGTGGGTGGTCCCCATAAATAGGGCCTTGTGCCTGACCCGTACAAGTGGGGCACTGGAAAATATCATGTAGCCAAAGGATTTTACAGGTAGAATTTTTCTACGTTTTCACTTGAAATTGGTGGTATAGTAAAACGACNGGATCATGTTAATCAAAAATCACCCCATTTTTCTATATCCATCAACTTTTGAGCCAAAAAATGGATTCCCTCGATTTATTTCAAAAACCATAAAAATAACAGCATCTACAAATTTGTCGCTTATTTTTATGGAATGTTTTTAAAATTACATATAATTGAAAAATAATAAAACATTACACTGAGCAACACAATTTTGTTGAAGTTAAGGATCTGACAAAATGTTTTTGACTAAACCTTGAGGGATCTGGATCCAAAAATTACACCAGTTTGTCTATACATCAACTTTACTGCGGTAACAGAATATCCTCACTTGTCACTCAAAGATCATTAATAAATACTGTTAAAATCTAAATCTTTTAACACTACGCTAAACAAAATGAATAGGCTAACCATTAAATCTAAATCTATTGGTACACATTACATTACAAAATGAATATGCAACCATTAACATCAAAATCTTTTACACTACATTACAAAAGAATAGAAAACGTGAATTCTAATCTTTTTACACTACAATTACAAAATGAAATATTCTAACCATTAAATCTAAATCTTTACACTACATTTACACAAATGAATAGCGAAAACCGTTGCAATTCTAATCTTTTACACTACATTACAAAATGAATATGCTTAACCAAAAATCTAAATCTTTTACACTAGCATTACAAAATGATAGCGAAAACCGTGAATTCTAATCTTTTACACTACGCTAACAAAATGAATATAGCTAACCATTTAAATCTAAATCTTTTACCACTACATTAACAAAAATGAAATAAGGAAAACCGTTGAATTCTAATCTTTTACACTACGTTAACAAAATGAATATTCTAACGATTTAAATCTAAATCTTTTACACTACATTACAAAATGAATAGGAAAACCGTTGAATTCTAATCTTTTACAACACCTAACAAAATGATATGCTAACATTAATATCAAATCTTTTACACTACATTACAAAATGAAATAGGGAAAACCGCTGAATTCTGATCTTTTACCACTACGTAACAAAGATGAAATATGCCTAACCTTTCCATTATGAACATGTGAAAATTCAAAAAGAGAAGCTTAAAGAATTTAGTTTGCCAGAATTAAATGACAGCGGTAAAAATACACCATACGTTACCTATTTTTCTTTACACTTGCATTTGTGATGCCTTCAAAACCAACCACCAAAAAAAATATAAAAACACAATGCTTCAAGCAAAATATGAAACACTTTTACATATAATATGTCTATTGATTAGTTACTGTAATATTTAAAATTAATATTATTAATCATAGAGATTCGGTCTCTATTTGTCTGTAACCAAAACTACGTCACTGCTTATGTCAGTTATTTCAGTTATTAAGTAAGTTTATCAATGAGTATTTAATTTATAGTCAATATCATCACTACATAAAAAATATTAAAATTCTATGAAAAATCAATTAATTGTTAAATTTTCACAAAAATTTCAGCAGATGGAGTGAATATGATGCTTTTTAAGTAAGTAATTTTAGATTAGGGGGTGCATATTGGGTACTCTGAACATTAGCTACATAAATGAGAGTAAGCTCCCCTTGTTTATTTCACTTGAGGAAGCCATATGTTTTGATCGGCCATTTTCATTTCACCATAAAATCAGTACAACTGCATGTTTTAACATGAAACTATCATAAAATGTGTTCTTAATAACAATTAAGTTCATTTCAAATAATGTGCAAGCACAATTAAGACACACATTTTATGATATTTTTTCATGTTAAAACATGCAGTTTTATTGATTCGAACAAATTCATATTTTCAGTGTAGATTTATGGTGAAATGAAAATGGCCGACCAAAAATATATGGCTTTCTAAAAGTGAAACAAACAAGGGGAGGTTACTCTCATTTATGTAGCTAATGTTCAGATTACCGTATGTTAGACAACTAAGTAATGGTAAGTAGCATTACTGAAAGCCAGTATTAGCTCTGTGCAGAGGATTAAATGAGGACAAGGTGAAAATTTCAAAATAGGTGTTAACATTATTTGGTTCTTAAGAAGTAAAATAATGAATGAGAACATTATTTGGACCAAGTATCCAATAGGCACTCCAAATCATCAAACTTAATGAAAGGTTCATATTTTAACTCGTCACTGGTAACTTCCGCTTCCAAATTTTTGTAAACAAATTATTTTAATCAGAAGTTTATGGAGATGTTGAACTTACGATAAATTAAATAAGTAGATGGTTGGTACATGTAATTAAATTAAAATTCAACAGCAAAATCTTTTTTTAAATAAATACTTTTTAATCAGAAGTTTATGAGTATTTTTCAACAATTACGATAAATTAAAAAAAGACGAAAGAAATTTTTATATTAAAATAGTTTTTACTTAATCAGAAGAGAAATGTAATAATTTAGATAAAAGGATGCTGTTCAGAAATAGTATCACAAAATTTGTAAAATTTTGTTTTTCTCAGATACAATATAAGTTCAAAAAATCATCTGTTCGTTTATTTTCAAATATTTGAAGGTTCAAAGTTAACGGTGATGAGTTAAAATATGAACCTTTCATTAAGTTGATGATTTGGGGTGCCTATTGGATACTTGATCCCATTATTTTTTTTAAAGAAAGAAACTGAAAAAGCACTTACCAAGTTCAGAAGATTTGAGAATTGCACTTGGTTTAAATGCATTTGTAGGGTCCCCTGGATGTGAGTAAGAAAAAGTACACAAGTATCGCCTCTTTATAGCTCTCGTCTTCAGCACGGTCCACAAGCAGAGTTAAAAGACTTCGATTGTTAGCGAGATTCTTAAAGTACAGCATCCGAGACAACTTCACCAAGTATTTGTTCCTCTTGTTCTTATATACAGTCCACACTCTGACACCTATCAGTCCAGTTAGCAAGGTGACAAGTAGTGACCAGTCGAAGTTATACCCAACTACTATCAATGCTTTAGCTACAACACTGACCACAGCAATGCTAATCGAAACCGATAAAGCCCTTTATCCAACAGGTTCATTTGAATCTTACCATCGGGGAGTACCCATTTCCAGGGCACCCACTGGGACATCTTTAAAGGCTTTTAGTACAAGTTTTGAACCTTTTTTTTGTCTGATAGCAACCACAAGGCGCTTGTAGTAATGTATTGGCTGTGGAGGAGACATCTTCAATGGGAATTTCGTGTACCACTGCTGGAGCGCTGGTGGAGCATCTCGGCCCAAAGCCCAGAAACGAAGAATATCATATTTGTCTTGGTTGACAATAATCTGGAATAGAAATTAGCAAAGAATTATTGTGAAATCAAAGAATTCACCTGTTTTGACAGGGTAGATATAACCACAAGACAATCTAATTGCTTATTTGTCCTAGAGCCTTATGAGAGAAATATGAGTGTGGATCTGAATCATTTATTTATCAAAATGACGATTCGGTATTAAATGGTTCGAAAAGGGTTGATATGCGTTATGGTAATTTACCATGCACGCATAAACTCTTCCAGCTATAAATAGCAGCAGCTACTGCTCTTAGGGAGAGCCAATATTTCAGTGGTTTGTTTGTTTGTTTTGTTTTGTTTTATGGCATATCAACCTCAGTGGGTCATTTAATGCCGATAAAGTTTTGAAATAAATCAATCCTCACCGGATGATACAATTTTTTTTATAAATACATTTTTCTATTTAACCCATAGATGGGACCCTAACAGGTACTACCACTCCGGGTCAGAGTGGACCAGGGAGCAATGGCGATGAAGGGGTGCTCCACATTCCCCAAATCTCCAAAACTGGAACCTCACCATCAGATAGAGTTTAACATGATTCCCAGGACATGTAGACCCGCAGTCACTGCCTTCTAGCACCCATATGATAAAAAGGGGTCGGGGCTTGCCATAAGGGCAATATTTCAGTGGTATGCTTGGACATTTGATCAACCGCCCAACAGATACCTTCTCATTTGTATATATATATATATATATATATACCAACCCCTCCGCACGAGCAGGATGCGACACAAGGTCAATTTCTTAAGCGGAGTTTAACAGGTTTGAATTCAGAGTTTTCCTTCTCATAGACTGGTTACCTAGCCATGGTTAAAGAGTCCAGTCTGCCCTGCTATTTACCCATAGCTGGAGGGAGATTAAGATTCATACCTTTCCCAAGGGTATTAGCGCTAAGTGAAATGCCAACAGTTTCGTCCAGGAATTGAACTCGCGTTAACGAGTCCATTTCCTACGACTCTAACCATTAGACCACGCTTCTCATTTGTATATGTTTGTACTACTGTTCTTTGTTAATATATTTGTTTAAATCTCCTCTCTTGTGTCTTTATTCTGGCCCCTAACAAGGCCACAACAATATGCCATAAAACAAAACGACGAAACCAAACAGTTATAATTATTTGTTTGGGTTATGTACCAACTAAAATTAAACCAATGTAGACATTTGTGTGTAGTGGGGGGGGGTGTAATTGTTGCATAGGTTTGAGTTTGAGTTTTGTTTAATGGCATATCAACCTCTGTGGGTCATTTAATGCCAAAAAGGTTATTTTGGATTTCAGTCTTTAAAGTAGTGGTTCAATGGAGATAATTGGTTATGTTCCGTTATATTTTGTTGAAAAGGTTGCTTTTTTTTTATAAAATTTAAAATGTTTTCAGGGTTTGTATTCTTAAAGATGTCTCTCGGGTTTCTTGCTTGATAGTAATTTGCGCGGATATGTTTAAGTCTGTTACAATTTAGAAGGATATGCTTGGTTGTAAGTTGTACTTTGCATGTTGGGCACACTGGGGCATCCTCCCCTTTTAACAGGTACGAATGGGTAATGTGGGTGTGCCCAGGGCCAAGTTCGAGTTGTAGTAGTAGTTGTTTAGTAGTAGTAGTCATTGTTAGTTCAGAAACAACATACTCGAGCTATGTAGTCACAAAGGGTGGTTTATTCCTTTCAGGCTCGTGGGTTCTTTTTCAGAGAGAAGGAAAGAGAGAGAGAAAGAGAGAGAGAAAGAGAGAGAGGGTACGGTGAAATTACTCAATAGTAAATCCTGTTAGGTACTACTATGCGAAACCCATATGGGGGAACTGGGAAAGCCCCCATCTGCCTCCCACAAAGCCTGGCCCAAAAAAAGAACGATTTTCCTCTTCTTCCGTTTCTTGTACCAGGGTCACATCCGTTTCTGGTCAAAACCCGGAACTTCCATTTTTATTTTAAAATCTATTTCCAGGGTCATTCTTTGGTCAATTGCTGGCACCCCCGTTGAGTGTTTATTCTTCTAAACTTTATCCCCCCGTAGACCATAATAGTTACGCTACAGTAATATGAGTCTTTTGAATATAGGTACTTCCTTAAAAACAAATGCTTGTGACCCCTTGTGAGAGAGAAATGTGAGGGTGGATCTGTTTTATTTACCTTTATGCCTTCCCCAGTGCAATGTTCTTCCAAAGCTTTGTTGACCACAGATTGCGGTAACTCTGAGAAATTGGCCTTTTGCAAAATGTCCTCCAAACGCTGAAGAACAAGATATTCTTTATCAAGTCTTTCCTGGCGGGTCCACACTCGGGTTTGAATCGTGTCTTTGTCAGGGTTGATAGGATCGAATAAACGCTGTGGAAAAAAAAGGAAAAGTAAAGTAACAAAACAATATTTTTTAACATTTTTCTTTAGGCATGATACAGAAACCATTTTCATAAAATATATCTATTGATCCAGTCTAGTAACAAAGCAAAAATATGAGAATAGTGCCCAAGAAAGAGGGGCCCTGTGCCAGACTTGGACAGACCAGGAACATAAGTGATACATAGTCATGCAGTAATAAAAATAACCAGAGGACCTTTGCTGCAGATTAATGGTGGCACGTGACTGTTGGTCAACAAGTACTGTACTGAAGGGGCTGGCATGTCACGTGATGTGAAGCAGGAATAGAAATAACGAGAGGACCTTTGCTGCAGGTTAATGGTGGCACGTGACTGTTGGTCAACAAGTACTGTACTGAAGGAGCTCGCATGTCATGTGATGTGAAGCAGGAATAGAAATAACGAGAGGACCTTGCTGCAGGTTAATGGTGGCACGTGACTGTTGGTCAACAAGTACTGTACTGACGGAGCTGGTATGTCACGTGATGTGAAGCAGGAATAGAAATAACGAGAGGACCTTTGCTGCTGGTTAATGGTGGCATATCACGTGATGAAGAAGAAGGAAAGTTTTTCAGTCTCTTTTCTCTCCAGTGTCAAGCAAGACAGATCTTTCCGACTCAGCCCTGTGTCTTCCGACTCGTGGCTCAACCCACCCAAATATCTAAGATTTGTAATAATAAACCATATTTTATTATACTAAAGCCGAGTAAGTCAATGTTTGTCCCCTAAAAGCTTTTTTACTGTTTAGTTTAATGACAAAAAAGTTATACTGAATTATTCCTTACTTTTAGGATTGAGTTATGTTTGAAAATAATTCCATTTTAATTGATTCTAATTAGTCATAATTTGCAATGAAGTCAAAAACAGTTAAAAATGTTAATTTTTCAATGAGAGAAAGAGATTTGAGAGTTTGAAATTGATTTGTATGTTAAGTTTCATAAGCAGCCAACATCTTGACTCTTAATAAATTTGAATTAGGTCAAACAGAAAATCTTACAAAATGATTTTAATATTTTTTTTTTAATTCTCAGGCAGTATTTTTTTTTTAATTTAATTTGCTTTGCAAATTAACTTTTCCCTAATCACAATTATCTACCCAGAGCTCAATCAGTGATCCAACAGGTTGTTTTGCTTTGTCATTTTTTATACTCATAAAATGCAGCTATATTACCATAGTACAAACAGTACAGGCTATTTCAGGTGCTAGAAAGAGTTTAAAATTTTCATATCTATTAATAATGAAGATTCGCTTCCGGTTTTTGTCTGTAACAAAAATTACGTCACTGCTTACATCACATTACCCCAAATCGTCATAACATAGAATAAATACACTCAAAATGTGAACATGCAACATTAGACAGTCCTCATTGTTTTTTAAAACAAGTTTTAATAAATACATGACTGGTATTCAAATTAAGGCACTACAAAAGTTGCCATAAAATGCTATGAAAAATTTTGGAGATTTGATGACACTTGCTGTCACTTTATCCTTAGTGATGACCATTCAAAAACTTTAGTGTGAAAATGCAAATAATAATAATCTATTAATAATGGAGATTCGCTTCCGGTTTTTGTCTTTAACAAAAATTACGTCACTGCTTACATCACATTACCCAAAATACATGACTGGTATTATATATCTATATATAGTTTGTTTTATTTTAATACATATTTAAAGTTTACATTTCAAATTGTTTTATTTTTTAATCCTTTAATGAATTTGATGATTTTACTTACTTAGGGTACAAACTCGCTGACATTGAATTTTTTACTCCCACCCCTCAGGCAGTATGTTTCAAAAATCTATCTTTACATCGCCCGGAGGGTGTTTTTTTATTTTGTACTAGTCTTTATAATCCAAAGATACTTAAAAGTATATCTACCTTCACTTCTTGTAAGACTCCATGATACTTGCTAACAGTAGCATTGTCCAAAGCTTGGGAGAATTTTTCAAATTCTTTCTTCTCATCTGTCCGTAAAAATCCCTCCTGCATTACTAAATGCCGAAGGACAGAATAACGTGTAACAGGAATGTAATGTTCTCTGTGAAAAAAAAAAACGAAATTGTAAAAAACAGGAAATAAAAAATTTAGAATATTCTTAAAATAAATAATATAGAGTCATAAAGTAATCAACCCACACAATATCTTATTCTGTAAACTCTAGATGTAAATTGAAAAGATCTTATTTTGATTTTATTTATCTTAAATTTACCCAATCAAAATTTGTTTTTGTTGTTTCTTTTTTTTTTTTTTTTCAATATAAAGTACAGGGTTGTTTTTGCTTTTTTTTTTAATCTAACCAATCAAAATTTTTTTACTTCAGGTAATGTTTTTTTTTTTTTTTTTCTTGTTTTGTTTTTTTAAATTTAGCCAATCAAATACACCATTTGATTTTTTTTTCCTTATAACATTACAATAGCAGAAGAAAGACTATTTACAAAGAATACATATTTTTAAATGCAAAACAAATACTAAATATACAGACATATACTAAGCTAATTTTTTCTGGGCTTCGTTTTTTTTTTTTGTTTTTCAATATAAAGTACAGGATTGTTTTGCTTTTTTTTTGCTTTTTTTTTAAATCTAACAAATCAAAATTTGTTTTTTTCTATGCCAGGTTATATGTTTGTTTTTGTTTTTTGTTGTTTTTTTTTTTGTTGTTTTTTTTTTTGTTGTTTTTTTTTAGCCAATCAAATACACCATTTAATTTTTTTTCCCCTTTACCTAATAACATTACAACAATAGCAGAAGAAGGACTATTTACAAAAAATACATATTTTTAAATGCAGAACAAAGACTAAATATACAGACATCTACTAAGCTAAGTACAATACAAAGACAAGTGCAAAAGAGGAATGAGGTAAAGACGAATGTGTTTTATCAAGGGAAGAAGATGTGTGGTCGTCTCAACAGGATGGACATGAAGCTTGTCATTGACCAGAGATAGGATTCCAAAATATTGTAGTATTTCTATAGATTCCTCTGTACGGAACTTGAGATTGATGCCCGTCAAATTCAAAGTGATGAAGATTTGCCTAGAAAATGTGCAATTGAAATCCTGGCATTTAACTGGACTTGAACACAAATCTCTAGCAGCAATAAACTATACATTACTGCAGTAGTCTTGTCTTCTCATCACAAAAGTATCTTAGCCTATAGCTGTATCATTTAAAGAATAAGATTTAAATTTTTAAAAAACATCAAATGGATATCATTATTTATGTATATATATATATATACCTGATGCCGCTCTCCACATACATATGCACACATGCGCACACATACATGCATATTACTACTGTAAACTGTTCATGTTCCTGACACTAATACATTATTCTGTGTACTTGACATGAGACTTTGATGAGTTGTGGTGCACCTGAGCACTGTACACTATAAATTTCATTATTATTTATTTATTAAACTTAGTTTGGCGCCATAGTGTAATTGTTAGCCAGCTAGGTTATCAGATCATTGTTCATGTGTTCAATTCTTATCTAGGTACCTCATACTTCTGATCTTGGGCTGGGCTAAATTACCCTAAGCTTAGTAAATGACTAATCAGCTCATGGTTGATTGTTTTGTTTTATGGCATATCAACCAGGTCATTTAATGCCGAATCATCATGTAAGGTTGCTTACAGTACCTGTTGTTGCTTAAGTGGTCACTGAATTAAGTACTCAACAAGCTTGTCACTGCTCAACTTTGGTAATCTAGCAGGTGCTTTTCTCCCACATGGGCACATGGTTATGTATCAGGGAAATGAATAAAGAAGTGTGTACACAAAATATGTATCCGTGTTCATGATCTACCCAACTTAGTTTGGCACAAGCTCAAATGGGGAAAGAAGAATGACTTATGACAATCTTCTAGGCTGCTCTAAAGATTTAAAAAAAATTTTTTTTAAATTAACATTCAAAATCCTTTACCTGATATTAAACACTGACCTCTGGCACTAATAGGAAATCTGTAATTCAATATCTCAATCACAAAGCAGTTTGTGATATAAAGATCAAAAAATGAAACTCCTCTTGTTACATAATTATTAGATTCCTAATATTTATGTACAGTAGTGTAGAAATCAAAATGGCTGTTATAAGTTGCAGCCGGTGGCCTTGAAGGATGAGTGACAAGGCTTGACCTCAGTCCTGATCCTTCCAGTGGATACCGTGAGAATTGGTGGAGAAGACCCTCTTCCGGTTTAGATTGCCGTACTCAACTGCACAGTTAGTCTGGTGGGGATTTCGAAATAAAATATGATCTAAGTTAAATCGAAGTCTTGTGTTATTATCTAAAAACTACCAATGACACAGGGCTTCTGATAAAGAGAAATCCCCAATGGAAGACCAGACACGAAGTCCCTAAGACGAAGTCCAGACGCCAGAAGAGACACTAGAAGAGACATTAGAAGAGACGCTAGAAGAGACGCTGGAAGAAGAATAATAGAAGAAAGTAAGGAAAGAGAGTATACAACACTCTTACCTCGGGCTTAGAAGAAAATAGTGCCCGAAATTTAAATTTCTTTTATAAGAGTACAGACCGGAAATGAGGGGGTTAGTGGGAGTGAAGTGTAGTGATAAATGAGCTGAATTTCTTGGCAGTTAGGTGAATGACATTATTACGAGTAGACTGAATCCCTGAGTTCGGTTGATATTTCACACAGTTCATACAATAGTAATGGGACTGGTCATTTCATTTCATTTGTTTAGGAACACCGACAGTAATAGGATTGGTGTACTTACTACTCATAAATCCCCAAATGGGTTAGAATGGGTTTCTTAGCCTTGGTCGGCAACCCATCTAAGTCAAGGAAAAGTCCGACACAAAACTTCCGCTGCTTAGCAGCTTTACCTCATCCCAAGGAAAGGCTAGGGGAGTAAACTCCGAAAACAAATCAGGAGCCGGAATCCCTAAGGTAGTGTGATACTGAAATCCAGTGCTACCCAGCGACACTGCTGCTGTCAAACTGCATTGGTTTCTTACCTTTCCTTTAGATCACAGTGGCAGTGTGGAGAGGGGAGATTTGCTGCTTGGGCAACAGCTCATCCTCCATATGAACCCGCCCAGGCTATGTAGTTTTTTTTTGTTGTTGTTTTTTTTAAATTGGACACTACTCCATCGTTTCTTGTAGATGAAAGGATGCCAACAACAAGTCATTTACTAAGTTTGGCACAAGGCCAGTAATATGAATCATCAAGTAAGAATCAAACTCACTAACAATGATCAACCTAGCACTCTAAATATAGCTTAGATTTAGTACAAGGTCAAAAGTATAGGGCACCTAGTGAGGATCAAATTCATTATTTGATAGTAATTGATCTGAGAGACTAGCTTGCTAAACTATAACACTAATGATGTGGTACCTACAACAGTGGAAATAATAGACAACAGATGTAATTGACATCTATTAATAATGGAGATTCGCTTCCGGTTTTTGTCTGTAACAAAAACTGCGTCACTGTTTACGTCACATTACCCAACACATAATCCAACGTCATAACATAGAATAAATATATTCAAACTGTGAGCATGCAACGTTAGACAATCCTCATTGTTTCAATACATAGATGCCCGGCGTTATATATTTATATATAGATTGTTTTATTCTAATATAATATTTAAAGTTATCGGAACTGTTTCCATTTCAAATTGTCTTTCTTTCTTTTTTTTTTACTCCTTCAATAAATTTGACGATTTTACATACTTATGGTACACACTCTATGACATTGAATTTTCAGCGCCCATCCCCTCAGGCAATATCTTTCAAAAAATTATTTTTACATCGCCCGGAGGGTGTTTTTTAATTTTGTACTAGTAGAAATAAATAAAGGACAGATAAGGCAAATTTCACTAATGCCAGAGCAACAAGTGATATTTGGAACTGAGATGCTGGCATAACATAAACTAAACACAGAAAATAGATTAGCATTGAATGTTATTTTCATCTAATGATTCACTCAGACTAGTATCCTCATTTTTATTGTTCTGATTACTATATTTTCACTTTGTGTGTAAATAGTTGGGAATACTGGACTCTTAACATCCTATACCGCCTCATTCCACCCGACCGGAAGTCATATTCATTCTTCTAATCTACTCCAAATTCATTACTCAATAATAATTGATCTGAGAGACTAGCTTGCTAAACTATTACACTAATAGCCCAAGAAAAGCCTAAAGTGGAATATTGCAAGTCATGGACTGCTCAGCCTGGGTTCTATCCTTAAGCATCACGGGTTGCCACCCACGGCCAACAGGTGGCCCCATTGGGGGAGTCTTACCCCTCTGCAGAGGTGTAGTCAGTACATTCTCACACTTTTCCGAATTATTTCTCTCTGACCTGCTGAGTGACATCTGTAGGTTTCTATTTATATCTAATGCTGTCTGTTATAAAATGTTGATCAACATGGCCTGTGTGTATATATCTATATTCATATTTAAAATTCTGATTTTGAGTTTCAAAATTCCTTTAAAATATAAACCTCCCTGTTTAAAGTGTCACCTGTTAATCGGGTGACCTTTACATTCCTTGTTAAACCAGCATAGCAGAAAGATTTATCTGGCAGAGTAAAAGTAAAAAGTAAAGTCGGTGGAATGACCTATTGTCGGTATCAGCTGGACAGTGAGAGAGTCTATCCCCTATTCATTAGTGCTAGATCTGGCACAGTAAATTATCATCAAAATAAAGAATTCACTGCAGATATTTGAGAGGAAGTGAAGCTTTAGAATGAAAAAAAAAAAAAAAAAAAGAGGAAATCTGGAAATAATCAATTGTGGTGTACATTTCAGCAATATCATATTACACATTAGTCGAAATAAGGACTGAACCAATAAAAGTGATAATGGCAGTCTGAATAACTGTATTAAATAACAACACTTCCCTTTAAAAACTTTAAGTATCTAAGATTTGTAATAATAAACCATCTATTATTATACTAAAGCTGAGCGAATCAGTGTTTGTCACCAAAAGGCTTTTTTAATGTTTAGTTTAATGACACAAAAGTTATACTAAATTATTCCTTACATTTAGGATTGAATTAGGTTTGAAAAAAAATTCCATTTTAATTGGTTCTAATTAGTTGTAATTTGCAATTAAATCAAAAACTGGCCTGTCTCTTATTTCACATTCTGCCTGTCACTTTCCCACTCTCTATGTATATCTTGATTACATCCTCATCATATATGTTTCTCAATGAGAGTAGAGAGAGAGATTTGAGAGTTTGAAAAGGATTTGTATGTTAAGTTTCATAAGCAGCCAACATCTTGACTCTTAAAAAATTTAAATTAGGTCAAACGTTCCCTTCCTTAAAAATCTTACAAAATGATTTTAATGTGTTTTTTTTTTACACACATCAAATTATAAATGTCATGTTTGTGCTGACCTATTATTGTCACATTTGTCAAACAGATCTCAATAATACATACTAACACAATATCCAAATCCCCAATAATACATACTAACACAATATCCAAGTCCCAATAATAAATACTAATACAATATCCAAGTCCCAATAATAAATACTAACACAATATCCAAGTCCCAATAATACATACTAACACAATATCCAAGTCCCAATAATAAATACTAACACAATATCCAAGTCCCAATAATACATACTAACACAATATCCACATTGGGTAAATACCTAAGGAACAATATCCAGATTCACTATAGCAAATGACACAATAGACGATTTCACTTAAATCTATTTCTCTGAATGTTTGAGATGAGGCTTGATGATTAGTATTATCTGCGTTATTCGGACTATTGTCCTCATCTTCATTGTTATCTTTACAACGTTTCGGCCGATATGCCCTCTGGCCTTCTTCGGGTATTTCTTGTCGGACTCGGGAACCTTCTTGGACTCGGGAACCTTCTTTTCAGACTCTGTAACCTTCTCGGACTTGGGAACCTTCTTTTCGAACTCGGCACAAGAAAGATCCAGAGTTCGAAAAGAAGGTTCCCGAGTCCGACATGGTTCCCGAGTCCGACAAGAAATACCTGAAGAAGGCCGGAGGGCATATTGTCCGAAATGTTGTACAGATAACAATGAAGATGAGGACAATAGTCCGAATAATGCAGATAATACTTAAATCTATGTTGACAGTTTGTGTTGTTTAAGACAGATCCTAGGTAAGTGATCTCCTCTACATTTTTCAGCGGCTGGTGGTTAATGAGGAGTTCATGAGTCAGAGGTTGACACATGTTGAGAACTTCTGTTTTCTGAACATTGATGGCAAAAGAAAGAAAGAAATGTTGACTGTACTAAATCACATATCATTATGAATTTCATACTTAGGTGGTACAACCTAATACTTTTTATGGACCATATTACATTTAGGCACCCCTTTTTGATCTAGATTAAGAAAGGACATGTTTTTCATTTACACACCGTCAATATCCGGTTGTTTGTTAGGGGTTAGGGGTTAGTTTTATAATTTTTTTAAATATATATAAAAATCGTTTGTTAAAACAACCGGATATTGACGGTGTAAATGAAAAACATGTCCTTTCTTAATCGAGATCAAAAAGGGGTGCCTTAAGGTCATATGGTTCCTTTTTATCAACCTTTATTCCTGAATTCTATCTAAATAATTGATTACCATATTTGATGGCATATAAGACCCTCTAAATTATAGTTATTTTTACAATATTATATAGTTAGGTTAGGTATAATGTTTATGTAAACATTATCCTATCAAATACTTCAAATTCACATATAAGACCAGGAAGATATTTGTAAACCTTTTAAAGAAAATACAATGGGGTCGAGAGTAGGGTAGGTCAATTTTTCACTTTTTTAAAATATTAAATTGTTCATCTATGTGAAAGTTGTTTTAGTATACTGAATACTGATACCAAAAATTAGATCTTTTACTTGCACTATTGTTTGAGGAAATAGCATCAAAGATTGTCTACTAAAATGCACTAAAAATCCTTCTTTTCACAAAATTAGAAAATGAGGATTTTTAGTAGACAATCTTTGATGCTATTTCCTCAAACAATGGTGCAAGTAAAAGATCTAATTTTTGGTATCAGTATTCAGTATACTAACACACAACTTTCGCATAGATGGACAATATATATTAATATTTCAAAAAGTGAAAATTTGACCTCCCCTATTTTGGAGAGTTATATGCTGTCAGATATGTTAAATATTACTTATTACAAACACAGTACAATTATCAAACAAAATATATTTTCTACAAAATTCACTATTGTTGCAACATAGAGTTCAGCTGAAATAATTTTTTTTTTCTCTTTTCAATTTAAACAGATGTTAAACAGATAGCAGAGGAGATGCATCTCTCTCCCCCACCCCCCATGAAGAAATTGTTAAAAAAATAAAATTAAAATAAAATGGATTAGACAAAAACAACTCAGTTATCAATGAACAAAACTTTTCTATTAATTTGAGATTTTCTCCTCAAGATTTGATAACATTTTAATCCATTTTTTTTTCTTTTTCCAAAAAAAAAAAAAAAAATATACTATTATCATCAACTCTTTGCCTATTTTAAGCCACTCACAGTGGCTTTCCCACCACTGAGATCCTACCATAAGCAAAGTACAAAAACTGATGGTCGGTTCATTATAATTAAGCAGAAGGACTCAGATTGCAATAATAATAATAATAGTCCCATCTATGGGTTAAATAGAAAAAAGTATTTATAAAAAAATTGTACTATCCATTAAAAATTGATTTATTTCAAAACTTTATCGGCATTAAATGACCCACTGAGGTTGATATGCCATAAAACAAAACAAATAATAATAATAGAACTTTATTTGAACAGAATGAATTCTGGGGTGAATAGTAAACTTTGAAATATCCCATCATACAGGTAAAAAATAACAATAAAATTTTGGTACAGCCGTGGGTGAAATTTGGTAGGCAAAGAGTTAAAGAAATGCCAGCTTTTTTTTTTTTTTTTTTTTTCCTTTTGTTTATATTTCACTCACTTGAAATATATATATTGCAAAGCAGTTTTAATCTAATAAAAGTTTTGAACATTGCTGATTGGGCAAACTTCCAGCAATAAGCTTAAAGATACCATTTTTTTTTTCAAAATAAATTCACCATGCTATGTTTTTCTTTTTCTTACAAAAAACCCCAAATAAATAGAAACAAAGATTCTGTAATAGAGCAATAAAAAGAAGCAGCATAACAAGGAGCAATAAAATATTAAACCAAGTTTCTTGTCAGTGTCATTCCTCATGTGAGCAATGTCTTAGTTTATTCCAAGAGTTGTTCAGACTAGAGCTCAATTTTTGCTTTGTTTATATATATACATATATAAAATGGAATTTGATAATTTGCTTTTGAAGCATTGTTAAGTAAAGTATATTATTATTTATTTCCTTACCTAGTGTATATATATATATATATTATTATTCATATTTTTGAAGGAAATTACAATGCGTATATCGTATAAAAATTTGTTAATTATTGAAAATAATCATGACAAGTGTTATTTGCTGAGTTTGCTTGTCATGATTATTTTCAATAATTATCAAATTTTATACGATATACGCATTGTAATTGCCTTCAAAAATATAAATAATAATATATATATATATATATATATATATATATATATATATATATATATATATTAGGTAAGAGTAAGGAAATGAATCCGATTGTATATGTATAGATAAAATGGTATAAAAAATACATATTTTGTTAAATTGAATTTATTTTGACAACTTTTGTATTGCTAATATTGCCAATATTTTGATTTCATAAAATATATATATATATATATATATATATATTCAGTTTGGAAATGTGTGACTTGTTGATTGAGGTGATTTCCATGCACTGTGTTTCAGCTGTGTAAAAGTTATTCCAAACAGTATTCCAAAAGTTTTCAGATCTTCCCACCACATTTTTCCTGATTAAATAAAAAAAATTTCCTAGAATCTTCCATAGAAGATTTAACTTTCTTTGAAAAATTCAACTTTTGAAAAAGCCAAAACATTTGGGAACATACCTACGAAACAATCGAGGTATGTCACATTACACAGCTGAAACACTGGAAATCATATATATATATATATATAACAAAAGCAAAACAAAGAATGAAATCAATAGTTCAAATAACTTAGAATGATAAAGATTCTTCTTAAAATTATAGACAGTATATCTTGATTTGTTTGTTTACAAACTGGCTATTTCCACATGGATACCATATCTTTAAAAGACTTTCATTATTTGGGGCAATTTAAAGATTATATTGTCATTGTTATTTTAATTTTATATCAATCAGTTAATTTAAATTATTTGGATTATTCAGACTATTGTCCCCATCTTTCAAAAGATAAGGATGATAAATCAAATAATAAAAATCATCAAGCCTCATTTTTAAAAATTCAGACAAATAGTTCATCTAAACTTTTATATGAAAGTTTGTTTTCTCCTTTTCGATTTCTGTGATTCTTTATAAAATGTATGGTAATCTGAACAGGGTTCCCACTCATTTTAGGAAATCATGTTTGTTTAGTGTCACATAAAAATAAATCAAAATATCGCTACATGATAGAGAAACTTTATTGAATGAAATCAACAAGTACCCACCCAATCAGAAGCATTTTTACTGTTTAATGAATATTCATGAATAATTTGGGAAATCTTGCGTACATTCGGCGAGCGTTAAAAATAAAACAAAAAAACGCAGTCCTTGTTATTTTACTAGTTATATTTGTGTAGTGAGATAGCCAATGGCGTGTTATCTCATTTACATATGTGTATTACTGCAGGAAATATATAGAGACAGTTTAGGGGACTAGCGGAATGAGCTACGAGAAGATGAGCCCAGAGCTAAGATTAAGCTCGAAGAAATACTGCTGCATCAAGGAACACGAAACCACACCTCACAACAATTTGTTTACTGTAATAATAACATTAATTTTGTCTCAGATCATTCAAATTTTCCAGGACAAATTACGAAAATTTTCCAGAATTTTTGACCCCCCCATTTTTCCAGGTTTTCCAGTAATGGAAATGTACATTTCATTTTCCAGGTTTACCAGGACGCGTGGGAACCCTGTCTGAACATTAGCTACATAAATGAGAGTAACCTCCCCTTGTTTATTTCACTTTGAGGAAGCTATATGTTTTGGTCGGCTATTTTCATTTCATCGTAAATCTACACTGAAAAAACGAATTTGTTTGAATCAATATAACTGCATGTTTTAACACGAAAAATATCATAAAATGTGTTCTTAATTGTGCTTGTGCATCATTTGAAATGAACTTAATTGTTATTAAGAACACATTTTATGATATTTTCATGCTAAAACATGCAGTTGTATTGATTTACGGTGAAATGAAAATGGCCGACCAAAACATATGGCTTCCTCAAAGTGAAAGAAACAAGGGGAGGTTATTCTCATTTATGTTGCTAATGTTCAGATTACCAAATGTATTTATAAATAATTTTCTTATAAATATACAAGTAAAAAAAGCAACCAAATTTTATGGATTCAAAAAGCAAATTTAACAAATAAAAAAAAATGACAAATATGAAAAGAAATGTATTTGATTAACAAAATGAACAAAATTATTACTAAAATAATTTTTTAAAGTCTATGTCACAATATGGTACCATATGAAGAATGACCAAAAAACATTATATATATTCAACAGAAGGCTTGGATCATTGGTTTAATGAATTTGCAAACTCATTTATTCATTCATATTTATATATATATATATATATATATATGTATATAACGATCCATTCCCTCATAGCACGGTTTATCACCAGTTAAGAGAAATTTAAAGACACTCTCCACATGTTGGAGGTAGAAAAAAAACTGTCAGAAGAGAATGACTATGAATTTACATCATTCATCAGACTAAGAATGCTTGAAGGAAAGGTTGATTAAAAAGAAAGAAAAAATTATTTATTGAAAAAGCATTTAAAAAAATACATGAAGACCTGAGCTGTGGCAAAACTGACAAAAAGCTGTTAATCCATCCATTTGGAAACTAAAACTAAAAATACTTTGCAATGCATAAAAATGGTTTTATGAAAGCAATAGTACAAGGCTGCTCTGTCCATGTATAAAGATACAAGGACAAACACACACACACATTGTGTGTATACACTCACTACCCACAAGAGACGCTGGACATATACAATAGTAATCAGTATAGGGTTTAATATAAACATTTCTTCTTTTTTTTTTTTAAAGTTTTGAAGAAACAAAAAAAAAACTTTGAAAAGAACAGAAAGAGAGAAGAAATTTTTTAAAAAAACAAGAAATGGGGTAACAGACATGATGATGAGGTGTCTCGGTCTGTAATTTACGTTTCTGCATTAAGAGTTACGTCCCTTAGACCAACTGTGTATTTTTTCTAAACGGGACTAATCTTGCATTTTCACCGCCCTTTTCCGGCTACTATTATTCAGCGGTGAATTCAAGGCCTTATCCACACGCGTTCAATTCCTTTTCTGTGTTCTTCCTTAAAGAGAACAGTTTTTTACACTTTCTGGTGAAAGGAATAAAGAGATTACCTTATCTACGGTGTTTGTTATTCTATGCCAGAGGGAGTTAGACTACGTGAGACAAAAAGTCGTTCATACACTTTGGAAAAGATATGAGTGACGAAGTAGGAGTCGCGATATGAGGGTTTGGGCTACTTTTTAATGCCATATCAACTCCTTATGGGTTATCTAATGCTGAAATTGGTTTATTATTTAAAAGGTTTGATTATAATCATAACCATTCATATTTTCAATGTTTGTTTTTTTTCAAATTACATTTTATTTGTTTATAATAATCATGTTTGTTATATGATATGAAGTATTCCTATTTAATACAAATAATTTGTAGTTATACAGTTTCACATATTTCTATCAAATATTAAATTTTCAAACGGATCTATTTGACTCACAGGTGGGACCCTAACAGGTACTACCATGCCAGGTCAGAGTGGACTTGGGAGTAATGGCAATGAAGGAGTACTCCACACTCCCTAGAGCTTAAGAACTGGAGCCTCACCATCAGATGAAGAGTGAACAGAAGAAAAAAAAGGATGTTGGGTGGGGAACAAACAAAAAAGGAGGGATGATAAATGTGACAAAAGGGGTAGGTGGTAGGGGGGGACAAACAAAAGAGAATAGGAGTAAGAAGAAATTAAAAAAAGAAAACAAAATAGGTTTTACTTCTTTTTTTTTTTTTTTTTTATGTGGGTGTGTCATGTATCTAAAGCTAATTTTTTTTTTTTTTTTTTTTTTTTTTTTAAATATTGTCTGGTCAGCTTGTTCGATAAAAGAAAGCAGTGATACAGCAGCAGCAGCTGCAAAAGTTTTTACCGTGTTTTGTTTTTACCTGTCTCTTTTCTTCTTTCTGATGCATGAAAAACAAGATGTTCAAAACGTCAACAAAAGAAACATTTAAAAGAACAAACACAATTGTTTTTTTTTCTGTTTTGTTTTTTTAAATCACATTGAAAAAAGCACATTGAAAAAAAAGAAGTTAAACGTCAAATACAATGATTTTATCAATATTCATAACAGCAATTTTATAAAGTTTACCATAAAAATCCAACATACAATTTTCAAATTGCTAAAAAAAAAAAAAAAATCCAACATACCATAATTTGTGTATATATATTTACCAACCCCTCCACACAAGCAGGATGTGACACAAGGTCAATTTCTTAAGCAGAGTTCAACGGGTTTGAATTCAGAGTTTTCCTTCTCCTAGACTGGTTGCCTAACCAGGGTTAAAGAGCCCAGTCTGCCCTACTATTTATCCATAGCTGGAGGGAGAGTAGGATTCATGCCTTTCCCAAGGGTATTAGCACTAAGTGAAAAGCAATTACCACATCCAGGATTTGAACTCGGGCCGACGAGTCCATTTCCCATGACTTTAACCATTACACCACGTGCTTCCTACATAATTTGTGTATAAGTAAGTAATGTTGTCGGGGTGACTTAAAATCTGTATTAGCCAGACAGCGAGGGAGTCTATTCACCTTTTCACTAGTGCTAGACCAAGGAGATAGTTTTGGCATCTGAGGCGGATCGCGACACACCTACCACCAGCTCCTCATTTTACTACACAGATCCCTGTGCTACTCATATGCTGAGTTGGCGAGAGCCAGTATCAGACCCAGAATCTTGTGGTTCCTAGTCCGACTCTCTACCAACTGAGCTAAACCGGCTCTTAATTTTTCCAGATTTTTCAGCCCAATGTTTGGGTTGCGTATGACACACAAGAACTAAATATTACCCCTCACCTCACATACATCTTATATGGTATAAAATATGGCAAGTAAGTAGTAAATCAGTGGAGATGTTTATTGTTGGTAATAACCGAACAGCAAGGGAGTCTATCCCCTTTTTGTTGGTTTTCTTTTTTTGGTGAGGTTGAGCACCATACCTACCGTCAGGTCCCAGATGTTTTACCCACAAATCAGCTTACACATGCTCTGCTACTCTTGCACTGAGTTGTTAAGGACCAGTATCAAATCCAGAACCTTGCAATTCCTAGGCACATGCTTTACAAATTAAGCTAAAGTGGCTCTTTAGGCAAACGTTAGATTAGATATTGGATTAAAAAAAATAATAATCACAATATGCTTAAATATCATCATCTCAACGATTTAAAATGGCCAACAAAGTGTGTTGAGATTTTTTATAAAAACTTTGTTTTAACATTCTTTCAAAAAGATTTTTCCTATGACTGTGGCCTGATTCAACTGATGGTGATAGTTTTGGGGGTTTTCTTTTTTTTTTACATTTTGTTATAAACCATGTGGACACAAATCTAAACTGTTCACAGTTGCACCTTTTTCAAGAAAATCAATAATGATAGGTCCTTTCAGGTCTCAAAAACTGTCAACATGACCATTTTTACTGACCTCTGTGCCCAGAACTTTTTTCCTTACCAGAGAGTCAGTGTTTCCACTCCATAAACTGTCTTTTCGACCCAGGCTCATAGTTGCAAACCCATGTGAACATGCTTCTCTGTACACATTACACATTCTTCTGTAAATTTCACATGGTTTGCACTTCTCAGCAACAAAGAACATGATGATAAACCTCTGTTCGAGCCTGGAGCACTGTTTGATTTGCCACCATTTTGAATAGCATCAAAACAAATATTTTTGTGAGATTAAAATAATTTTTGTTATAAACCAATGCAGAATTTACATTTACAGAAAAAAACATTCTAGGGAAAAACAAAAAAAGATTATTTTGTAGTAGAAAGTCATGTCATCCCTACATATTTCTTAATAGCTCCATTTCACAACACCTAAAATTACATTCATGCCCCCCTCTAATTACCGAAATATTCTAACGGAAAATACACACATTCTGCACAAAGAAAAAAATAAACAAAAACTCCAAATACTAGAAGCTCTATACATAAAACAATATATATATATATATATATATATAACAAGATCATTCTATTTGTAATATTTGTTTTACTTCCTGACCTCTGACAATCCTTGTTTTTTTTCTCTCTCATTTTCCAATACACAACATATAAACTGGCTGCCAAAACTTGCGAAAACAAATTTTAAGTCAAGAAGTACAAATTCCAGAAAATAGTTGTTTTTTTTAACATCAAACTTCTTTCTTTTTTTTTTTAATACAGAAAATGACTAAAGTTAAATGCGTGGTGGAGTAGCAGTAAAGTCAGTGGGCTGAAAAGACAAAAATAAAACAACAAAGACATATATTTCTTACAGAGGTTTTATGTGAGTATTTTTGGTATACAATTAGACAGACATTTCATGGATAATTAAACATCATGGAAAATTTAAAGACAAACTTAGCTATACAAAAACACAGCTATGTACTCTTCACTCTTACAACCAGGGCTGTGGAGATGGCCGAGTTGGAGTCGGAAGCAATTAATAGTTCACTGGAGTCAGAGTCGGTAAAAAAATACACACTGACTCCAGTTGCATTTACATTTTATATGGCCCCTAGTTTAGTCTGTAAATTTATACAGTACACACTCCTTATAAATAGATTATAAAAAATCATAGTTTTATATTTATTTGTAGGCCATAATCACTTAATGGTAGTCTGAACATTAGCTACATAAATGAGAGTAACCTCCCCTTGTTCCTTTCACCTTGAGGAAGCCTTATGTTTTGGTCGTCATATTCATTTCACCGTAAATCTACACTGAAAATACAAATTTGTTCAAATCAATACAACTGCATGTTTTAACACGAAAATATCATAAAATGTGTTCTTAATAACAATTAAGTTCATTTCAAATAATGCGCAAGCACAATTAAGAACACATCTTATGATATTTTCATGTTAAAACATGCAGTTGCATCGATTCAAACAAATTGTATTTTCAGTGTAGATTTGCGGTGAAATGAAAATGGCCGACCAAAACATAAGGCTTCCTCAAAGTGAAACAAATAAGGGGAGGTTGCTCTCATTTATGTAGCTAATGTTCAGATTACCCACTTACTTACATAAAGAGGAGTTAAGAGTCCGATGTCTTGTGTTCCGATATCCACAGCCCTGCTTAGAACACAATTTGATAAGTACGACTTACATGTAGACATCATTCTGGTGGTCGGTTGTTGTTTTTGCTGTACTCGAGCAAAGTTGCAGTTGACTGACAGATACAGATGTTGTAGTTGGAATGAGGAGGCGATGAAGTCTTGTATGTAAAGACTTAATGTGGACTCCTGGATGAATGCTGGAGACATTTGGACGCTTTATTTGTATTATTTTTTTTTTTATAGGAAAAAGAAAATAAAGAATAATAAAACCAAAAGGAAGCAATGAAAAACATGGGCTTAAAGAAAACAAATACATCTATTAAGAATGAAGGTCAGTTTAAAAACAAAAAAAAATGAAAAATTTTATTGGACGAAGTATCCAATAGGCACCCCAAATCATCAACTTAATGAAAGGTTCATATTTTAACTCATCACCGTTAACTTTGACTTTCAAATATTTGAAAATAAATGAACAGATGATTTTTTTAACTTATATTGTATCTGACAAAAACAAATTTTGTGATACTATTTCTGAACAGCATCCTTTTATTTAAATAAATATAAAAATATTTTGCAAATAAAAACTGTATTTTTATTTAAATAAACATAATTGCATTTCTCTTCTTATTAAGTAAAAACTATTTTAATATAAAAACATCTTTCATCTTTTTTTAATTTATCACAAGTGTTGAAAAACACTCATAAACTTCTGATTAAAAAGTATTATTTAAAAAAAGATTTTGCTATTGAATTTTAATTTGATTACATGTACCAACCATCTACTTATCTAATTTATCATAAGTTTAACATCTCTATAAACTTCTAATTAAAATCATTTGTCTACAAAAATTTGGAAGCGGAAGTTACCGGTAATGAGTTAAAATGTTAACCTTTTCATTAGTTGATTTGGGGTGCCTATTGGATACTTGGTCTATTTTGTCTGTAAGTAATGAATATGTTACAAACAAAAACCATGACTAATTGGGTTGATATTTCAATGTTTATTCACCTCATACAGTGCTAGACTTACCAATAAGCTAAGTAAGCTATAACTTATGGTCATAGAACCCCAGGTCTGATTTTTAAAAATATATTTTTATTTTGTCATTAGTTTTATTCTTTAACACTAATTCATCAAAAATTATATGTGTGGGTGGGTGTGTGTGTGAATATAAAATGAAAATATATATATATATATATATATATATTTACCAACCCCTCCGCACGAGCAGGGTGCGACACAAGGTCAATTTCTTAAGCGGAGTTCAGCAGGTTTGAATTCAGAGTTTTCCTTCTCCTAGACCAGTTGCCTAACCAAGGTTAAAGAGCCCAGTCTGCCCTACTATTTACCCATAGCTGGAGGGAGAGTAGGATTCATACCTTTCCCAAGGGTATTAGCGTTAGGTGAAAATGCAATTACCACGTCCAGGATTTGAACTCGGGGCGACGAGTCCATTACCCATGACTTTAACCATTACACCACGCGCTTCCTAATATATGTATATATATATATATATTCAGAGGATTCATTTTTATATATGATAATATTTCAAGGTCTTTTTGTCAAACCATCTTCAGGATGATTTAATCATAAAATAATTTTTTTTTAAATGAAAGGTAGGCTTATTATCATATATAAAAAATACGTCCTCTGACTATTGTTTATTCATAATTTTATATTTAAATACCGTCAGATTTATTTCCATTTCTCTCTAATATATATATATATATATATATATATATATATATATATATACTATAGTGTGGGATGGTCACTGTTTCAGCTTTTGCTGGAATGGTGTCACAAAGGCAGCATTATTGGTAGAGTGCTCAATATAAAATAAAGCTGTTATATAATATGATAAAATAAATATATAAAGGTTTTATATATATATATATATATATATATATATATAATCCAAAAGTCCAGAGAAGAAATCTTCCTTCATATCACAAGACTATAAAAATTTTAAAAAATTAAAAATAAAAATCTGTTTTCAAATGCCTTTAAAGTAATAAAGAATTCATCATTCGCATCTAATGAGTTGGGAGAGTTAGACAATTTGTCTAAGCTCCCTGAAATAGACTATAATGCTAAATCTCTAAGTCTTTTGTTATTTCTTTACTTACATTTGTGTGTGTGTGTGTGTGTGTGTGTGTGTGTGTGTGCTAATCAGAAGTTTGAGGAATTTAAACAGGCTCATCAATTTGATCATCATAAACCAGCATTTCCAATATTCAAAATGACATTTCCCTATATCTCTCTAAATCATCAAATTAAGAAATTTAATTTTTCTTTTAAGTGTAGGAGTGATTATATATATATATATATATATATATACACACACACACAGTGATGGGGTTCAGTCAATTCACACCAGTTTTTAAAACCCTATTTTTGTCATTTCCATTAGTTCCGAGAACTGGTTGTTAGCTTAAATCAGGAATTGTCAACCCTTTCTTACCCATGGATCTACTAGAGACCATCGCAGGGAGAGAACCATTTGTAAGTGAAACCTGTAATTATTTCTTTTTTTTAATCCTGCTTAGTAAGTGATCAAAATTGTTTGATTACCAATTCATTATTTTTGGTAACTACTTAATTATTTTAATGACATATCAACCCATCTATGGTTATTCTATGACGGATCCAGTGTAGATTCATATCTATATTTTTTGTGTAGTTGTTTAAGAGTTTTTTTGTTGTTTTTTTTTTGCACATGGTCCTATCAAATATGAATAATTTTTTAATAGACCAATTTCACCCACAGATGTGACCCTAACCATACTACCCTTTGGGTCAGGGCGAATGTGGGAGTAATGGTAATGATGGGGTTATTTCCTATAACACCAACCTAAAAAAGGGAAACCACTCTGATTGACTGATAAATTATTTATCTATTTATTGATCTACTAGGAAAAAAGAAGACGGGTTAGAGTTAGGGTTAGGGGTTGGGGTTAGTTTAATGGGAAAATAATGGGTAGATTAATTAACAGATGAAATTCATTCAGAGTGGTTCCCCTTTTTTAGGTTGGAGTTATAGGAAATAACCAATGATGGAGTTTTAATTGAATTCTGACATTCCCTTATTCTGAAATAAGAAAAAACTGTAATTTATTTTTATTTTTATTTTTATTTTTATTATTTCTAAAATCCACCACTGTAAACTGTCTACAACTTTGATAAGAGTCATTAACATACCAGCAATTGTTTATTTTTGAGAGTGTTAATACATTTACTCGGCTGAACCATCCTACAGACCTCATCAAGTGTTCCCATGTAGAAAAATGTATTTTTCTTGAGAGGGGAAAAAAAGGCAAACTAAAACAATTTTGTAACCAAAAAACACACACTCCGATAAAGCTATTTTCTTGTGGATTACTAGGTACCACCAATTTACCCTGTGAAATTTACCACCCCCCCTCTATATTTAACACAATGAAACTTGCAGAAAAATTAATATTATCTTGAAAATTTTATTGTAATCCAGGATTGTAATCCAGGATTACACATCTGAGGAAGGCTGAAGAATGGATCAAATACAAAGAAAGATGAAGTTCAAACAATGTTTGGTATAATTGAATATATTGAAAAAATTCATTTTTGTATTATTTGTATTATTCGGACAATTGTCCTCATCTTTATTGTTATCTGCAATAGTCCAAATAATACAAATTATCAAGCATCATAAGCTGAGTTTAGTTGTGTGGCACAAGGCTCGGAAGTATGGAGCACTTTGTGAGAATCGAACTAACAATGGTGTACCAGCTTGTTTAATAAACAAGCTGTTAAGTTTCAAATTGTATTATACCACCATTGGATTTTTTTAGGAGTCTAACAGTAGCAGCATCCATTTTTTTTTCTTTATCTTTTGGCCTGGAGGGATTAGTAGATCAAGGATGTTCCCATGCACAACAATCTTCCGACGTTTACCTCTACCTTAGACTCGCTATTGTTTACGTATTTATTATCTCTAATTAATGACAATAGCTAGCCTATAGTGGATTAAATTTTGGAAGATCCTTTGTGTATGTAAATATCATTGCTCCAATCCAGTGATTCTTCCTAGTTTTCATAAACTGTACTTTTTAAATGACGGGTTATTCAGTCAACTTTTCACGGTCGGTCGGTCGGTTGTCTAACTGAAGAGGTTAATAATGCGGTGGATTAAGGTTAGATAAAATTACATTGACCTTGGTAAAATAACCCAAAACCCAGCATGACATTTTTTTTTTAATTTACAGAAAATTATTTAGAGGTTACCTCTGACATTAAGTATAAAAAGCTGGGTTTTAAAATAAATAGAAGCGTAAAAAATAAAATCAATTTAAAAATGAACTTGAAAAAAAAAAACGCTTAAGACAATAAATCTTTTTTAAATTTGCCTTTTTACGCAATATTTTTTTTTAATAAAAGCAAAGTAAAAAAAAATATATATTCAAAATATGTATAAAAAGAAAAACAAAACAACGGTACAGTCGAATCAATATATCCATTTATTCTCGCGTAAAAGAAAAAGTTATGACATTGCAAATGAATGAATATGACAAACAAAGAAGAAGCACGCGACAATTTGAATCGGGTTTTCTTTTCATCTTCTTTTCCCATAGAACAAATAATCATGCCATCCCACCCGAAAGTTTTAGAAAGGAACAATATATAAAAGAAAGAATTGGATATGAGAAATCTTATTGAGAAAATATCTAAAAGCTATTTTGTTGAAAAATTTGCACTTGATTTCACAAGGTTAAAAAACATAAACAAAACACAGCAGGATGTTTGCTTCTCTTCGGCATTTTCTTATTATTAGTTTCGAGTAGCCGGCTAGACAGGTGTGAATGCATTTAAAGCACTTTGGTAAAAATACCTACGTTTTGGCTTTTGTCTCTACTATGTCAATGCATTATCAAATGTATCAATCAGGACTAGCCTTGTGCCACAAACGAAGTAAGCTTAGTAAATAATTTTAGGGATGGAGAGGAAATCGTTTGACAATAAAATAATAAAACCAACAAAGCAATAAAAGTTGTCAGTTACTGTGTTTTTGCCGAAAACCTTTGTAGTTTTCGAAACCAAAACATTGAGTGATTGTAAAGAAAATGCTATTTCTCGAACACAAACCGGTTAGCGGATTACTCCATACTTTCTGTGACATTAAAATATTTGCAAAAGAAGGGTACCTTGGTGGTAGAAGGATGAAATAAATATTATTGGGAACTGCTGATTTCTGGAGATTTTAAAACGTAGAAAATTCTAAGCGAAGAATAAATCCGTAAAAAAAATTCAAAAATACTACACTCTATTTTGCACATTTTCCGGAGAAAAAACCCCAAGAAAAATCAGTTTTTAGAGTGTTCCTTTAGATTTTTGTTTTCTAAGATTAATTCTACTGTTATCCTGTCTAAAGATATTTGATAACAATAAACCCCTTCATAAGGAAGACTAAGAGACTTTGTTTTGTTTTGTTTTTTGTTGTTTTGTTTTGTTTTTTGTTTTTGTTTTTTTATTTAACTTCATATTTAATTCATTTTGTTATCTTTTATCCCACCCCTCGACAGGATCAAAACTTACTTTGTTTTACCAGTTCTGTTCGGAAACCGGTTTTATAAAATTAATAGAGCGTTCACTAATTTTTTTAAAAATGATTTTAGGTGGTTGTTCTTGTTTTTGTTTTTTGGAGGGGTGCGGGTGCGGGTAACGAGGTGCTTTTTCGATTCAATAAAAAAAAATCAAAATTTACAATGTAACAAGAAAACAATGATTATACCTTATTTTTTTAATACACTACAAAAATATCCACCAAAAATTTAAATTTCTTACAACACAAAAATAAATAAATAATAATAGATATATAAATAAATAAAACAAGTGTCAAATTATTTAAACGAATGGCTAAGAGTTAAAATACCAGTTGCCGTTTGATTAACGGCAACTGATATTTTAACTCTTCTTCTCTTTAATTAAATTAGTTATAATGTTTAAATATAGATTTACTTATTTTCAATTTCATCCTTTTTACACAACTTAAAAAAGAAAAAAAACAAGTGTAGTCATCCATTCATTCACAACCACTGTAAAGAAATTCTGACCGAGGGAGAGAGAGAAAGAAAAAAACAGACACTCAAGCAGCTTTTTACTTCAACAAAACAATACAGAAAAATAACTACCAAAACATACCGAGAGTGAAAGTTGTGAGCTGCTCCGTGTAAAAATACGTTTACTTTTTACCTGACGGCAATGTGACCTCCAACAGTGAAAGACGGTCGAATGAAGATGTCTGACCATTGCTATCTCTGGTTCAAATCCGGCAAGATGCCTGATACGAATGACGACCGCCATGCTCCCTCGAAAGACGGATCTTCGTTATGAGAGAGAGAGAAGGGAAGTCACTCTAAGGACACTAACGACCAAACCCGGAAAAAAAGTTCTCCGGCAGCGATTACCCGCAAAACAATCGTGTTCGTCTTAACTTGCGGCTCTGGGGTGTCTGTTGAAGCGCGACGGTTAGGCAGCTTGTCTCGCAAGATTGATGCTCATTAGATACTTGTCTAAAGAGATGGTCCCAAGAGGAATTCTGTATAACGTATGTTTTGATGTCACTTAAGAATAGGAGTGTTTGTTTAGAGCTACTTTATTTTAGACGGGTTACCGAAATATTGTAAAATTAAACAAAAATGTCAATTCTATCCATAATGAAGTTTAAAATCAAATAGAAGTTCCGAAATATTGGTTAAAGAAAATTTTTATTTTGATAAATAAAAAAAATATTTTAATACTGGCGAGAAAATTTAAAAGAATCTCAAAAGCATTTTGTTTTGTTTTTTTTTTAAATTTTCATTTTGATAAAAAAAATTAAATGGATTTAACATTTTTTTAAAGTTCTATGCCTATGCAAATAAAGAAAAATACATTTTTATTTATTTTATAGATCAGTAATTTTAGCCGTAAATTGATTTATATGGATGGAATTATGAATGTTTGTTTGTTCATACCCCCCCAAAAAAAAATCGTCTGCTACGTTTTTAAAAACGAATTAGAATTAATTAAATCTATTATTTAAGGTCAAACTTTTGTCTAAAACGATAAGTAGTAACATAATGACAAGTTTCGTTGTGTTAAATATGGGGGGAGGTAAATTTCACAGGTAAAATTGGTGGTACCTAGTAAGGAGTGTTGCAAAACAACTACTTGATGGAAAAATTCCTATATTTTTAAGTAACATTCCTAATATTAATTGATGTATTGTTCATATTGTAATATCACAAAAATGCGTATGGTTTGCAAAAGAAAAAACAGACGAGAAGGTTTGGATTAATTTCGTTTATTTAAAATAAACAAAAGTTGGAATTGTTGAGATGATAATTCCTTTTCGCTGCTTGGTGAAATGAGGGAAGTGTGGGGTTGAATGTCAGTTCTGGCTCTGCGTGACGCGAGGTGTGGTGTGGGTAAAGTATGGCGTGACGCAGGGTGTGGTGTGGGTATAGTATGGCGGTTCCTTTATCTCGGCCTGGTGTGTCGGCTCTTGCTGTCTATGATTAACTGATTTTTTTTACTCTAAGCCGACTGTATATATAACACTTGAGAGGCTCGAGAAAGCCTTTGAAGGGTTTTGGGGGGGAAGATTTTTATTGGTTGAAAAACATTAAATAGAAAATATTTTTAATTGTTTATAAATTTTGTTTTTCGACCGGAAGTTTTGCTGGAGCCTATGCGTAGAACATTGTTTTTTTGTACATTTCATTTTCGCTGTCACGGGGTTAACATCCGTTGATGTCAGTAACTTATGTTCTTTCCGAAGTATTTTATTTTGTTTTCTTTTTAAATTTGTTTTGTTGGCAAGTGGGTGTATTGTGTTAGTAAAGATTGTGAATCATAAGAGATATCTATTTCTGTTATAACAATATTACATACATCACAACATTCCTTATGAAACTATATCTTCAGTCAAACACATTCCATAATCTTGATATCTCATCACTCAGATAAGTTTCATAAATAACATTAGGTTTTCCCCCAAGGCGATCCTTAATGTTTGGAGGAGCGCTTTCTTTTAGTGAAACATTTTTTACTTACATTTGAGGCGCGCTTTATGTAATGATTATCGTGGTAGAAAATGACTCAACTTAAAATTTTGGACGAGGGTGTCTGTGTTTCATTTCGCGCCAAAGCATTTGGGAATCATTAGGTACCTCCAAAATAGGTCACGTGATCAGTTTAGACCATATTGAAGGAGGAAACGTTATTGAAATTTTATATTAATACTACGGTCTACACCGGACTTAGGCCTTAGAGGACTGTCACAGCAGCAGCAGCAGCCATCATCATCACCGTCAGGGGTGATCTCTATAAATAGCCCTGACCATTAGTAATTCCCCCTCTTTCTAGTTGTAACCTTCTGAGGGTCGGTGCTGGGTTCGGCCCTCACCCTTTGGTTGAATCCTTCTGACTACTACTACTACTACAGGTAAGAGCTTTGCTCTATCTCTCCCTACGAACGTAGGTTTACTGATAGAAAAACCCACGACGGACTTTCTACCATGTTACCAAACCCGGCTTCTAAAGAGAGATAGCTGTCTTTTGACCCATGACGGCTGACAGCCAACTACCAATATCACCAGGATAACAACTGAGGGAGCCGACGAGATAATTTGCAACAACGGACAAGCTTCACACTTTGATACCTTTGCAGTCAATAGGCTGCTAGTAGAATAAACTTTTGCAACCCTAAAATACCTTAAACAACCCTAAAATACCTAAAACAAACCCTGAATAACATACCTAAACGAGGAGGTGCCGCTAGCTTCTAAAAGAAGTTATTAAACCTCGCGAAGTTTGTCCGAACTAAACCAGAACACTTTTCTTCTTCTCTTGTACCTTTTATGTGCATATATATATTAAATCTGTTGCATTTTCATTTCGTTGTACTCTCGTCCCTTAATTTCATAACCCACCTTTTTCTTCTGCTTACCCCTTCGTTAATCAGTTAATTTTTATAACGTAAATATTTGTGAACTTTATTTTTTTTTAATTTCGCAAAAAGAAATAACCAACATAAAGAAAAACGGTTAATTTAAAGATCAAATTATCCGATTGAGGAAAAATTACTCATCGTTATCATGAAAAATAAGTAAAACAGACCGGTTTTTACAACACGGTCAATTTCTTTAATGATATTTTTAGCAGAATTCTGTATTAATGGTTCTTTTACTAAAAAGCTCTGGTACTGAGACTTATAAAAATCATGATATAATTATTCAGACTCTTATCGTTATAGAAAAAAAGTAAAAATCGTTTTTTGCCGGTTCATTTTTTCATATTTCATAAAATAAAAGAGGGGGTGTAGACATCGTAAAAAAAAATTAAAAAAATGATTTCTCTAAATATATTTTAGAAAAAACTATTTTAGACATATTTACATCAAAAGGTAAATAATTATGGAAATTTTCGGTAAAATCGGACCATTGATTGATTTTTCATAAAATTTTTAGAAAGTCTTAACTTGTTTTTGGCTATGTTAAATTTCATTTGATTTAACGGTGCAAAAATGAAAACATTGTTTTTCGTTTATAATTTTCATTATTTTTGTATGCTGAAATATTTTTTTAAAATCATCATGAGTATTTGTAATGTTTCTTCTTTCGAATGGACAAAAAATTTTCAAGATAATATTAACCTTTATGCAAGTTTCATTGTGTTAAATATAGGTGGGGTAAATTTCACAGGGAAAATTGGTGGTACCTAGGAATCATGAACCCCACCCTGCTATAGGGTTTACAGTAGGGCAGATTAGGTTATTCATTATTGGTTAGACTATAAGGAATACTCTGAATTCAAAACAACTATACTCAGCTTTAAAAAATTGGCCTTGTGTCACACCCTGGACGTTGGAGAGAGGTGCGCTTAGCGTAACAGTTATCGTCTTAGGAAATGGAATCGGCGACCCGACTTCGAATCCTGGACGAGGCTGTTTGAGTTTCACTTCGCGCTAATGCGCTTGGGACAGGCATCAATCCAACTCCCCCCCTCCCAGCTATGGGTATATAGTAGGACAGACTGAATTCTTTATCCTTGGTTAGGCAACCAGTCTAGGAGAAGGAAAACTTTGAATTCACACCAACTCGTTCGGCTAGAAACCACAAGGTTTCTAGTTCGATACCAGCCCTCACCAACTCAGCGTATGAGTAGCACAGGGATCTGTGCGGTAAAGTAAAGAGCTGGCGGTAGGTGTGGCGCTCTACCTCAGATGCAAAAACAATCTCCTCGGTCTAGCGCTAGTGAAAAGGGTATAGACTCCCGCGCTGATTGGCTGGTACCGACTTTAGGCCACCCGACGAATTTACTTTTACTTTTTTTTATACACCGCTTAAAAATTGACTGTCCGTGACGGAGGGGTTGGGTAAATAAATACATACATTCAGGGCGCAGATTTTTATCAATAAAATTTACGCAAGAGAATGTGATTGATTTTGACAGAAATGTGTGTGTGTGTGTTGAAGTTGAATATTCAAAGTGTTGCATAATGGAAATAATGCGTGAAATAACAAAATACAATAGGTAAAAAATAAGGTGAGGAGATGGACACACACGAGGTAAACTCAACAATGGTTTATTACGAACTGATTAATTTTTACTGGGGTTGAAAAAAGCGGGAACAAACCTTGGGCGGAAGTGGGCGGAGTCTGAGCTCCTGCTGATGTCACATCAAATATATTTATCAATAGAAATATGAACTTATAAAAAATCTTAACAGTTGTGTGTGTGTGTGTGTGTGTGTGTGTGCGCGCACGCGAATATTCTTTAGTGCAGTGGTTCCCAATCTATGTGTCGCTAGATGTCATTAGGAGTGCGGGAAAGTATTCAGTATCTAAGATATAAACGAAAATATTATTTCAACAAAGTCTGGCCTATATATTATATATATTGATGTAGGAGAAACTGCCACATAGTAGTAAAAAACTTTACTGTGACGATGTATGGCGATATGAAAAACGCCTCGGTGAGGATTAGAACAGAAGACCATATCTGTACGCAGAATTTCAATGCAAGACATTGCTCGCTGATTCCAGTAGAGCCTATCTTAGTGCATGAAATAGGTCCTATAGGTTGAATCCACACGAACACAGTAGTGTCTTGTGTTGTAATACTACATTCACTTTTATTAGAATTAGCTAAACTTGGGAAATCCTATTTAACCAACAAAAATTCCAGCGATGAAATTGTACTTGTGCATTATTTGAAACGAAGTTAGCTGTTACTAAAAACAGTTTTTATATTATTTTCGAGTTAAAATATGCGGTTGCATTGAAAATACTAATCTTGCCAATGTAATAGAAATAAATAACTATGAATAATAAATATTTTCGTATTCTTTCATTCTTGGATATATAGAATGTATTTAATCGAGATCGCAAGAGGGGTGTCTAAAGGCCATACGCTCCATTAAAAAAAGAAAAAAGAAACCTTAAAATCTTTGTTTTATCAATCACAATTGTTGTTTTTTTTTTTTGTTTTTGTTTTTTTTCTTTCAATTTTTAATCATTTGAATAAAAAATTTCCAGTCTCTGATTTAAAAAAAAAAAAAATCCTTTTATGGGTGTGCCGCGAAAATTTTAAACAGCCCAATGGTGTGTCGCCATACTAAAACGTTTGGGAACCACTGCTTTAGTGATTAATGTAGCGATTATTAAGTGTGTGAGTGACCTTGAAATTAACATTGCTATTTTATGAAGGAGTGCTAACCAGATCAACGGGTGCATGCAACAATCGGAAGCAGACTTCAAGTTAGTCTCCTTTTTTTCTTTTTTTCTTCTATGTGCAATTTTACCCGGGAACTTCTAGTAAAAACTAAATAAGATATTTTTTACTTTGAAGCTTTTTATATGAGAAAGAAACATTTTGATAAAAATGCATTGTACACTCTATAGAGGCAATAAATGTGGGTAATCTGAACATTAGCTACGTAAATGAGAGTAATCTTCCCTTGTTTGTTTCACTTTGAGGAAGCCGTCTGTTTTAGTCAGCCATTTTCATTTCCCTGTAAATCTACATTGAAAATACGAATTTGTTCGAATCAATACAACTGCATGTTTTAACAGGAAAATATCATAAAATGTGTTCTTAACAACAATTAAGTTCATTTCAAATAATGCGCAAGCACACATAAGTGAAACAAACGAGGGGAAGTTACTCTCATTTATGTAGCTAGTGTTTTACCGGTATACCCAAAATTGGCCTAAAATGCGTTTTTGACAACAAGAATTTAGCCCCTTCTACAGAAAATAATTTACCAAAAATCAGGGAATTATCAGATTTTAATGAAATTTTCAGTGTTTATTTATCAATGAATGATCTTTATAATGCATTATTTATTTATTTCAAAACTTTCTCATTTTTTTCAGGTGACCTAATTTTGACTCCCCTTACTTTGGGGGTGTAAAAATATTGACGAGTTGAGCCTTGATTGATACTAATTACAGTAGAAATAAAAAATAATAAAAATTTAAGTCGAATATTTTATAAGAATATAAGTACCGAAAATCGGAAAATAAAATGTAAAAAATAATAAGTAATTAATTTTTTGGAGATTTCTTTTTTACTCATTTCGATAATTATTTAATTGGCTATTATCTTATAAAAGAAAAAAATTATACATCAATATTTTTTCAGCTTAAAAAAGGGGGGGGGGCTACATTTTCAATAGAGTTTTTCTTCAAAACGTATACTTTGATTGACTAAAATAAGGTTTGCATTAAATTGATATTTATTTCTAGAATCTAAAAATATAACATTTTAAACTTAAAATCCGAATATTTTTATTTTAAATGAATTTTATATATTAAATTTTCATAACAAAAATATTTAATTAAAATTTTGAAATAAAATAACTAATGCATTATAAAATTCATTAATTGATAAATCAATACTGAAAATTTCATTAAAATCGGATAATTCCCTGATTTTTGGTAAATTTTTTTGCAATAGCGAATGTTACATTAAATTTGTAAACAAGCCAATAAAACCACTTAAATTAAGAACCAAAATGGCGTCGGCGAACAAAATTGAACAAAACAAATCGTTTTAAATATATTAAAAATAAATTGTTAATGTAATGATATTTTTCTTTTTTAATGATGGTCATTATGTTACTACTTATCGTTTTAGACAAAAGTTTGAACTTAAATAATAGATTTAATTAATTTTAATTCGTTTTTAAAATTCGTAGCAGACGACAAATTGGGTATTGTTAGTGTTTTGTAATGACGAGGCAAACTTACCTGACTCGAAACGGTTCCGGTGCATGGCTTGCAAAGAGAGATGTAGCGAAGAAGAAAGGAATGTGGTCGGGGCGGTGTGTCATGGTGTCCGGTCGGAGTGAGAAATGTCGAAAAGTTGGAAGGGGGCAGAGAAGACACTTTTATTGGTATTGAAAGGCACTATGGGTAATGGCCCATGGTGCATTGCAACTCCTGTTTTCACTATAAAAGTGGCCCATTTTGGGCAGAGAGGGTAGCGATTTTTGCGTGCTTTTGTGTCACGGCGTTCTGTTTGAAGAAGGAAGGAAAGAAAGAAAGAAAGAGGAAGGAAAGAAGGCATAGCAGCAGCAGTGGTAGTTGACAAGTGCTAAACAGACTCTGCGAGGAAGTGGCTATAGCGGCTGTTGTGTGTGAACTCAGACACTTTGACCACCTTGCAACTACTATTCACACAGAATAGACATAAGCTATTTCGGCGAACTATGGACAAGGTGTTTGACTACAGACTAATCCCGGAGTTTGGTGGGTCTCCCTCCGACGAACCCGTCATCGAATGGATTCAGCGTGTGGAGATGATCTGCGAACTCTGCAAAAGGACAGATATCGAGCTGATCCTATCGTTGCGCCTGCGAGGTGGAGCTCTCGCTGTTTATAGACAATTGAGCAAAGGGGAGAAGACTGATTTTCAGCGAATAAAACAGGCTCTGATAAATGCCTACGCCCCTGACTCATTCGGTGCATATGATCGATTCGTGGCCCGACGACTCCAGCCTGGTGAAACCGTGAACGAGTATTTGGCTGAATTACAACGACTGGACCAACTCGTTGGGGAGCGACGAATGATTTGTGCATTCGTTTCTGGACTGCCGCAGGACGTGCGTCGATTGTTGCGCGCGTCATCGCGCATGGATGACATGACAATGGGAGAGATAGTGGATCGGGTACGGGCCATTATGGCCGACACTGAACAGCCCGAAGAGATCGTTGCTGCTACTAAACCTGCCCCTGTGCCAGCGAGGCCCGAAGGAACGAAGTTGTGTGCTACAAGTGCTCCGGTCCCAATCATCTGTCAAGGGACTGCTTGCAAGGACGCTCGGATGCAGCCTTTGAACAACCATCTCGGCGTCTCCGTACGATCCGATGTTTTCGGTGTAGGAAGACCGGCCATATTGCTTCGGAGTGTTCAGCTTGCTCCCCAGAGAAAAGAAGAATGAGGCGCTGCCAACACTTGATGTTCATGTCAACGGGAGAAAGTGCACAGCCCTAGTAGACACTGGGTGTACACGGACGCTGGCCAGCAGATTTGTGTGTGACGCCTGGAGGCTCGGACAAGCTAGTGTGCTGACAGCAGATGGAAAAATGTTTAAGTGCTGCGGGCGAAGCCGACTTCGGCTCACTGTAGGCAATGCTGAGCCAGTGCATCTTACTGCACTTGTGAATCGGCGGCTGTTGGGGTTTGACCTCATACTGGCGAACGATGCCATCAGAGCTTTAGGTGGTATGACCATTACACCATCAGGAACTGTGAGCTTTGGTGGGTACGAAGCGAATATATGCGCTGCGATCCAAATTGATGAGCCGGATTTTCGCGTGGATTTCGACGAAAGGAAGAACCGATGGATCGCTAAATGGAAATGGTCCGGAGGACGAGCTCCAGAGCTTCTGTGTAATAAGATACCGGAGTACCAAGTTTCAAAACATGCCAGAGAGAGCTACGAAACCGAGCTTCACAAGTGGATTGAAAATGGCTGGTTGTTGTCC
Organism: Doryteuthis pealeii; assembly: GCA_023376005.1. NCBI lineage: Eukaryota > Metazoa > Mollusca > Cephalopoda > Myopsida > Loliginidae > Doryteuthis > Doryteuthis pealeii. The sequence goes on along the minus strand of CM042147.1, from coordinate 118,867,879 downwards.
TACCCGAAGAGAGACTTGGCCACCTAAGGGACTGGTTCCACTAATGGCCGTAATTCAGCACAATAAGCGTAAGGTGCGCCCTGTCATGGATTACAGGGAGCTGAATGAACATGTAGACGCATTTACGGCTAATGCTGACGTGTGCGCGGCCACGTTGAGGGAATGGCGCAAGAAGGGCGCGAATGTGTCATTGCTTGATCTGAAGCGAGCATATCTTCAGATCGGCATTGACGAGTCTTTGTGGCCTTATCAGACTGTGATATTTGGGGGCCAAAGGTATTGCCTCACCCGGCTGGGTTTTGGCCTCAATGTGGCGCCTCTCATCATTATAACACTGTAGTGTTATAGACTGATTGGCGATATCCGATTAGATACTTAAAAACAAAACAATTGAGTCTAGAATCGTACAAGCGACTTACATTAGAGTACAAGTCAGTGGTGTGGTAAAGTCAGCACTAGATAAAATTAATTACTCTGACACAAAGAAATTCTAATGGCTAAAAGTCGGTTGATGGTTGATATAACACAAATGACTTTTTGTTTATACAAATGTTTTCATAAACATATATTATCATTCTTGTAGCGTCGAAACAAGATGATAAATAATTTTTGAACAAAACCAATCCTAATGGCAGAAATAGGTTGATGTAAGGCAGAAGTCTGTTTTATCATATTATCATTTACATGGAGACTCCGAAAAGATAGGTACCACTTTATCCAGGCTAAAAGTGGTTGATATGTCTGACTTTTTATGACTGATGACATCCATATATATTATTGTTCTTGTGGGGACTGTGTAAGATAAGGGCATTTATTTAGCAAAAACAGTTTAAAGATTAAATCTTTAAATGTTGATAATCTCAATTTACCCGTGTGGTCTTAGGCCAGTTCCTAGCAATTCATAGCAATTGACAGGACCATTTATACAATAACAAGAATATTATCAGGTGCCTCACCAATCAGGGAACTGGGGCGGAGACTTGTTTACCCACCTCCGAGATAAGTAACCCAATGCCATGATTTTGATTGGCCGTCCAATCAAATGCGACCGCGTGGGTGGGGTTTCATACACCTCCTGATGTTTACACTGTAGGGCCATTGGTCCGGCGTTTCTATTGGCTGGCCAATGAGAGCCCTGGATTCGGGGGTTTGGAACCCATAAAAGAGGACCCAAAAGGGTCCCAGGCAGATTGGAGAGCTGGTTCTTGACCAGAGTGGAGAGCTGGTCCTTGACCAGATCGGACAGCTGGTTCTTGACCAGATTGGACAACTGCTTCCCTAGCAGATTGATAGCTCCATCTCATGGCCCTTGTCACCGTCTTTGCTTTGTCATCTTGTTACTCAAAGTCCTGAATTTGAATCAGAACCCAGCATATATCGCCAGTCAGTTCACAAAAATACCGACTCAACTTCAACTCGATATCCCTTTGTGGTTGTACATGATTTTTAATCACTGTATGATTAATAAAGGTCTTTTATTGTTAAAAACGCGTTCGTGTTAATTGTGGAACAACCTTGATGAATTTGGTCATTTTCAGGTACAGCCCGGAACAAGCACTTCAACTTTCCTGTGGGTCAAAGAACACCCATCGCGTTAGATTCGACGCCGCGACAACATCGTACTACATTTAGAGCCGCGGCAGCAAAACCAACATCGTATTACATTTTGTCCGTGACCAGATCATAATATTACATTTGGCACCAGACCAACATAGTTTTTACATCATGAAGTCTGTTGTTGAAGCCGATATGTCTCGAGATCCAACTATCAAGAGCGCCACGTCGGCGTACATCGATGATATTTTCATTAATGAAGATCTAGTCTCAACAGCTCGGGTGAGGGCGCACCTGTCTGAGTACGGCCTGATTTGCAAGGATCCAGAGCGACTACAGGATGGTGCCAAAGTCCTTGGTCTGCAGGTCTGGGGGGAAAAGGTGTTCTTCGTTGGAAGGGGGGGGAGTGAAGTTCCCGATGTTCCCCAGGTCATTACTCGCCGAAACACATTTTCCCTGTGTGGGAGACTTGTGGGGCATTTTCCTGTTTGTGCTGGCTTAGAGTGGCTGCTGGATTTATCAAACGTCGGGCGAGTGCAGTATCGGCTGGTTGGGACACTGAGCTTGCTGATCCTCTGCTGAAGAAGATGCTACAAGATACAGTCACCCGGGTTAAGCGGGGTGATCCGGTTAAGGGAGTGTGGTGTACCGCCGGCTGGAGATGAATTTCTGGTTGACGCCAGCTCACTTGCTACGGGATGTTATTAGACGACAATGGAGCCGTGATTGAAGATGCGTGCTGGTTGCGCCTGACAATGACTCCCATCACATTAATTTGGCCGAACTCGATGCGGTGGTGAAGGATGTCAACCTTGTGCTTCAATGGCAGGCAAAAGTACTTCACATCAAAAACGGATTCCCTGTGCACGTACCATTGGCTCAATAACAGTTTGAGTGGAAAGTCAAAGGTACGCACCAAAGCGGCTGTGGAGATGTTGGTCAAGAGGAGGTTATACACCCTCTCACAATTGATCAAAGAGTACGAACTGACCGTAGGCGTGACGCTGGTAAGGTCGGGGCATAACAGAGCCGACGAACTGACGAGAGTACCGCAACACTGGTTCAAGGCTAGGAAAAAGGGGAGGAATTGGCGCCGGATGTCTGTGCCACTGCTCTGGGTAAACATCAGATATTGAGTATTCACCGGCAGAGCGGGCACCCCGGAGTAAGACGGACAACCTATTTTGTGCGGCGAGTTGGCCCGTCAACAACAAAGGCAGACGTAAGATCTGTAGTGCGATCCTGTGTGGACTGTCAAACCATCGACCCAGCACCGGTACATTGGAAGAAGGGAAAATTAGACGTGGATACTAATTGGAGCCGGCTGGGAATGGATATTACCCACTATGGGGGTAGACACTACCTGAGCCTCATCGACTGCGGACCCTCTCGATTTGCTATTTGGCGTTCAATTCGGTGCCAGGATTCTGATACACTGGCTCGTCACTTGGAGGCAATCTTTTGCGAGCGGGGTCCACCAGTCGAAATACTTACCGATAATGACACTGCCTTTACCAGCAAGAGATTTCGAACCTTTCTTGGGGAATGGGGATGCGATTGCGTTTCCGATGCGCGTACGTGCCGTCCGGAAAAGGGATTGTTGAACGGTGTCATAGGACGATCAAGACAATCGCGGCCAGGAAGCAGTGTACCATCCAAGAAGCTGTATACTGGTATAACGTGACACCCAAAGACGATGTTTCGTCGTCTTCAGCGCCGGCCAATCGTATACACCAGTACCATGTCAGGGTCAGGGGGATTGATGCCGCTCTCCCGCCCGAATTGCAACAGGAACACGGAATGTACCAAGTAGGGGACTATGTTTGGGTCAAGGTTCCGAACGGCAGGTGCACTACACGATCAAAAATAGGTCGTGTGACCGGAGTCAACAGTCGGCAATCCGTGATGGTTGATGGAACTCCACGCCATGTCAGACATTTGCGTCTCTGTTCGAAACCTTGCTCTTTGGAAGATGAGAGTTCCTCTGAAGAAAGTATGAGGCTTATCCAGGTGGGATCCCCCTCATCAGAATCGTGTGCTGCCAGTGATTCCTCGGATGAATCCTCTGCAGACGAGCCGAGACTGGGACGTTAGTCCCATGCCAACGAGAGACAAGAGATTGGCACTGGGGAGCATTGTGATCAACAAGGAAGGCAAAACAGTGTCACTCGCTCGGGATATGCACAACAGCCACCCGACGTCGAAATGCGCTCAGACGACCCGGATTTGCCAAACCAACTCACTGTTGGAGCCCGTTGCGATCGGGAGGACGATCAACCAGGCCCTGTCCTTCTCCGGAGGAGTACACGTCGAAAACGTCCTGCTCACGGTTGTACTTTTTGTGATCCTGAGATCAGGGGGGAATGTAATGATGAGGCAAACTTACCTGACTCGAAACGGTTCCGGTGCATGGCTTGCAAAGAGAGATGTAGCGAAGAAGAAAGGAATGTGGTCGGGGCGGTGTGTCGTGGTGTCCGGTCGGAGTGAGAAATGTCGAAAAGTTGGAAGGGGGGCAGAGAAGACTTTTATTGGTATTGAAAGGCACTATGGGTAATGGCCCATGGTGCATTGCAACTCCTGTTTCACTATAAAAGTGGCCCATTTTGGGCAGAGAGGGGTTAGCGATTTTTGCGTGCTTTTGTGACACGGCGTTCTGTTTGAAGAAGGAAGGAAAAAGAAAGAAAGAGGAAGGAAAGAAGGCATAGCAGCAGCAGTGGTAGTTGACAAGTGCTAAACAGACTCTGCGAGGAAGTGGCTATAGCGGCTGTTGTGTGTGAACTCAGACACTTTGACCACCTTGCAATTACTATTCATACAGAATAGACATATGTTTCCTTTCAAGCGCAGCGACTGATGAACTAGATTTTCATTTGGGAGTGGTTACCAGCAAATAGTTCGTTTTTAATGTTGTTTTTGTAGTCGTTCAAGCGGAAATCTGGTTTGTCGAAAAACCGTTACTATGTCATGTGCGGTGTGGCAAGAGTTTAAAAGGTAGCTGTGGTTATTCTTGGTGCGTGTTCCTAGGGCTTGCTTTTAACCACATCTTATCTGGGAGTCGCGCTGAAAAGGAAGGTGTTCTCATATTCCTCTTCATAAATATGTTTAATGTAACATCAGCAGGAGCTCAAAGTTCCACATACTTTCGCCCTTTTCCCGCTTTTTGTAACCGTTATGTTCAGTTCGTAATACATCTTTGTTGAATCAACTTCGTGCGCCTATCTCATCACTTTCTTTTTACCTATTGTAAATTCTTTTTTTCTCATACATTGTTTCCACTATGCAATACGAATACTCAACCTCAACAGGTTATGCGCCCAGTTATAAAAATAGAATTTACTTCGATGGAAATCCTGAACAATTTCAATTATGGGAAATTAATTTATCTCCTACTTACGACTATAGAAGCTGGCACAGGTTTTTGGAATCCGAGACAGACGAAATCGACCCAGACAAAAATGCTGAAGTTTTTGCTCTGATGACACAGATGCTGGATGATAGAAGTCTTACTCTAATTATTAGGGATGCAGAAATAATGGCAATTTATTCAGAATTGACATCATTAAAAATGTCAGCACACGAAAATGTCACTGATTGTATGCTAAAAGAGGAGAATGCCGCGTCGTCATTAAATTCAGCCGGTGAAAGTATATCTGACAGCTTATTGATTGCAATGATTTTGAAAGGATTACCCAGCGACTTTAATCCCTTTTCGACCATGATAACACAGAGAAAGAACGAATTAAAATTTAATGAGTTCAAATCAGCTCTCAGAAGCTACGAAGAGACTGAAAAATGCAGAAAAAATGGACCACGAGAAGATTACTCGATGAAAGTTAATATTCAACAAAAAGATATGAAAAACATACGATGTTTCAATTGCCAGAAGCTGGGGCACCAAAATTTTGAATGCAAAAACGCGCCAAAATTTTTTAAAAGATGGTGTGAATATTGCAAAAGAAATACACACGACACAAAATATAAGAAAAGAAAATTCAGTCAACTCACTGAAAGACACAGATAGAAAAAAAATCATTTCTTTTCACTGTAAGTACTTAAAAAAATATTTTGAAGATGATACATTTAATTTGCTAGTAGATTGTGGAGCTACCGCTCACATAATTACAGATAAAACACATTTTTTTGGTTTTAATGAAGATTTTAATGCCTCGCAACATACCATTGAACTTGCCGACGGTAACCGAACCACAGATTTGGTACATGCAAAAGGCGATGCAAAATTTTTAATAAAAGATAATAAAGGCAATACTCATGAAACAACATTAAAAATTGCATTATATATTCCATCCTATAAACAAAATATTTTTTCGGTACAGTCAGCGACCCAAAATGGCGCTTCCCTCATTTTTACAAAAATGGCGCCAAACTCAAGACACCTAATGGATGTGTATGTAATATTAAAGAACAAGGAAAGTTATATTTCCTAAATAACATAAAAACTATACGAACTCATACTTTAAAAGAATGGCATAGTATTCTTGGACATTGTAACAAAGAAGATGTTTTAAAAGTAAAGCAAACAGTAAAAGGCATGAAAATAAGTCATAAAAATAAATTTGATTGCAAAACTTGTACTCAAGGGAAAATGTGTCAATACAGAAATACAAAAGCCGATGAAAAGGCAAATAAAATACTTGATTTGATTCATTGTGATTTGGCAGGTCCTATTGAACCAATTTCAATAAATGACTCAAAATATGCAATAACTTTCGTTGATGACTACTCGGGATTAATAGTGGTGTATTTTCTTAAAAATAAACCAGAAGCAGCAGATGCCACAGAAATTATTTTAGCTGATATGTCACCCTATGGAGCTATTAAAAGATTAAGAACAGACAATGCTCTTGAATTTATTGTACAAAATTTTAAAATATTCTCGTAAAAAATAAAATAAAACAATAATTTTCAGCTCCTTATTCACACACAAAATGGTACTGCTGAAAGATCTTGGAGAACACTCTTTGAAATGGCAAGATGTTCATTGATTGAATCTAAATTACAAAAAAAAAACTTGTGGAATTATGCAATTAGAACATCAGCTTATATAAGAAAAATGCTCCAATAGAAAAACTGGAAAACTTCCTATGAAATGTTCACATCTCAAAAACCTGATATAAGCAATATGCATACATTTGGTAGTACATGCTTTGCCTATATCCAAAATAAAACAAAATTGGACCCAAGGAGTCAACAAGGAATTTTTGTTGCATATGATCCAACAAGTCCAGCTTATCTTATTTACTTTCCAGACAGAAAAGAAATTAAAAGAATAAGATGTGTATCTTTTCATGAAACTCAACAATCTAATGAAGAAGAAAACAGTTATTTTGACTACCCCATGAATAAAACCCTGAATCACAAAATATAATGATGAAGAACTGGAAAATAAAAACAGTGAATCTAATATAATGAATAAACCAAATATTTGGATGATTATATATTAGATGATTAGACAACTGACACAACAAACTGTTCTATTGATTATTGTTATAGAGTAAGCAACATTCCACAAAGCTATTGTTATAACAGAGATAGATATCTCTATGATTCACAATCCTTACACACAATATATCCACTCACTAACAAAGCAAAACAAACACGAGTCACGGACGCCTACCAGCGGAAGTTAACCCAACGGTACCTAAAACAAAGTGACCAAATTGACGCAGTTCTGCGCATGGGCTCGGATTGAGTTACGCTTGAAAGGAATTCCAAAACAACAAAAAATAATATCATGAACGGAATCCGGATTTCGGCCAATGGGGTGCCTTCCCGCTAAACGCACAAAGCATTTCTGGAGCACATCTCTCTACTATATAGGTTCGGCATTTTGAGGACAAAGAGAGTTAACTGAGGGCTTTCAGGCATTCGTATCGCCGATCGACCGGCAGGCAGGTAAAGATCAAAGAGCCGCTACATCTACCCACTACCACCACGCCCGCACCTACCCTGACACTCAACCTTACTTCAACTCTTCACCACAGCCGGCACGATATCCTTACCTCCTGACCACCACGGCACTATCCACCACAACTCACTGGGTCCTTCCTGACTTATTTCCCACACCAAGTGACCATATCAACTTACAGCTTCTATCTACCTACATCGTACTATCAACACGATACTACCCACGCCTCACACCAGGCCACAGAAAGCCTCATGACGTATCATCATACGACACCCACTGCACCTCGCGACCCCCGACCATTCCTGATTTACTCCACTCGGCCATTCCAGAGTTTACTACTAATACTTCTGAGACAACAACAACGTTTTCCCTTGTTTATTTTAATAAACGATTTTAATCCAAACCTTCTCGTCCATTATTCTTCTTTGCAAACATACGCTTTACAGATATCTTAAGATATATCACTATGAAGAAGCCATCATATCTAATGAAAAATTAAAATGGGAAAAAGCAATGAATAATGAAGTAAATGCTCTTAAAGAAAATGGAACTTATAAACTTATCCCTGTACCTCAAAACAAAAAAATATTGGAGGCAAATGGGTATATGCTGTAAAATTAGGACAAAACAATGAAGAACAATTTAAGGCTAGATATGTAGCGGCCCACGCGGGGGTCCAGTGGCTTCGGCCCTGGATCTTTACGAGTTAATAGCGTCGATCCAGGGGGCTATCCCCCCAGGCAACACCTGCCCCCTTGATTTAAAGGGCAGGGTTGGGTTTATTGCCAGTGCCTGAGGCGCCCCCCTTGAGGGGGAATGCCGACGGGATCGACGCAATTTTTCACCTGCCACTCCATGAGCTTCGGTTTGTGGGTGGTCCCCATAAATAGGGCCTTGTGCCTGACCGTACAAGTGGGGCACTGGAAAATATCATGTAGCCAAAGGATTTTACAGGTAGAATTTTTCTACGTTTTCACTTGAAATTGGTGGTATAGTAAAACGACTAAACATTTTATAAAAAACACGGACATAAGAATGGGTTTTTCCAGTTATTTATTTGGTAGAATTTACGGAGCAAATAGTCCTTATACCATTTTACAATTACTTATATATTTCTTCTATTTTAATATTCACTTCAATGTTGTATATTCTAAAAGTTTATTATTTTGAGATGGTTAGTCTTTAAAGTGGGGTTCGTTNTTTCGGAAGTATATAGGAATTTAAAAAAAGAGATTTTTAGAAAAAGCAAGAAAAGAAAAAAAAAAAAAGAAAGAAAAAAAAAAAGAGAAGAAAAAAAAATAAGCAGAAAAGAAAAAAAAAGAGAAAGAAAAAAAAAGAGAAAGAAAAAAAAGAGAAAACGAAAAAAAAAAAAGAAAGAAAAAAAAAAAGAGAAAGAAAAAAAAAAAAAAGAGAAAAGAAAGAAAAAAAAAAGAAAGAAAAAAAGAAGAAGAAAATTCCAGGGTGCATTTAAAAGTTCTTTTTATCTATGATGTATAGAACAAATTACAAAAGAAAATTAAAAACTTATCAACTGGCTATATTAGGAATTAAAAAAAAGAGATTTAGAAAAAACAAACCAATCTATATGTGATTAATTATATTCAAGTCTTGTTCAAATGATAACCAGTCGGCAAAATAGAAATTCTATGGTGCCTCTTTCAGATTAAGAACAAGTTTGGTTGGTATTAATTGATATCAAACCTGTGGGTTTATTTAATGCCAAATCTTTTATAGTATATATTATATATATATATAATATATAATATATATAATTATACTATAGTGTGGGGTTTGTCACTTGTTTCAGCTTTTACTGGAATGGTGTTGTGCCAAATGCAGTATTATGAGAGTGCTCGAATATAAAAATAGAGCTGTTAAATAATATAATATAATAAATATATAAAGGTTTTAACATCTCTATTTATTTGGTGACAAAGGAAAAGTCACAACAATTTGGTTCATGCATCAGCAATCATCAGGTGACCCTTGTTTCTATATATTTTATATATAAATATATATATTATAATGATTTATATGAAAAGGTGACTTACCGGTGAGATTGGTCACAATGGTTATTGATGCAAAGTTTCACAATGATAAGACAGCGATATAACAAATATAAATGCTCAATACATGAGTAGAGCAAATTTATTATTATAATGTTACACAGTAATTAAACCTACTCGAGTTTCACCATAAGGATCTTCAGGATTAAATCCACTGAATTAATCAAGATATTGATTAATTACAGCGAAGATCCTTATGGTGAAACTGAGTAGGTTATTACTTGTACCATATATATATATATATATATATATATATATATATTTGGTTTGGAGGTTGATTTTGAAGGCTATCACAATGCAGGTGTAAAGAATAGGTAACAATGGTGTTGTGTGTTAACCGTATTTATTCTTGAATTTGAGAATTTTAAAAGAATAAAATACAGGTTAACACACAAACACCATTGTTACCTTATTCTTTACACCTGCATGTGATAGCCTTCAAAATCAACCTCAAACCAATATATACACAATGCTTCAAGCAAATTATAAAAACTCTCTTATATATATATATATAATATTATATATATATATAATATATATATATATATGATTTGTCTATATTTCAAGTGCTCCAATAATTTGGTATATACATGTATACATACTATGCATAGGTTAAAGAAAAGCCAAAATAACATCTGTAACTCTTTAAAGTTATTTACTAACATTAATAAATAATAGAACTAAATTTTTTTTTTTCTTACTATCAATGTTAGTAGTAACCAATCTCACAATATTTCAGTGTCGGATTAGCAAATGTGATATACAAAAAGTCGAATTATCAACAATAAATATAGAAGATTTATTCCCATAAACCTCATTTGGTCATTCATGAGGGCACTACTCATCAAGCGTGTCTTGGAGGCAGGAATAACCTGGCAGAGCCATCCCTCTCCAGGTCTACAACTGAGTTGTATTCAGTGTTTTCCTTCTCCTAGACCGGTTTGCCATATCAAAGTTACAGAGCCCAGTCTGCCCTACTATTTATCCATAGCTGGAGAGAGAATAGTTTGGATTCATACCCTTTCCTAAGGGTATCAGAACTATGTAAAATGGAAACAACCTCATTCAGAGATTTGAAATCGGTAACAGAGTTCACTTCTTATGATGATAACCTTTGTTTGCCTCATAATATATACATTCATTGACTCTTCTCCAAAACCCATTCTTCGGTGCCATAGTATGTAGCCACCTGTTGTATGTGGCCTACCTGGTTTGAGTGTGTCCTACCTCAGTAAGAGTATATTTCATAGATTATAAGTGTAGGCAATTTATTGAAACTAATTATTTTTCACATATATTCAATTTCAAGAAATGCAATTCAGTCATAAGCTGTATATAGTAATTAAGAATAATTAAAAAAGAATTTATCCATAATTTACATGGATCAGGAATCTATTTAATTCTAAAATATTCTAAAATTAAGGTTAGGGTTAGGAGTTATTATTATAACTTTATAATATGCTTTTATGGTAGGCCACATACTATTAAGCGAGACAGGCCACATTCAAAAGTAGGCCACATTCTATAATGGTACCCTTCTTTCCTTCCCACCCCTGTGTCTGACCTCAGCATGAACCCAATGATCAACACGTACCACCAGACCCTTTCCCATGCGGCCAGTTCTTACCAAAACACCAAGATGACAACACACATCTCTTCACCGCTCTCTGATCACCATAATACACTCCAATACTTTTTTACCTTGGCTTACGTTAATTTTTGCAGACAAGAGAAGGTAGAAAACCATAGTGCCTCCTAATATATACTGTATATCATATGAATTAAGTTTGTTTGGTTTGTTTTATGGATATCAACCTCAGTGGTCATTTAATGGCGATAAAGTTTTGAAATAAATTCTTCTTAATGGATACTTAATTTTTTTTTATAAACACATTCCTATTTAACCCATAGATGGGACACTAACAGTTACTACCACTCTGGTTCAGAGTGGACCAGGAGCAATGGTGATAAAAGGGGTGCTCCACATTCCCAATCTCCAAAAATGGAACTCACCATCAGATAAGTTTAACATCATTCCCAGGACATGAAAGACCCTCAGCCACTGCCTTCTGCACCCATATGATAAAAAGGTGGGGCTTACCATAAGGGCAAAAGGTTGGGAAAATCATATTAGTGCTAGGGCTTGGCGTGACCAGCCGATTGGAGGGCCTCTCCGACCACCTGAGAGCAACGGCCATGGACTGCTCAGCCAGCTGGTTTCAATCCTTATGCATTCAGGGTCGCCACCCACGGCCAACAATTATATCTATGGGTGTAAATTCCCATAGGAAATAATGAAAGAGAGGTTACTTTCCTTTCAAATACTTGTTTTCTTTGGCAGTCATCTTTATGTTTCATTCAAAAGGCTTCAGACTAAAGTCCCAGTATCTTCACCTTGACAATAGTGGTGGATTCAACTGAATATCACTTTATCCAACTGTCCACACGCCATGATTGTTTCACTTTAGCCTTCATTTTTGTCTGTTTGTGTGTTAGTGTTGGTTTTTTTGGCTTCTTTGTGTATAATCCCATTTCATTCAGCTAATTTCATACAATACTATCACAAACATTGACTTTTTGTTTTGACCCATTTGTTTTTCATTTGTTTTTGTTGTACATTTTATCTTGTCAAGTGTTACATAATTATTAGATTCCTAATACTTATATACAGTAGTTGTAGAAACCAAAATGGCTATTATAAGTTGCAGTCCATGGCCTTGAAGGATTGAATGACAGGCTTGAACTCATCCTGATCCTTCCGGTGGATACCGTGAGAATCGGTGGAGAAGACCCTCTCCGGTTTAGATTTAGAGAGGATTTTTAATCAGATCGGCTAAACCACGACAGTGGGTAAGTCGTGTTATACACCAGCTGACTCAATCTGCGCAGGTAGTCTGGTGGGATTTCAGAATAAAATATGATCTAAGTAAATCGAAGTCTTGTGTTATTATCTAAAAAACTACCAATGACACAGGGCTTCTGATAAAGAGAAATTACCCAATGAAGACCGACACGAAGTCCCCAGACGAAATCCAGACGCTAGAAGAATAACATAAGATAGAAAAGATATTGGTTTGTTTGGTTTGTTTTTACGCATATCAACCTCAGTGGGTCATTTAATGTGATAAAGTTTGAAATAAATCAATTCTTAATGGATAATACAATTTTTATAAATACATTTTTTCTATTTACCCATAGATGGGACCCTAACAGGTACTACCACTCCAGGTCAGAGTGGACCAGGGAGCAATGGTGATGAAGGGTGCTCCACATTCCCCAAAACCTCCAAAACTGGAAACTCACCATCAGATAGAGTTTAACGTCATTTCCAGGACATGTAGACCCGCAGCCACGCCTTCTAGCACCCATATGTTAAAAAGGGGTTGGGGCTTGCCATAAGGGCAAACAGGGTTGGGAAAATCATATAGGTGCTAGGGCTTGATGTGACCAGACGATTGATCGGAGGGGCCTCTCCGACCGCCGTCTAGCCAAGATAGGGCCAAAGTGGAGTATTGCATGTCATGAATTGCTCATCCACCTGGGCTCTATCCTTAAGCATCACGGATCGCCACCCACAGCCAACAGGTGGCCCCATTGGGGGAGTCTACCCCTCTGCAGAGGTGCATTCTAACGCCCCAGCCGACAGGGCGGTAGTAGAAGAATGAACAGAAGAAGAATAGAAAGTAATAAAGGAAAGAGAGTAATACAACACAAGAAATTCATTGCCTTAGTGTTCATCCTGACACTTTTATGTATTTTCATGATCTACTACTAGTGTATTTTTCCTTTTAACCCAACCCATTTCTTTTATAATTGGAGGAGGGGGGGGGCTAGTTCTGGACCATCATTCATCATCATTGGCAATTCAGGTCTCGAAAGACTATGATTAAAATGTTTTGGTGCCCCTGGAGTTGCAGCGCCTCCTGTGACTATGAAGTCCTATGTTTGAGAAACATTCTGACCACAGATTTTGCATTTGTAGGTTGTCCCTGTAGATGATGATGTTCCGATGCTTTGTTGCGTTGCTTCTTATGGACCTCTTAGCTTTCATTGATGTTGTATCAGGGTGACTTCTGACAAGTACAGTCCTCTATGGAGATTCTGCCGCCACCGAGGGCAGGCTTGCAGCAAATTTTCCAAGCTGGAAGGGACAATGCCAAAGCACCTGAGATCATTTTGCAGACAATAGAGTTTAAAACCTTCCCAAGGATAACCAATAACCATTTTTGAAAGTTGGTTGAAATTGTGTCAGGAATAGTGAACTATGACTAATACAGATGTATATACAAATGGTAAATTATAGGAAGAAGATTCCATCAGGTAGAGAGCAAAACAAATATTGATGCTTTCATTGGTGTGCTGACATGACCAGAAAACCTTGTTTACTTTGCTCTGAAAAATTATAATAATGAAATTTATTGTGTACAGTGCTCACAGGTGCACCACAATCATCAAAGTCTCATGTCTAGTACATAGAATAATGTATTAGTGTCAGAAACATGAACAGCACACAGTAATAATATACATGTATGTGTGCGCGTGCATGCATGTGTGTGTGGATAGGAGTATCAGGTATAGTGTTGGCGGATTACAGGAAGCATGGATGCTTGAAAGGATGTATTGTTTTGGGAGCCTACAAACGGGGATGAGGCAGTTTATTCCATGCCTTGGCAATTCTGAGCATGAAAAAATGTTTCCAAAAGTCATGTGAGCTATGCTGTCTTCTGACTTTGTAGGCATGCCCACGTGTGTTGGAAAGATGGAGATCAAAAAAGGTGCTCAATTAATGACATTTATGAGCGTTTACCAGGTCAGTTGCCAGAAGCCAGAGTTTCAAGAATCAATTCTCAGGGCAGTAAGGACGTTCAGAATATGGCAGATGCCTGATGGAGGGTATTTCGTTTGGTTGCACGTTCTGTACAGTTGCTAGGAGGTTAATGTTCTGAGCGAGATAGGGGTTCCAGATTGGTGATGCAAATTTCAAGTGTGGCCGCACCATAGCTTTGTACAGCTTAAATAGGTAGCAATTATGAATTGCTTGATGGTAATTTTAACCTCCACAATGACCGTGACCAATTTGTAATGCTAAATTATAAAATTTAACCACACTTAAAATGTCAGCAGGTACTTAATTACACCATGAATTAAACTGTTAAAAAAAAAACAAAAAAAAACACAAGAAAACCCAAAATAAATAAACATTTGTCTTTCCAGTTGTAAATAACTGGGAGAAAACTGTTGTTTTTATAAAGATTTTTTTTATTCATGTAAGTAAAAGTAAAGTCGTCGGGGCGGCCTAAAGTCGGTATTCAGCTAATCAGCGAGGGGAGTTCTATCCCCTTTTCACTTGCGCTAGACCCAAGGAGATTATTTTAGCATCTGAGGTGGAGCACCACACCTTACCATCAGCTCCTAACTTTCCGCATAGATCCCTGTGCTACTCATACGCTTGAGTTGGCGGGACCGGTATCGAACTAGAAACCTTGTGGTTTCTAGCCGAACGCTTCTAACGACTGAGTAGTCCACTAAACATGACAATTTTTTATTTTGTCATTAAACAATAACTATTGAAGTTATTTTATAAAATTTGCATCAAATTTAAAGATTCTGTGCTTATTTAAATGAATAAGTTTGACTTGAACACAATTTCTGCTGCTATTTAATGAAATAAGTTTGACTGTAAACACAATGTTTCTGTTTGTATTTTTAATGAAATAAGTTTGACTGTAACACAATGTTTGGCTGGCTGTCCCATTGTGGTGTAATGGTTAGCAAGCTAGTCTTGCATATCCATTATTACTGAATAGCAAGTTCGACACCTCACTGAATGCCCCATACTTGTGATCTGTATCACATACTACCAATTTACGAATAGGTTAGGTAAATATTCTACAATGTTTTTCCTGCAAACTTATAAGGATATTACTGAAGGGATTTGACCCAAAACTCAAATTTCGGACATTTTTGGCTACTATATTTATAGAGTGTAATGTGTGAAAATTTCCTACAAAAAAGTTACCATGACATAGCCAAAATAAATAAGAAAAAAATAACGCACAATAAGGAGACGCACACTGAAACAGTTGGTTCAACCACTAAAAATCGGGACATTTAAAAAAAAAAAAATAAAATAAAAATAAAAGGGGAGGGGGCAATAACTTATGCCCTTTTAGTCTTCATAATGAAAAAGGAACTATCGTTAGTAATAATTTTTTGAATATATAAAAATCTTGGAAAATATGTTGCACAAAATTGCGTATTTTAAAACTTACATTTTTGGATAAGATTAAAAGAGCTTGATTTATGGTGTGAATATCATCTAGCACAAGGATAATAGTACCAGACGTTTAAAATTCACTATTAAAAATTTTTAGTGAATAAAAAAGGATATTTGAATCAGAAAAAATACTTTTTTTTGCATTCAATTCAAAGAAAAATATTGCTAATTTAAAAACTAAAAAAGAAAAAAGGAAACCCCAAAAAACATGCTACATAAATTATATTGAGTTTTCAGAAAATAACACTTAAATTTTCTTAGTCATTTTTTTTCGGGTATTGAATTTTATTTATTTATATGTTCTTCCGGATTTGATCTTCTAGAAATCATAAACTAATGAACATTCTGAATTGAGTTGGGTTTTTTTTAATATAAAAGTATTTAATTATAAAATTAAGTCATCAATGAAAAAAGTAGTGAAAATTTCATTAAAATTGGACCAGATTCCTGATTTTGTATAGTTGAAATTTAAAAGATTTTAAAAAAAAATTATTACCTCTCTTAAGTATTTGCGCAACCCTAATGTAAATTATTGGTAACCAAGTGAAAAGAGAGGAGAAAACAAAAACAATCTTTTGAAATCACCTTGGTTAGTTCTCACATGCGACACTAGAAGTTATTTTTATTTATTTGATTTCCAGTTTCCCATCAAACCAAAATAGACATAAAGGTCATTTTTTTTGTGGGGGGGGGGCGCGTCCCCACTTACAAACCAAAAACTCATGCGTGCCATTACAAAAAGTGCTTGATTCCATCGGCATTTCCCCTTCAGGTACACAGCAATTAAATTTGGCCTCCGTCCCTTTTAGGGCGAGGGGCAGGAGACTCCCCTGGAACCAAGTTGACTAGTTCTTACCTCACTTACCCGCATCGCAAAGCAGGTATATCATAGGAAATAAAAAAAAATAATTTGGTGCCGTTATAGTAGGTAATTTTGCCTTCATAACCCACTTGTATGGCAGCTTGGACACAAGGTTCTCCATTTATGTGGGCTAACAAAAATTGCATGATCCCGTCGGCATTCCCGCCAACAATGGGGCGCCTCAGGCGCGGGCAATAGACCCAGCCCTGCCCCTTCTAAACATCAAGGGGGCACTAAGCCATTGGGCATCGACGGCTATCAATTTTACTTTACCGGATCCAGTGGCCGAAGCACACTGATCCCGAGGGAAAGGAGAAAGTTATCAGTATGTGGCCTACCTTTTTTCGATTCTGTATAGTTATGTGGCCCTACCCGGTTTTGAATGTGGCCTACCTCAGTAAGAGTATATTGTATAGATATAATAGTAGGCAATTTTATTGAAACTAATTATTATACACATATATTCAGATTTAAGAAAATGCAATTCAGTCATAAAGCTAAAAATATTCAAATAAGGTTAGAGTTTAGGAGTTATTAAAGCTTATAATATGCTTTTTTTATGGTAGGCACATTACTATAAGAGACGTTGATTTTGTAGGCCCCGTTCAAAAGCGGTAGGCCACATATTTTATACTAATAAGAGAGACGTGATTTGGTAGGCCCCCGTTCAAAGGGTAGGCCACATTATATACCCTTATAAGAAGAGACGTGATTTTTAGGCCCCGTTCAAATGGTGGCCACATACATTACTATAGAAGGAGACGTGATTGGTAGGCCACATTCCAAAAGGATAGGGCCCACATACATACTATAAGAGAGACGCTATTTGGGTAGGCCACATTCCACAAGGGTAGGCCACATACAATACCTATAAGCAGAGACGTGATTTGGTAGGCCACAATTCAAAAGGTAGGCAAAACATACATTACTATAAAGAGGACTTGGATTGGTAGGCCAACTTCAAAAGGTTAGGCACATACATACTTATAAAGAGAGACGTATTTTTGGGTAGCCACATCGGAAAGCGAGGCCACATACATACATTAGAGAGACGTGATTTGGTTAGGCCACATACATACTAATAAGAGAGACGTGATTGGTAGGCCACATTCAAAAGGTAGGCCACATACATACTATAAGAGAGACGTATTTGCGTAGCGGCACATCGAAAGGTGTAGGCCACATCATACTATGAGAAGACGTGATTTGGTTAGGCCACATCCGAAAGGTTAGGCCACATACATACTATAAGAGAGACGGTGATTTGGTTAGGCCAATCGAAAGGTTAGCGCCAATACATACTATAAGAGAACTTGATTGGTAGGCCACATTCAAAGGTAAGGCCACCATACATACCTATAAACGAGAGACGTGATTTGGTAGGCCACATTCGAAAGGTAGGCCACATACATACTATAAGAGAGACGTGATTGTAGGGCCACATCCGAAGGTAGGGCACATACATACTATAAGAGAGACATTGATTTCGTAAACCACATTCAAAAGGAGGCCACATACTATAATGCTACTAAATTAACTATGTATTTAAAAAAATATTTCTAGGCCATTACAGACCATAATGAATAGATTGACCCTTTATTGGATAGTCACATATTTTCACACCTTGTGTCACCCTACTATCGTTAGTCAAAAAACACATTGAGAGCTTCCTCCTCCTCAAACTTAGTATATCATTTTTTTTTTATAAATGTTGTCGGTTGATAAAAACAACAACGTTTTACTATTTCACAAACGAGGTTTGTTTATGCTACAGAATTTAACACTGGTTAATCTCGTTGTGTGCTTTCCAAAAACATTCGGACTAGCATACAAAGAGGTTCAGAATAGTTAGAAGCAGTAGAAGTGTTTCTTAGAAGAAAACAGGAAAATTAAGATCGTTAACGAAAACATTAAAATTTTGAAAACTATTTTTCATTTCTTAGAAAAAAAAAATCATTTAATTAGCAAGCTGTTTATTTTGTCAACAATGATTAAAAAAACCCAAAAACAAACCTAAGATATGTCATCAGAAAGAAGCGGAGAAATAAGAATGACTTGCAAAAAATCCGCATGAATGGGAAAACGTAGAGAAAGAGTAAAGAAGAAAAGATGTTAGACGATATGGAATGAAAATAATAAACAACGAGGTGAGAGCGGTCGTCCAAAATAGTGTATATTCCGTGATCGTGCTGCCATTTACAGTTAAGACACCTGATATGATTTTTTATCATCAAGTTGTTTGCAAATAGCACTGCTTGAGTCGTTAAAATAATCGAATGGATTAATAAAAACTTGAATTTAGCAGAAGCAATCAAAACGCCACCTTCGTTTAAAAAAAACAACAAACAAAAAAACAAACAAATAAACAAAAAAAAACAAATTGAATTAAAATAAGATTTTTAAAAAATTGCATGAAAATTACTTACGTATTTTTTATTTTTCAGATTCACGAACATTTTAAGCCTAATTGTATTTTTTTATTATCGTATTTGTTATTGTTTTTTTTTTCTAATTTTAATTAACAATTAAAATGCAATTTTAATTAGGAAACAACGGAAAGATAAAAGTGTTCGTTTTGACATAGTAATTCTTTTATTTACATTTATAAATAGGACACACCACGCTGTCTAAAACAAAGAAAAATTCCAATATTATTTCAAATCTGTTAAATTCCTTTTCGTGTGATCCGAATGAAAGAATAAATAATTAGTCGTGAATTATTCATTATTTTCTATACAGAAACAAAAGTGACATTCTCTCTATTTACTTTAGGGAATTGATATCTTATTCTATGAAGAAAAAAAAAGTAGTATTATCGATTACATTATTACGCCTACCACAAGGAGTATAATTAAAACTAAAAATAGTAGCAAAATAAAGCTTAGGAAATGCTATATTTTTAAATCTTATTTTCTCTCGTTTTATTTACTAATATTGTTAGATTTTGATGTAAATATCAAGTTTAGTATTTAAGCATTATTTAAGTTTAAAACTTTTGTGTCTTAAAATACTCCAGACTTTTCTCGCTATATATATATAACACACACATACACAAAAATGCAACACATTCAAGTAGATTTTGCTATGGTTAAATATATATTAAAATAACTGAAAAACAATCAAACCTTGACTGTTTGGTCACTGGAACATGTAGCAAGTCTTTCACCATAAAAGTCGTAGGCAACATCGTGAATTAAGTCTTCATTGGTCAGTTTGAATTGATTTCGGCACAAACTAACGTGCCGTTATTTATAAATAAATCACACTAGAATTTTATACCCGTTAAACTACGTAAAGCACCGTTGTTTTAAAAACTGTTATCATCAGTGTAAAAATCCTGTTTGAAGCACGTTTAGTCTTCTTTTGATATAAAACAACATAAACTGAAAGATCCCGCGATCCTGCGGTTGGTTTGAAACCGGACCTGAACGATTGCTGATCCGATACAAAATGTAAGCGCAGTGATAATTGGTTGATAACTCGATCAGCCAATCATATTGCTCGTTTCATGTTGGATTTAGCACATCTTACCGGAAGTTGAAAAAGTACTCCGTGCTAGAGACGAGGAGAACAAAACAATGTGAAAGATGGAGAGAGACGGTGAATAAAAAAAATAAAAAAAAATAGATAATGTATCATTTTATTACTGTCTTTTATCACTACCAACTAAATATGGTGTTGGTGCCTCTGATTATCTAAAATGTTGACGTGTCGGACAGCAAAGATTGAATTTGATTGATTGTAGCTTCGTAACATGTGACATAGGCCTCAAGTTGCTTACTATGTCTATTGTTGCTTAATTGGTCACCCATCTAAGTATGAACAGGCTCATCGCTGCTTCGAGTGAACTTTGTTATTGTTACTAGCTAGCAAAAGGAAATTAGTTTATATTTTTAGTCGCCTTTCTCCTCTTTTACTCAATCCCATTTCTTTCTTCTTTCTTTCTTGTATATTATTAGCATTTTTTGAGTCCGCGAGACATACTTTTGTGCCGGATCTCGGCGCAGGCTTAGCAAAGTTGGGCAAAGAAGAAACAGTTTTCTCGTTTATTCCTAAACTGAACACTCATTTTATATCTGTGTTTTTGCAATAAATGTTTTATTTTTCTTGCACCCGTATATTTATAGGTAATAAAGGACTATTTGCGTAAATTCCTACATAAAATAAACTGACCCCATTTTATGTCGTGTTTTTGCAATAAATGTTTTATTTTTCTTGTACCCGTTATGTTACAATAATAAATATATTGTCTTTATTATTTTAATATTCACTTCAATGTGTATATTCTAAAAGCTTTTATTTTGTGAGAATGCTTAGTTTTAAAGTGGGGGTTCGTTTTTTACA
Organism: Doryteuthis pealeii; assembly: GCA_023376005.1. Lineage (NCBI taxonomy): Eukaryota > Metazoa > Mollusca > Cephalopoda > Myopsida > Loliginidae > Doryteuthis > Doryteuthis pealeii. The sequence goes on along the minus strand of CM042147.1, from coordinate 118,846,850 downwards.
CTTCATTTTTACTCGTAAATTCCTACCATAAAATGCCCAAGAATAATTTTAATGGCAGGGAATTTACGAGTAAAAAGTTGACTATTACTTTTTGTTGTTGTATTTCTTTTCTTTTTTGGCTTTGGTACTCTAAAATAAAAACGTCAGATTTTAATCATCGTCGACGAAAAAACAAAATATACGGTCATAAAAAAGGAGGATCCAATTTAATGCCTAAATTTTAACTAAACATTCTCACAAAATAAAATCTTTTAGAATATGCACATTGAAATGAATATTAAAATAAATAAATAAAATCATATTTTGTATTATTGTAACATAAACGGGTGCAAGAAAATAAAACATTTAATACAAAAACACGGACATAAAATTGGGGTTTCAGTTTATTTTATGGTAGGAATTTACGAGCAAATAGTCCTTTATTACCATTTTACAAACTTTAATATATTTTCTTTATTTTAATATTCACTTCAATGTGTATATTCTAAAAGTTTTTATTTTGTGAGAATGGTTAGTTTTAAAGTGGGGGTTCGTTTTTACTTAGGTACCACCAATTTTCAAGTGAAAACGTAGAAAATCTACCTGTGAAAATCCCTTGGGGGCTACATTTGATATTTCACGTGGCCCCAAAACTTTGTTAACGGGGTTCAGGGGCAAACCCAAGGGGGGGGCCCTATTTATGTGGGACCACCCCAAACCCAAAAACCGATAAAGGCTCATGGAGTGGCAGGTGAAAAATTGCGTCGATCCCGTCGGCTTCCCCCTCAAGGGGGCGGGCCTCAGGCACTGGGCAATAAACCCAACCCTGCCCTTAAAATCAAGGGGCAGGTGTTGCCTGGGGGGATAGCCCCCTGGATCGACGCTATTAACTCGTAAAGATTCCAGGCCGAAGCACTGGACCCCGGCGGGGCCGCGAGCTACATATCTAGCCTTAGAATTTGTTCTTCATTGTTTTGTCCTAATTTTACAGCATATACCCATTTGCCTCCAATATTTTTTTTGTTTTGAGTACAGGGATAAGTTTTTATAAGTTCCATTTTCTTAAGTCATTTACTATCACTATGAAGAAGCCATCATATTTCTAATGAAAAATTAAAAATGGGAAAAAGCAATTGAATAATGAAGTAAATGCTCTTAAAGAAAATGGAACTTATAACTTATCCCTGTACCTCAAAACAAAAAAAATATTGGAGGCAAATGGGTATTATGCCTGTAAATTAGGACAAACAATGAAAGAAACAATTTAAGGCTAGATATGTAGCTCCGGCCCACGCCGGGGGTCCAGTGGCTTCGGCCCTTGGATCTTTACGAGTTAATTAGGCGTCGATTCCAGGGGGCTATCCCCCCAGGCAACCACCTTGCCCCCTTGTTTAAAGGGGCAGGGTTGGTTATTTGCCCAGTGCCTGAGGCGCCCCACCTTGAGGGGAAGGCCGACGCGATGATCGACGCAATTTTTTCACCTGCCACTCCATGAGCTCGGTTTGTGGGTGGTCCCACATAAATAGGGGCCTTTGTGCCTGACCCGTACAAGTGGGGCACGTGGAAAATATCATGTAGCCAAAGGATTTTCACAGGTAGAATTTTTCTACGTTTTCACTTGAAAATTGGTGGTACCTAGTAAAAACGAACCCCCACTTTAAAACTAACCATTCTCACAAAATAAAAACTTTTAGAATATACACATTGAAGTGAATATTAAAATAAAGAAAATATATTAAGTATTGTAAAATGGTAATAAAGGACTATTTGCTCGTAAATTCCTACCATAAAATAAACTGAAACCCCATTTTATGTCCGTGTTTTTGTATTAAATGTTTTATTTTTCTTGCACCCGTTATGTTACAATAATACAAAATATATTTTATTTATTTATTTTAATATTCATTTCAATGTGCATATTCTAAAAGTTTTTATTTTGTGAGAATGTTTAGTTTAAATTTAGGCATAAATTGGATCCTCCTTTTATGACCGTAATTTTGTTTTTTCGTCGACGATGATTAAAATCTGACGTTTTTATTTTAGAGTACCAAAGCCAAAAAGAAAAGAAATAACAACAACAAAAAGTAATAGTCAACTTTTTACTCGTAAATTCCTGCCATAAAATTATTCTTGGGCATTTTATGGTAGGAATTTACGAGTAAAAAGTTGAAGTGTAAAAACGAACCCCCACTTTAAAACTAAGCATTCTCACAAAATAAAAGCTTTTAGAATATACACATTGAAGTGAATATTAAAATAAATAAAGACAATATATTTATTATTGTAACATAACGGGTACAAGAAAAATAAAACATTTATTGCAAAAACACGGACATAAAATGGGGGTTCAGTTTATTTTATGGTAGGAATTTACGAGCAAATAGTCCTTTATTACCTATAAAATAACGGGTGCAAGAAAAATAAAACATTTATTGCAAAAACACAGATATAAAATGAGTGTTCAGTTTAGGAATAAACGAGAAAACTGTTCTTCTTTGCCCAACTTTGCTAAGCCTGCGCCGAGATCCGGGCACAAAAGTATGTCTCGCGAGACTCAAAAATGCTAATAATATACAAAGAAAGAAAGAAAGAAATGGGATTGAGTAAAAGAGGAGAAAGGCGACTAAATATAAACTAATTTCCTTTTGCTAGCTAGTTAACAATAACAAAGTTCACCTCGAAGCAGCGATGAGCCTGTTCAGTACTTAGATGGGTGACCAAGTTAAGCAACAATAGACATAGTAAGCAACTTGAGGCCTATGTCACATGTTACGAAGCTACAATCAATCAAATTCAATCGTTGCTGTCCGACACGGTCAACATTTTAGATAATCAGAGGCACCAACACCATATTTAGTTGGTAGTGATAAAAGACAGTAATAAAAATGATACATTATCTATTTTTTTATTTTTTTTTATTCACCGTCTCTCTCCATCTTTCACATTGTTTTGTTCTCCTCGTGTCTAGCACGGAGTACTTTTTCAACTTCCGGTAAGATGTGCTAAATCCAACATGAAACGAGCAATATGATTGGCTGATCGAGTTATCAACCAATTATCACTGCGCTTACATTTTGTATCGGAAGTCCAGCAATCGTTCAGGTCCGGTTTCAAACCAACCGCAGGATCGCGGATCTTTCAGTTTATGTTGTTTTATATCAAAGAAGACTAAACGTGCTTCAAACAGGATTTTTACACTGATCGATAACAGTTTTTAAAACAACGGTGCTTTACGTAGTATTAACGGGTATAAAATTCTAGTGTGATTTATTTCAGTAAAATAACGGCACGTTATGTTTGTGCCGAAATCAATTCAAACTGACCATGAAGACTTAATTCACGATGTTGCCTACGACTTTTATGGTGAAAGACTTGCTACATGTTCCAGTGACCAAACAGTCAAGGTTTGATTGTTTTCAGTTATTTTAATATATATTTAACCATAGCAAAATCTACTTGAATGTGTTGCATTTTGTGTATGTGTGTGTATATATATATATAGCGAGAAAAGTCTGGAGTATTTTAAGACACAAAAGTTTTAAACTTAAATAATGCTTAAAATACTAAACTTGATATTTACATCAAATCTAACAATATTAGTAAATAAACGAGAGAAAAATAGATTTAAAAATATAGCATTTCCTAAGCTTATTTTTGCTACTATTTTTAGTTTTAATTATACTCTTGTGGTAGGCGTAATAATGTAATCGATAATACTACTTTTTTTTCTTCATAGAATAAGATATCAATTCCCTAAAGTAAATAGAGAGAATGTCACTTTTGTTTCTGTATAGAAAAATAATGATAATTCACGACTAATTATTTATTCTTTCAATTCGGATCACACGAAGGGAATTTAACAGATTTGAATAATATTGATTTTTCTTTAGTTTTAGACAGCGTGGTGTGTCCTATTTATAATGTAAATAAAAGATTACTATGTCAAAACGAACACTATTTATCTTTCCGTTGTTTCCTAATTAAAATTCATTTTAATTGTTAATTAAAATTAGAAAAAAAAAACAATAACAAAATACGATAATAAAAAAAAATACATTAGGCTTAAAATCGTTCGTAATCTGAAAAATAAAAATACGTAAAGTTAAATAATTCAATCAATTTTTTAAAAATCTTATTTTATTCAATTTGTTTTTTTTTTGTTTATTTGTTTGTTTTTTTGTTGTTGTTTTTTTTAAACGAGGTGCGGTTTTGATTGCTTCTGCTAAATTCAAGTTTTTATTAATCCCATTCCGATTATTTTACGACTCAGCATGCTATTTGCAAAACACTTGATGATAAAAATCATTATCAGGTGTCTACTTGTAAATGGCACACATTCACGGATATACACATTTTGGGACGACCCCTCACCTCGTTGTTTATCTATTTCATTCCCATATCGTCTACATCTTTTCTTCTTTATCTTTCTCTTACGTTTCCCATTCATGCGGATTTTTTGCAAGTCATTCTATTTCTCCCTTCTTTCTGATGACATATCTTAGTTTGTTTTGGGTTTTTTTAATCATTGTTGACAAAATAAACATCTTGCTAAAATTAAATGATTTTTTTTTTTCTAAGAAAATGAAAAATAGTTTTCAAAATTTAATGTTTTCGTTAACGATCTTATTTTCCATGTTTCTTCTAAGAAACTACTTCTACTGCTTCTAATATTCTGAACTCTCTTTGTATGCTAGTCGAATGTTTTGGAAAGCACACAACGAGATTAACCACGTGTTAAATTCTTGTAGCATAAACAAACCTCGTTGTGAATAGTAAAACGTTGTTGTTTTTATCAACCGACACAGTTTATAAAAAAAAAATGATATAAAGTTTGAGGAGGAGGAGCTCTCAATGTAGTTTTGACTAACGGATAGTAGGTGACACAAGGTTGAAAATATGTGACATCCAATAAAGGGTCAAACTCTATTCATTTAATGGGTCTGTAAGGCTAGAAATATTTTTTTTTTTTAAATACATAGTTAATTTTAGTAGCATTTATAGTATGTGGCCTACCTTTTTGAATGTGGCTTACGAAATCATGTCTCTCTTATAGTATGTATGTGGCCTACCTTTCGGATGTGGCCTACCAAATCACGTCTCTCTTATAGTATGTATGTGGCCTACCTTTCGAATGTGGCCTACCAAATCACGTCTCTCTTATAGTATGTATGTGGCCTACCTTTTGAATGTGGCCTACAAATCACGTCTCTCTATAGTATGTATGTGGCCTACCTTTCGGATGTGGCCTACCAAATCACGTCTCTCTGATATAGTAGTGTATGTGGCCTACCTTTCGGATGTGGCCTACCAAATCACGTCTCTCTATAGTATGTATGTGGGATGTGGCCTACCAAATCAAGTCTCTCTTATAGTATGTATGTGGCCTACCTTTTGAATGTGCCTACCAAATCACGTCTCTCTAGTATAGTATGATGTGGCCACCAAATCACGTCTCTCTTAATGTGTATGTGGCCTACTTTCGGATACAAATCACTCTCTCTATAGTATGTATGTGGCCTACCTTTTGAATGTGGCTACCAAATCACGTCTCTCTTATAGTATGTATGTGGCCTACCTTTTGAATGTGGCCTACCAAATCACGTCTCTCTTATAGTATGTATGTGGCCTACCTTTTGAATGTGGCCTATCTGTATCCTACCCTTTGAACGGGGCCTACTCACGTCTCTCTTATAGTATATATGTGGCCTACCCTTTGAACGGGGCCTACAAAATCACGTCTCTCTATAGTATGTGGCCTACCATAAAAAAGCATATTATAAGCTTAATAACTCCTAACTCTAACCTTATTTTAGAATATTTTAGCTTATGACTGAATTGCATTTCTTGAAATTGAATATATGTGTAAAATAATTAGTTTCAATAAATTGCCTACTACTTATATCTATAAATATACTCTTACTGAGGTAGGCCACATTCAAACCGGGTAGGCCACATACTATAACAGAATCAAAAAGGTAGGCCACATACTATAACTTTCCTTTCCCTCGGGGAGTCCAGTGTGCTTCGGCCACTGGACCGGTAAAGTAAAATTGATAGCGTCGATCCCAATGGGCTTTGCCCCCTTGATTTAAAGGGGCAGGGCTGGGTCTATTGCCCAGCGCCTGAGGCGCCCCCATTGTGGGGGAATGCCGACGGGATCAATGCAATTTTTGTTAGCCCACATAAAAATGAGACCTTGTGTCCAGCCCATACAAGTGGGGTATGAGGCAAATACCTACTATAACGGCACCATTATTTTTTTAATTTCCTATATAACCTGCTTTTCGATGCGGGTAAGTGAGGTAAGAACTAGTCACTTGGTTCCAGGGGAGTCTCCTGCCCCCTCGCCTAAAAGGGACGGAGGCCAATTTAATTGCTGTGTACCTGAAGGGAAATGCCGATGGAATCAAGCACTTTTTGTAATGGCCACGCATGAGTTTTGGTTTGTAAAAATGACTTTATGTCTATTTCGGTTTGATGGGAAACTGGAAATCAAATAAATAAAAATAACTTCTAGTGTCATGTGAGAACAACCAAGGTGATTTCAAAAGATTGTTTTTGTTTTCTCCTCTCTTTTCACTTGGTTACCAATAATTTACATTAGGGTTGCGCAAAATACTTAAAGAGAGGTAATAATTTTTTTTAAATCTTTTAAAATTTCAAACTATTACCAAAAATCAGGGAATTGTCCAATTTTAATGAAATTTTCACTACTTTATTCATTGATGACTTAATTTTATAATAAATAGCTTTTTATATTAAAAAAAACCCAACTCAATTCAGAATGTTCATTAGTTTATAGATTTCTAGAAAGATCAAATCCGGAAGAACATATAAATAAATAAAAATTCAATACCCGAAAAAAAATGACTAGAAAATTTAAGTGTTATTTTCTGAAAACTCAAAATATAATTTATGTAGCATGTTTTTTGGGGTTTCTTTTTTCTTTTTTAGTTTTAAATACAATATTTTTCTTTGAATTGATGCAAAAAAAAGTATTTTTTCTGATTCAATTATCCTATTTTTATTCACTAAAAATTTAATAGTGAATTTTAAACGTCTGGTACTATTATCCTTGTCTAAGATGATATTCACACCATAAATCAAGCTCTATTTAATCTATCCAAAAATGTAAGTTTTAAAATACGCAATTTTGTGCAACATATTTTCCAAGATTTTTATATATTCAAAAAATTATTACTAACGATAGTTCTTTTTCATTATGAAAGACTAAAAGGGCATAAGTTATTGCCCCCTCCCCTTTTTATTTTATTTTATTTTTTAATTTTTTAAATGTCCCGATTTTTAGTGGTTGAACCAACTGTTCAGTGTGCGTCTCCTTATTGTGCTGTTATTTTTTTTCTTATTTATTTTGGCTATGTCATGTAACTTTTTTGGTAGGAAATTTTCACACATTTACACTTCTATAAATATAGTAGCCAAAAATGTCCGAATTTGAGTTTTGGGTCAAACTCCCTTCAGTAATATCCTTATAAGTTTGCAGGAAAAACATTGTAAATATTTACCTAACCTATTCGTAATTGGTAGTATGTGATACAAGATCACAAGTATGGGGCATTCAGTGAGTGTCGAACTTGCTATTCAGTAGTAATGGATATGCAAGACTAGCTTGCTAACCATTACACCACAATGGACACCCAGCCAAACATTGTGTTACAGTCAAACTTATTTCATTAAATAGCACAGACATTGTGTTACAGTCAAACTTATTTCATTAAATAGCACAGAAATTGTGTTACAGTCAAACTTATTTCATTAAATAGCACAGAAATGGATCTTTAATTTGATGCAATAATTTATAAAATAACTTCAATAGTTATTGTTTAATGACAAAATAAAAATTGTCATGTTTAGCTGAGACTACTCAGTCGGTAGAGCGTTCGGCTAGAAACCACAAGGTTTCTAGTTCGATACCGGTCCTCGCCAACTCAGCGTATGAGTAGCACAGGGATCTATGCGGTAAAGTAAGGAGCTGATGGTAGGTGTGGTGCTCCACCTCAGATGCTAAAATAATCTCCTTGGTCTAGCGCAAGTGAAAAGGGGATAGACTCCCTCGCTGATTAGCTGATACCGACTTTAGGCCGCCCCGACGACTTTACTTTTTTACTTACATGAATAAAAAAAATCTTTAAAAAACAACAGTTTTCTCCCAGTTATATTACAACTGGTAAAGACAAATGTTTATTTATTTTGGTTTTTTTTTCTTGTGTTTTTTTTTTTTTTTTTTAACAGTTTAATTCATGGTGTAAATTAAGTACCTGCTGACATTTTTAAGGTGGTTAAATCTTATAATTTAGCATTACAAATTGTCACGGTCATTGTGAGGTTAAAATTACCATCAAGCAATTACATAATTGCTACCTATTTAAAGCTGTACAAAGCTATGGTGCGGCCACACTTGAAATTTGCATCACCAATCTGGAACCCCTATCTCGCTCAGAACATTAACCTCCTAGCAACTGTACAGAGACGTGCAACCAAACGAATACCCTCCATCAGGCATCTGCCATATTCTGAACGTCTTACTGCCCTGAGAATTGATTCGTTGAAACTCTGGCTTCTGGCAACTGACCTGGTAAACGCTCATAATGTCATTAATTGAGCACCTTTTTGATCTCCATCTTTCCAACACACGTGGGCATGCCTACAAAGTCAGAAGACAGCATAGCTCACATGACTTTTGGAAACATTTTTTCATGCTCAGAATTGCCAAGGCATGGAATAAACTGCCTGCATCCGTTTGTAGGCTCCCAAAACACTACATCTTTCAAAGCATCCATGCTTCCTGTAATCCGCCAACACTATACCTGATACTCCCATCCACACACACATGCATGCACGCGCACACATACATGTATATTATTACTGTGTGCTGTTCATGTTTCTGACACTAATACATTATTCTATGTACTAGACATGAGACTTTGATGAGTTGTGGTGCACCTGAGCACTGTACACAATAAATTTCATTATTATAATTTTTCTAGAGCAAAGTAAACAAGGGTTTCTGGGGTCATGTCCAGCACACCAATGAAAGCATCAGATATTTGTTTGCTCTCTACCTGATGGAATCTTCTTCCTATAATTTACCATTTGTATATACATCTGTATAGTCATAGTTTCACTATTCCTGACACAATTTCAACCAAACTTTCAAAAATGGTTATTGGTTATCCTTGGGAAGGTTTTAAACTCTATTGTCTGCAAAAATGATCTCAGGTGCTTTGGCATTGTCCCTTCCAGCTTGGAAAATTTGGCTCAAGCCTGCCCTCGGTGGCGGCAGAATCTCCATAGAGGACTGTACTTGTCAGAAGTCACCCTGATACAACATCATGAAGCTAAGAGGTCCATAAGAAAGCAACGGCAACAAAGCATCGGAACATCATCATCTACAGGGACAACCTACAAATGCAAAATCTGTGGTCGAGAATGTTTCTCAAACATAGGACTTCATAGTCACAGGAGGCGCTGCAACTCCAGGGGCACACAAAAACTTTTATCATAGTCTTTCGAGACTGAATTGCCAATGATGATGAATGATGGTCCAGAACTAGCCCCCCCCTCCTCCAATATAAAAGAAATGGGTTGGTTAAAAGGAAAATACACTAGTAGTAGATCATGAAATACATAAAAGTGTCAGGATAGAAACTAAAGGCAATGAATTTCCTTGTGTTGTATACTCTCTTTCCTTTATTACTTCTATTCTTCTTCTGTTCATCTTTACTACCGCCCTGTCGGCTGGGGCGTTAGAATGCACCTCTGCAGAGGGGTAAGACTCCCCCAATGGGGCCACCTGTTGGCTGTGGGTGGCGATCCGTGATGCTTAAGGATAGAGCCCAGGTGGATGAGCAATTCATGACATGCAATACTCCACTTTGGCCCTATCTTGGGCTAGACGGGCGGTCGGAGAGGCCCCCTCCGATCAATCGTCTGGTCACATCAAGCCCTAGCACCTATATGATTTTCCCAACCCTGTTGCCCTTATGGCAAGCCCCAACCCCTTTTTAACATATGGGTGCTAGAAGGCGGTGGCTGCGGGTCTACATGTCCTGGGAATGACGTTAAACTCTATCTGATGGTGAGTTTCCAGTTTTGGAGGTTTGGGGAATGTGGAGCACCCCTTCATCACCATTGCTCCCTGGTCCACTCTGACCTGGAGTGGTAGTACCTGTTAGGGTCCCATCTATGGGTTAAATAGAAAAATGTATTTATAAAAAAATTGTATTATCCATTAAGAATTGATTTATTTCAAAACTTTATCAGCATTAAATGACCCACTGAGGTTGATATGCCGTAAAACAAACAAACAAACCAATCATCTTTCTATCTTATGTTATTCTTCTAGCGTCTGGACTTCGTCTAGGGGACTTCGTGTCTGGTCTTCCATTGGGTATTTCTCTTTATCAGAAGCCCTGTGTCATTGGTAGTTTTTAGATAATAACACAAGACTTCGATTTACTTAGATCATATTTTATTCTGAAATCCCCACCAGACTACCTGCGCAGATTGAGTCGGACGTGTGTATAACACGACTTACCACTGTCGTGGTCTTAGCCGATCTGACTAAAATCCTCTCTAATCTAAACCGGAAGAGGGTCTTCTCCACCGATTCTCATGGTATCCACCGGAAGGATCAGGATGAGTTCAAGCCTTGTCATTCAATCCTTCAAGGCCGTGGACTGCAACTTATAACAGCCATTTTGGTTTCTACACTACTGTATATAAGTATTAGGAATCTAATAATTATGTAACACTTGACAAGATAAAATGTACAACAAAACAAATGAAAAACAAATGGGTCAAAACAAAAGTCAATGTTTGTGATAGTATTGTAAGAAATTGGCTGAATGAAATGGGATTTATACACAAAGAAGCCAAATCAAAAACCAACACTAACACACAAACAGACAAAAATGAAGGCTAAAGTGAAACAATCATGGCGTGTGGACAGTTGGATGAAAGTGATATTCAGTGATGAATCAAGAACCTGTATTGTCCAAGGTGAAGATACTGGGACTTTAGTCTGAAGCCTTTTGAAATGAAACATAAAGATGACTGTCAGAAGAAAACAAGTATTTGAAAGGAAAGTAACGCCTCTCTTTCATTATTTCCTATGGGAATTTACATCCCATAGATATAATTGTTGACCGTGGGTGGCGACCCCTGATGCATAAGGATTGAACCCAGCTGGCTGAGCAGTCCATGGCCGTTGCTCTACAGATGGTCGGAGAGGCCCCTCCGATCGGCTGGTCACGCCAAGCCCTAGCACCAATATGATTTTCCCAACCTTATTGCCCTTATGGCAAGCCCCAACCCTTTTTATCATATGGGTGCCAGAAGGCGGTGGCTGAGGGTCTTCATATCCTGGGAATTATGTTAAACTTTATCTGATGGTGAGATTCCATTTTTGGAGATTGGGCAATGTGGAGCACCCCTTTATCACCATTGCTCCCTGGTCCACTCTGACCCAGAGTGGTAGTAACTGTTAGTGTCCCATCTATGGGTTAAATAGGAAAATGTGTTTATAAAAAAAATTAAGTATCCATTAAGAATGAATTTATTTCAAAACTTTATCGCATTAAATGACCTACTGAGGTTGATATACCATAAAACAAACCAAACCAAACTTAATTCATATGATATACAGTATATATTAGGAGGCACTATGGTTATTCTACCTTCTCTTGTCTGCAAAAATCAAACGGTAAGCCAAGGTAAAAAAGTATTGAGTGTATTATGGTGATCAGAGAGCGGTGAAGAGATGTGTGTTGTCATCTTGGTGTTTTGGTAAGAACTGCCGCATGGGAAAGGGTCTGCTGGGGTACGTGTTGATCATTGGGTTCATGCTGAGGTCAGACACAGGGGTGGGAAGGAAAGAAGGGTACCATTATATTATGTGGCCTACCTTTTGAATGTGGCCTGTCTCGCTTATAGTATGTGGCCTACCATAAAAAGCATATTATAAAGTTATAATAATAACTCCTAACCCTAACCTTATTTTATAATATTTTAGAATTAAATAGATCTCTGATTCATGTAAATTATCGATAAATTCTTTTTTAATTATTCTTAATTACCATATACAGCTTATGACTGAATTGCATTTCTTGAAATTGAATATATGTGAAAAATAATTAGTTTCAATAAATTGCCTACTACTTATATCTATAAATATACTCTTACTGAGGTAGGACACACTCAAACCAGGTAGGCCACATACTCTAACAGAATCAAAAAGGCTACATACTATAACGGCACCGAAAGAATGGTTTTGGAGAAGAGTCAATGAATGTATATATGTATGAAGGCAGAACAAAGGTTATCATCATAAGAAGTGAACTCTGTTACTCGATTTCAAATCCTGAATGAGGTTGTTTCCATTTTACATAGTTCTGATACCCTTAGGAAAGGTATGAATCCAACTATTCTCTCTCCAGCTATGGATAAATAGTAGGGCAGACTGGGCTCTGTAACTTTGGTATGGCAACCGGTCTAGGAGAAGGAAAACACTGAATACAACTCAGTTGTAGACCTGGAGAGGGATGGGCTCTGCCAGGTTATTCCTGCCTCCAAGACACGCTTGATGAGTAGTGCCCTCCATGAATGACCAAATGAGGTTATGGAATAAATCTTCTATATTTTATTGTTGATAATTCCGACTTTTTGTATATCACACTTTGCTAATCCGACACTGAAATATTGTGAGATTGGTTACTACTAACATTGATAGTCAAAAAAAAAAATTTAGTTCTATTATTTATTAATGGTTAGTAAATAAACCTTTAAAGAGTTACAGATGTTATTTTGGCTTTTCTTTAACTATATATGTATGTATACATGTATATACCAAATTATTGGAGCACTTGAAATTAGACAAATCATATATATATATATATATATATATATATATATATATATATATATATATATGAGAGAGTTTTATAATTTGCTTGAAGCATTGTGTATATATTGGTTTGAAGGTTGATTTTGAAGGCTATCACAATGCAGGTGTAAAGAATAAGGTAACAATGGTGTTGTGTGTTAACCTGTATTTTATTCTTGAAAATTCTCAAATTCAAGAATAAAATACAGGTTAACACACAACACCATTGTTACCTTATTCTTTACACCTGCATTGTGATAGCCTTCAAAATCAACCTCCAAACCAATATATATATATATATATATATATATATATATATATAATGGTACACAGTAATAACCTACTCAAGTTTCACCATAAGGATCTTCGGCTGTAATTAATCAATATCTTGATTAATTCAGTGGATTTAATCCTGAAGATCCTTATGGTGAAACTCGAGTAGGTTATTACTGTGTACCATTATAATAATAAATTTGCTCTACTCATGTATTGAGCACTTTATATTTGTTATATCGCTGTCTTATCATTGTGAAACTTGCATCAACTAACCATTGTGACCAATCTCACCGGTAAGTCACCTTTTTCATATAAATCATATATATATATATATATATATAATATATAGGAAACAAGGTCACCTGATGATTGCTGATGCATGAAACCAAAATTGTTGTGACTTTTCCTTTGTCACCAAATAAATAGAGATGTAAAACCTTTATATATTTATTATATTATATTATATAACAGCTCTATTTTATATCGAGCACTCTTCTGATAATACTGCATTTGGCACACCGTTCCAGCAAAAGCTGAAACAGTGACAACCCCACACTATAGTATATATATATATATATATATATTATATATATATATATATAAAAGATTTGGCATTAAATAACCCACAAGGTTTGATATGCAATTAAATACCAACCAACTTGTTCTTAATCTTGAAAGAGGCACTATAGAATTTCTATTTCTGCCACTGGTTATCATTGACAAGACTGAATATAATTTAATCAGCATATAAGTGTTGTTTTTTTCTAAATCTCTTCTTTTTTTTTTTAATTCCTAATATAGCCAGTTGATAAAAGTTTTTAATTTTCTTTTGTAATTTGTTCTATAATCATAGATAAAAGAACTTTTAAATGCACCCTGGAATTTTCTTCTTCTTTTTCTTTCTTTTTTTTTCTTTCTTTTCTCTTTTTTTTTTTTCTTTTCTTTTTTTTTTTTTTCTTTCTTTTCTTCTTTTTTTTTTCTTTCTCTTTTTTTTTTCTTTTTTTTTTTTTTCTTTCTCTTTTTTTTTTTTTTTTTTTTTTTTTCTTTCTTCTTTTTTCTAAATCTCTTTTTTTAAATTCCTAATATTTCCGAAATAAGTAAAGTAAATATCCACATTATTCAAAACACTCTTAGAATGATGCAACTTTAATAAAAGATGTTAAATAACACAACACTGCTGTCTACTGCAGAATTCTTAACATTTTGCAGCTTTCTTTTCTTGATTTTTCTTTCTTCTTTTCTTTTTCCTAAATTCTAGTTATTTATTTTTTTAAATTAATGTTTAGATTTATAATCTTAAGTTGTATTGACTCATAAATATTTTTAAAATATACACAAAGGTTCCAGTTTGTTTGTTTGTTTTTGGATTTTTTTTTTTTTTTTTGTCTTTGTGATTCAACCAAAACATCACATAACAAAGATGAGTCAATTAATCTGAAAAGAACCCCTGAATTCTTTTTATTTATTTATTCTGTATTAGAATCTTCCTTCAAAATGTAATAGTCTACAACAAAAATATACACCTCTACAGATTTTATATGTATTAGAATTATGGGCAGTTGTCCATAGTTTTGTGTTAATGAACCTCACTTGCTGGACATAGAAAATACCCCCCCCCCAACATTTTAGTCATGCAATTAATTAAACCACAAGACATTTTTTCTTTGATCAAGATTTATTTAGCCCATTCTTATTCGCAGCGCGGTTGAGAACCAACCTCGCAGTAGCACATCTACTCTGCTTCAACCTCGGTTGAAACTGATTCTCAAAACTAACTAATCACATGACTTGCGAGATTCGCGCCACTAGGGGTCAGAGAGCTATAACCATCCTGGTAGATTTCCACTACCTGATCTGAAAACCAATGGACCCCTTGAATTCTCGCTACAGGGTCTGTCAACAATTTATGCTACCACATAAATTGTAACAATGGAGAATACGTTAACAGACATTCTTTATTCTACTTTTCTGCCTAATTTGACCGGATTCACATTACTGTGAGTTTTTTGTAAATAAGCAAAATATGCAAACGCCCTCTTATGCGAGTGAATCAACCACAGAAAGAAGAAAAAAGAATTGTGTATGAATATACATTTTTTTTTTTTTTTTTTTTTTTTTTTTTTTTTTTGTCTCGTCACCCAGGTGAAGGTGTATGATGTTGCAAGACCTGAAATACCTAATGATCCTGGGATTAGATCCTTGATAATGTGATCAGAGGCACCTTTAGTGTGTATTTCTTGCTACTTATAAAAACAAGATATCTTTATTAATAATGGAGATTCGCTTCCGGTTTTTGTCTGTAACAAAAACTATGTCACTGCTTATGTCACATTACCCAAAATCGTCATAACATAGAATAAATACATTCAAAATTTGAACATGAAACATTAGACAATCCTCATTGTTTTTTTAAAACAAGTTTTGATAAATACATGACTGGTATTATATATCTATATATAGTTTGTTTTATTTTAATACATATTTATAGTTTACATTTCAAATTGTTTTACTTTTTAATCCTTTAATGAATTTGATAATTTTACTTACTTGGGGTACAAACTTGCTGATATTGAATTTTTTACTGCCACCCCTCAGGCAATATGTTTCAAAAATCTATTTTTACATCGCCCGGAGGGTGTTTTTTATTTTGCTAATACATATAAAGAACCTTGATAAACTTGTAGATAAATCAATTTCTTTTTGTGTTGTTTGGTTTAACAGGATTTTTGTCAGTTTATCTATTGTGATTTTATATATATTTACCAACCCCTCCGCACGAGCAGGATGTGACACAAGGTCAATTTCTTAAGCGGAGTTCAACAGGTTTGAATTCAGAGTTTTCCTTCTCCTAGACCGGTTGCCTAATCAAGGTTAAAAGTCTGCCCTACTATTTATCCATAGCTGGAGGGAGAGTAGGATTCATACCTTTCCCAAGGGTATTAGCGCAAAGTGAAATGCAATTATCACGTCCAAGATTTGAACTCGGGGCGACGAGTCCATTTCCCATGACTTAAACCATTACACCACATGCCTTAAGTTATTGTGATTTTATAAGCATTTTTCAGATGGAAAAAAAATGCAAATGTTTGTTTTTTTAAGTGCTGTGGGCATTGCTACTGTATGTAAGTGCATCTCTTATGCTGAATTGACCTTTTCTAAAAACTTTCAATCCAAGTTGGTATAACAAATAATGATAATAACAACACGGATTTCTATAAAATGCATACAAACCTAGATCAAGGGTGTCCCATTGTGGTGTATTGGTTAGCAAGCTAGTCACTCATCCATTTCTACTGAATAGCAAGTTCAATCCTTGCTGCATCTCCTATACTTGCAACCTTGTGTTAAATCCTACCAGTGGTAAATGGTTTGCATAAATACCAACAAATGCAGATCATCATTAAACTCAACATTTTTAAGTTCAAATCACCTTACCTAAATCTTTCTTCAAACAACCTTCAATTTCTTTTCAATAAGTAAGTAAAAGTAAAGTCGTCGGGGCAGCCAAATGTCGGTATCAGCCAATCAGCGAGAGAGTCTATCCCCTTTTCACTAACATTAGACCAAGGAGATTGTTTATGTGTCTGAGGTGGAGCGCCACACCTACCATCAGCTCCTCACTTTACCACACAGATCCCTGTGCTATTCATACGCTGAGTTGGCGAGGGCCTGTATCAAACTGGGAACCTTGTAGTTTCTAGCCAAACACTCTACTGACTGAGCTAAACACGGCCCTTCTTTTCAATAATCTATCCCATAAATACTATCAATATTTTTAGTTATTTCTACAATATTATCTTTTCTCTAAATAAATAGCACTACATGTCTTATATGTTCTGTAGATATATTGTCTATCTTTAAGATGGTCATGTTAATAAGTTCAATTGATAAATCTGACAATGTAAGTTATTTGTTTAAAATACTACAAAGAAATAATAGTATGTATTGTTATCATTTAGATATTTTTAGAAAACATTCAATTTATCTCTATATTTGACATTACTTATGAGATGACCTGATAAATCCCCCAAAAGATCTTTTTTTTTTTTTACTTATCTCTAAATACAACAATTAGAAGAGAAAATATTGAATGTATATGTCTATCTAAGGTATTTATATTTTCAAAATAAAATAAAATCCAGTCTCTAACCTACTTCTATCATTTATATTGGGTAAATGGTCAGTCTTCCTGTCCGATACCTGAGGCATCCCCTAAAGGAGGAATGCTAATAGGATTGAGCAGTTTTTACCTTTTTTTTCTTCTTTTTTTCTCTCTGGGAGGATCACTTTGTGGGAGTTCCCTTTTGTCACCCCCTATCACTATGGTGGTGGGGGATAAACCACTTTAAAGAACAGAAATTATTTTTTAATGTTTATCTTGGATTTATTTATTTAATATTTCACTTGATTATTTTTTAAAAAAACATTTGACAAGATTTTTTTCAACTTAAATATTTAATAGAAAATACTTAAATCAATACTTTTATAAAAATTGACATTTTTTTTAAGCAGATTGAAGTTATTTTATCTTCATTTATAAACTTCAAACTTCAAATTTTAATGATACTTTTTTTTTTCTTGAAGACAATCAAGTATTTCTAAAACTTGCAAACATGGCCAAGCACATATGCCAAGTTTTGTTACCCTTATTTTCCTATTTCAAAATAGATTAGTGAACGTTTATAATTACAGTAAATAATCTATGAATATTGATAATAAAACAATCCTCTACAATTGTTTTTCTAATTTTTGTGTGTATACGCTGTTTGTATTTTTGTAGATCTGGGACAAATCTGAAGATGGACAGTGGCATCAATCTGCTTGCTGGAAGGTAAATACCAAATCATTAAATCAAAAAGATCTTTTCTCTTTTTTTTTTTTTTCTTTTAACATTTGTTCAATTCTATTGATGGAAATTTTAATTGTATCATAAAGTTTTAATGGATGTTTTTGTTGTAAGTATTCTGGAATTAGGAATTTAAAAAAAGAATTTTTTCTGGAATTAGGAATTTTAAAGAATATTTTTTTTCTATAAGCAAATGTGCTCAATTGGATTCTATCACATATTCTTCTTTTAAGTCAAAATAATTTTATGGGACAAAATATTAACTTGAAGACTTGGCTATAGAAGAATTTAAGTCTTTAAAAAAAGGGGAAAAAAGGGTTGAAATGGGTGAGTTTACCAATGATCATCACCCAAAACCTCATACATTTTTTTAATACTATCTTTTTCCTATAATAGTTGTTACAAGTAATATATAAAATATATATATATATATATATATATATATATATATATATATATGAAAATGTACAAACTATTTTGGGACAAAGGTAGTAATAATTACAAATATTATTTTCTAATTCGAAACAATTTTAATAATAAAAGATTTCATTAAACCTGTACTACATTAAGATTTAAACTTAATTGTTGCAAAAATATCTTAAATTGAAAATTTATTTAGTATTTGGATTTTAATATAGATGTTACTTTATTCATATTGGCAAAATAAAACATTTCTTTTTGAGAATGAGAACAGAAAACTTTTATGAAGCTCTGTTTTTATCTTGCTTTTATTTCTCAACAAGGTCCATAAGACATATTGACCCTATGACATTATGATTTACTTTAGTCATATTTGCTGGCATTGTTCTTTCAAGGCTCAATCCCCAATATAAGGATATCTTGGAAAAACCTTAATTTCCCCTTTTGAGTGCAAAACACAAATTTCCTTCTTTGCTTCATCTCATCACTTTTGGCCCCATGTTATCTTCACTGACATCATCAATCTCATCTTCCAATGTTTTCTTCTTAAGATCAAACCAACATGCAGATCACACCTGCACATATGGGGTCACAAATTTGACCCTAACTCTATTGGCAACTCACAATGATACACAGATTTCCTTTAGACAATTGAAGGTTAAAAAATAGAAAGAAAAAACACTTGACTATAAATCATAATAAACAGAATAAATATATATTTTTTAAATAATATGAATAAAGATTATCATTGGTCAAAGCCTCTATTTAAAATTCAAAAGAAGATATTTATTACTAAAATACACTGTACAAATCCACTTTAAATGAAAAGGTACAAATATTTTTTTTGGGGGGGCGGGTCTATCTTTTTGGGGGGGGCGGGGTCTCTATCTTCTTAACACTATTTCTCTTGTCATTTTGGGTAAAAGTAGATATTACATAAAACAAGTAGCAAATTTAAATTTTTTACTAATATTTTTTATTTTAGGCACATACTGGCTCAGTATGGAGAGTAACGTGGGCACATCCAGATTTTGGTCAGGTTATAGCAACATGTTCATTTGACCGAGCAGCAGGCATTTGGGAAGAACTTCGTGAGTCATTCATCTTTTATTTCTCATGAGTTTTTTTTCTTTTTTTTCCTTATCACTTTTATTTGGGTAAAAATATAAAGGATTTGCTGTTTAGTGTCTCTGTTAGTGATGAATTTGATATTTCTTAAAGTTACTTTATTTTAAATGGTTGTTTAAAATATTGAATGAAACATTTATCAAGTAATAATCAACTCAGTGTAGTAAAAATAAAATAAATTGTTTCTTAGTCATTATACAAGGACTGACTTTTGGCAGTAGAATTTTTATAAAATATCTACTGTTTTTTTTTTCTTTTCAAATCTTGAATTATTTACATTTATTCCTATCGTTTTTATTAACATGTACTCTATAAGAGAATTGATTTGTAAAACACTGATTCTCAAAGGGGAGACACTTGACACTCAGAAGGTGAATTTGAATCATATGTACTAATCCTAAGTACAATAGTGATAAAAAAATATTAGATGATAATAATTAAGGAAACCAGAGTTTGCAATAAGAGAATTGTGAACTAGGATTCTTGAGAATTAAGTTGTAAAAGAATTTATTAATTATAATACTGTAATCTTATTCATTTTTTAAACTTTTATCTTTTGTTTGATTTATATAGCACTAGTAAGTAATGTCTGTAGAGTGGCTTATTGTTGGTATCAGCCGAAAAGCAAGGGAGTCTATTCCCTTTTTGCTAGCACTAGGGAGATTGTTTTGTTGAAGTGGAGTGCCACACCTACCATAAGCTCCCAGATGATTTACCGCACAGATCAGATTACCCTAGCTGTGCTACTCATGCACCAAGTTGGTGGGGGGACTGGTATCAAACCCAAAACCTTGCAATTCCTAGGCTCTACTGACAGAGCTAAACTTCATTGTTTTAAATGTTTTATTATTTTGGTTATGTTTTGCCAAGAAAAAATAAAAGAATAGTTTTATGATATTTCTTCAATTTAAGATGATTTTTCTATTTTGACTAATAAAAAATCCAATTAATATAACCAGTTTTGGTTATATTAATTTTGCTTAGTCATCAAAATAAAAGTTTAAATTAAAATCCATCATTTCCAAATAAAATATATCAATCCTGTTATAACTTTCCATATCTGATTGCATTATTATTATTAGTTAATATTACTAGTTAATATTATTAGTATTGTTAATCCCGCAATTGGATTGACAAAATGTTTTAAAAAAAAAAAATTTCTTGACCTCCCACCAGGCCAGATTAAAGATCTTTTTAACGTGGGGATTTTTTATGGGGCATCCAGTGAGGATCAATCTCACTATTCAGTAGTAACAGATCTACAAGTCTAGCTTGCTAACCATTAAACCACAATGAGATGCTCTACACTACAACATTTAATTTTTTTTTTTTTTTTTTTTTTTTTTCAGCTTGTGAATCTCGGGATGAAACTTCACGAACAAAATGGGTAAAAAGACCAAATTTGGTTGACAGCCGCTCATCTGTAACAGATGTTAAATTTGCTCCCAAACATCTTGGCCTTCAATTGGTAAGTAATAAATTATTGTAGTAACATTTGAAATAATAAGAATCAGAGTTTTCTTTCTACTAGACTAGTTGCTATGTCAAAGTTAAAGAAACCAGTTTGCTTGACAATTTATCTATGGCTAGGGGGAGAAAAGTCGGGTTTATACCTTCCTTGTTGGTATTAGTGCTATATTTAATGCAAACAGTATCATCCAGCATTTGAACTCTGATCACCAGGTCCATTTCCAATGACGAAAACCATTATACCACAAGTTCCTCTATGATTATGCCTATAAACTATTCAGCTGACACTTGTATTTTATAATGTTCCTTTTATAAAGTATTATTTTCTTTAAAATCTAATACATTGTTAATTTTTAAAACAAAAACAAAAGGCATATTTTTGCAATCTTTTATAAAATTACCATTTTTATCTCATTATTATGGCTACTTAGACAAACAATGGATTGGAAAGTGTTAAAATTGTTTTCCAGTTTTATTGGGTTTTTTTTTAATCACTAAATATTTAAAATAAATTTCATTTCTTATATTCCAGGCAACTTGTACGTCAGATGGAATGGTGAGGATTTATCAAGCACCTGATGTTATGAATCTTAGTCATTGGTCATTGGATTATGAAATTCATTGTAAACTTAGTTGTAGTTCATTATCATGGAATCCTTCCAGGTAATTACATTCATTGATTTATTTTTTTGACTGAACATTTATAGCAAAATATATATTACCTTCGTCCCATAACAATTTTTATATCATTATATACAAATTTGGTTAAAATTGCAAATCGTTGTCAAAATTAAAACAGAAAAATTTGGCTTGGGCATAGATTTTAATGAATTTAATTATTACTAAGGACACGATTTATGTTATTTTTTACTTAAATTTTTACTATTAGTTGTGTTTTTAACCGTTTTTCATTGGACGTTATTTTCCTACAGAGGACCGCAAGAGAACTGATTTTTTAAAGAGATAAATATTTTCCGAGAATTTATTAACATAAAAAACACGGATTATTACACTTTTGGTCATCCATACTTAAGAAAAGTACACGTCACCTGTAATATTGAAATAGAAACTACGTTTTTGTTTGTACATGTTTATTAATTCTGATTAGTCTTATCATTCATCTGTTTTATTTTATCTATTTTTTTCCTTAAACACAACTAGAAGTTAAAATTAAAGTTAAAAATAACTATAGAAGGGGGGAAAATATATGGGGAGAAATAGACCTCCGAATCAACAAGCTCCCGAGGGGGACCAAAAACAAGCGAGTTCTCCGTCTTCTCACAAGCCAGACCCTCTGTTGGTCAACACATTCTTCGTCTAGCAGCTGGAAAATCCATCGTCGTAGTCGAAATAATCTTTAGCAGTTCAAAATCACATTTCCTATTTAGTTTTGTTTCTGTTCGACTAAAATCCATTTCTTTACTGAAAAGCGCTTCGTCGTCGACTGCTTCTGCTGACTGCTGACTCCTCAGTGCTCGACTCACTTGTAATTTTATGGGCATATTAGCCAAACATCCGGGCACGTCAGTCAAACCTCGCGTCTGTCCAGTTCC
The DNA here is from genome assembly GCA_023376005.1 of Doryteuthis pealeii. Classification (NCBI taxonomy): domain Eukaryota; kingdom Metazoa; phylum Mollusca; class Cephalopoda; order Myopsida; family Loliginidae; genus Doryteuthis; species Doryteuthis pealeii. The sequence continues at coordinate 118,824,274 of CM042147.1, read as the reverse complement.
TACATCGCATCTGTTTTCACATGCAGAAGGACGCGGGTTTGATCCCGGCAGGCAAGACAATGTCTTGCTCCCTTTCCTTTCTCGTTCTCCATCACAATAACATAAATCGTGTCCTTAGTAATGATTAAATTCATTAAAATCTATGTCCAAGCCAAATTTTTCCGTTTTAATTTTGACAACGATTTGCAATTTTAACTGTAAATTTAACCTATGATAGGACAGGAAGTAAGTTTTCTGAATAACAGATATAACTGTCATCTTATCCCTCTTTCTCTCTCAAATTGAATTATTGTGTTTTTTAAATTATATATTAATTACTTTTGACCAGTGTCTTCATTTTTGCGCTTTGTTTTCATATTAATATTATAGGACAGGAAGTAATAGAATTCTGAATGATAACATATATAATTGTCATCTCTCTCTCTTTTTCTCTCTCTCTCAAATTGAATTATTATGTTTGCTAGATTAAACATTAATTCATTAACAGATCATACTGACAACACACATACCCATGACTCTTTCACCAACTGTCACTGTCAGTCATCACTCCTGGCAGGTCCTCCGCACAGCATCCAGAATCTGCACAGAGCTTATTGATGTAGTTTTTTGCTAGTCGACCTACACTGTTGTCTGTGTAGGTGTTCACAGGAGAACGTCACTTATGAGTTTGTTTTTGCTTCTCCAGCATGTCTTTTACATTTTACTTGGATAGTTTGTGTGATAGGAGGCAAGAGGCTATACAGCTGCTTTTTTTGTGGGTGTTGATTCTAATAATTGTTCAAGACAGCTGTTACGTTCTCCTATTGTTGTCGAACGTTTACACGCTGTTCCATCAGAGACCAAAGAAAAATGAAAGGTGCACATACAAACATTGGCAAAGAACAATAAGACATAATACATATTTTTAAAATATAATTTTATTTAGGAAATCGAAAGTTGGGAGGAGAGAAAAAGATGGGAAAGTTCATGAGCATGCTTATCTGTATACATCCGCAATACAAATATTTGTCGGGATAATTTGAATCCCCATAAGTATACATGTAAACTGAAGGGAAGTATGAAAGTGGCAATATCTATTAAAAATTCCATAACGGAACGTGGCACTTATCTTTGTTTTAGTTACTTCATTTCCATTCGGCTCATAGCTGTGTGGATGACCACCCTGGGTCTAGTTTCTTCTGTCCCCATGAAGATGATATCGGGGTTCCAACTGACCCTAGTAGTAAACTTCTCTTCTATGCTGCATGAAGGTGATTTTCGCCCACCCTCAACAAGGGGAAGCGTCCAACTATCTTCGCCAAAAAACTCCTGAGTGAAAACTAAACTAATGGTAGGGATCTCTTTCCTCCCCCCCCCCCCAAAGTGAGGTGGGGTGTATTTCCATTCATCCCTTTGCCTTCCTCCTCTTCAGAGGCTGGCCAACATGACAATGCTGGTCAAAGGAATTCTGTTCCAGATTGACACGGACCTCAGCTCTGATGTCACGGAGTTTCAAGAATGTTCTGGGGTGTTCCCTTTTAACTTTTGAGTTACTCGTAATACGTAACACAGCACACAGCATCCTTGTGTATTTCCCATCTAGCTTTTTCTATAAGTGTTTCATTTAAGTCCATGTGGTGCAGCACTTACACAGCTACAGCTTGGAAGAATTCTCATTTTGTCTTATCAGAAAGATCAGATATCCTTATAATCAACTAGCAGCAGCTACCCGGCGTCGCCTGGGTAGAGGGGGATTTTTTTTAAAGTTAGTCCCGCAGATCCATTATTACTGAATCGTGAGTTGAATCCTCGAGGGATGCCCCATTTAAATCTCTATGTAAAAAAATAGACCTTGCATTGATCCAGCTACTATGAAAAGAAATCTTAATGTCTACTATCTAAAATATTAAATGAAAATATCATTTAAATTTTATTTTTTAATTATCTTCACGAATATAAATCAAATCTCTATTATTTTTGCTCAAAAACCAAGCCCTGGTGATATTTAATGTGTATATATATTTACTTTGTTGTTAATTATTTTATTTTCAAAGTTTCCTCCGGACAAAGATTAATGCAAATTCCTTTATAGATAGACAGATAAATAGATAGATAATTTGTCTAGCAGTTTCTGCCTTTCCTATGCATATATTGACATCACTTTCTGTAGATGAGATATTACTACCTAGGTATGAGAATTCTTTATTCATTCACACTTTGACCATTGCACCTTTTTAACAAAACTTTGGTTTATTCTGCATTTGGTAACCTTACAAGAATGTCAACCAGAATTCTTTATTTGATCCACAGGTGTATGTTGATCCAATTCCCTGACATGCCATATCCAATATTCTTCTTCAAAAATTTCAGAAATTGAAACTCTCGGACCATATCACCTTTAGGCACCCCTTTTTGATCTCAATTAAGAAAGGACATGTTTTTCATTTACACCGTCAATATCTGGTTGTTTGTTAGGGGTTAGAGTTAGGGTTAAGGGTTAGTTTTATAATTTTAGAAAAAAATCTAAAAATTGTCTCTTAAAACAACCGGATATTGACGGTGTAAATGAAAAACATGTCCCTTTCTTAATCGAGATCAAAAAGGGGTGCCTAAAGGTCCAAGCTCTCTAATGCTGCTCTTCCTGAGCTGTGGCAGTATTATTTATGTATAGATCAATACTTCTGTCTGTCTGTATAGATTTAAATTCTTTCAAATTGCTCAAGTAAAAAAAGAAGAAAGCTAAAAACAAAGTAGCACTGCGAAGAGAGAAGAAGAAAGTATATAAAGTTATAGTGAGAGGGAGGAAAAAAAGTAAGTGAAAGAGAGAGATTAAATATTGTAATCTACCTGTTTATTATTCATTATATTAGGGCCGGCTTAGCTCAGTCGGTAGAGCATTCACCTAGGAATAACAAGGTTCCTGGTTCAATACCGGCCCTCGCCAACTCAGCGTATGAGTAATGTTCATATTACCCTAAATTGGCCCCTGAATAAGTATATAGATATAAAAACTTGTGTTTTTATAAAAACTAGACAATTACTTAAGGGCTGGGTTAGCTCAGTCGATAGAGTGTTCGGCTAGAAACCACAAAGTTCATAGTTCGATACTGGTTCTCGCCAACTCAGCATATGAGTAGCACAGGGATCTGTGCGGTAAAGTAAGGAACTGATGGTAGGTGTGGCGCTCCACCTCAGACACTAAAATAATCTCCTTGGTCTAGCACTAGAGAAAAGGGGATAGACTCTGGCTGATATCGACATTAGGCCACCCCGACGACTTTACTTACTTTTTTTATTATTCATGAAAAATCACATATGTTTGAAGTTATAAAAAAAATGTGTGTTACCATAACAAAATTTCTCATTGCTTTGTAGCGAGATCAGGTCACATGACTTATATAAGTCATATTAGGTTTTATATATAAATATTAATTTTCCCTTCTTTTCTTTTCACTATATTTTCCATTTGTTTGGTTTTTTTTTAGATCTTGCCCACCAATGATTGCAGTGGGCAGTGATGATGCAAATCCTTCTGCTGGAGGAAAAGTTTTTGTCTATCAATATAATGATCAACAAAGGTAAGTAATATTTTCTTTTGATTTTTTTTAACATTTGAAAATGATAGTTTTTAATTGTCCTTTAATTGTCCTTTAATACTTTTTATAAAAAAGCTTTGTGTTTCTCTTTTAATATTAAAACAAATTTTAATGCATCATTATTAAAACTCTACAACTTTTATTCCTAATGTTATTTTAATATAAAGCTCTCTACCCATTTTTTTTTTTTTTTTTTTAAATTAAATTTCTATAAAAACAATTATCAAATAACTAAATAGACTGTAATTTAACTGATAGATAATTTATCTGAAACATTTTCTAGAATATTTCTATGCCTAAAAACTCTTTTTTTTTTCCTTTTTTTTAAAAATGTTTTTGTTTCTTTTCTTTTTTTTTCTTTTTTTTCTTTTTTTTCAAACTTCAACCCTTTTTCTGGCAACTTATAAAATTCATAAAAATGATGATATCATTTTTTTTAAATAGTTCTACAATATTATTCTACTCTCCTTCATTCAATTGTTTTTATTTATTTATTTAGTTTTTGTTTTTACTTATTCATTTGTGATTTGTTTATTTTTCCTCCTTATCTTTCAGATGTTGGTCCAAATTGCAGACATTAGCATTAGTAACAGATCCTGTACACGATGTTGCCTTCTCTCCAAACTTTGGACGTTCTTCTCATCGGCTAGCCATTGCATCAAAAGACTTAAAAATCATTCAAATGGTTCCAATAAAGTTAGTTTTCATTATCTATACTAGCAGTTTCAAATTCAAGAGTATAAAAGTAGCATTATGACTGGGGGAGGGGGGGGGGAGATACAGTGGGTCAAAAGTGAGTTGGGTCATAATTTGCAAAGAGGAGACAAACAATATTGGAAATATTTCACATGGAAAAGTAAATAATCCATGGTCTACATGTTTGAGAATCCTAGTCTATACTACTAATATATATATATATATATCTTATTATAATGGAGATTGTGTGTTTTTCTGTCTGTAACCGAAACTATATTACTACTCAAGTCACAATTCCCTTAATTATTTATGTCAAATTCTCCATGATTTCATTCTTTTAAACCTTCAGTTATTAATAAAAATTGTTTTACATTATTAATACTGTTGATCATATCTACGTACTAATAACATGCAATTGTATTTATATATACAAAAAAATAGCGGTTTACAGTTTGAACGAGAAGGCTAATTTGCATATTGATATTTAAAATTTTATTTTAATAAATATGTGCTTGGTATTATTGATTTCTAATTGTTTGGTTTTATCTTAAGAAATATAAACAAAAATCTCGTGGATAAATCTTAAAAGAAATTTATTTACAAGAAGAAATAACTGTAATATTATCCTTTACTTCCTATTTTAACTAAATAGTTAAATTAGGAAAATTTACCAATGAAACAGGGGAGTAATGGACAACAAAGTGTAAGTATATTTTCTTTTGATTTTTTTTAACATTTGAAAATGATAGTTTTTAATTGTCCTTTAATTGTCCTTTAATACTTTTTATAAAAAAGCTTTGTGTTTCTCTTTTAATATTAAAACAAATTTTAAATGCATCATTATTAAAACTCTACAACTTTTATTCCTAATGTTATTTTAAATATAAAGCTCTCTACCCATTTTTTTTTTTTTTTTTTTTTAAATTAAATTTCTATAAAACAATTATCAAATAACTAAATAGACTGTAATTTAACTGATAGATAATTTATCTGAAACATTTTTCTAGAAATTTCTATGCCTAAAAACTCTTTTTTTTTTTTTCCTTTTTTTTAAAAATGTTTTTTTTCTTTTCTTTTTTTTTCTTTTTTTTCTTTTTTTTCAAACTTCAACCTTTTTCTGGCACTTATAAAATTCATAAAAATGATGAATCATTTTTTTTAAATAGTTCTACAATATTATTCTACTCTCCTTCATTCAATTGTTTTTATTTATTTATTTAGTTTTTGTTTTTACTTATTCATTTGTGATTTGTTTATTTTTCCTCCTTATCTTTCAGATGTTGGTCCAAATTGCAGACATTAGCATTAGTAACAGATCCTGTACACGATGTTGCCTTCTCTCCAAACTTTGGACGTTCTTCTCATCGGCTAGCCATTGCATCAAAAGACTTAAAAATCATTCAAATGGTTCCAATAAAGTTAGTTTTCATTCTATACTAGCAGTTTCAAATTCAAGAGTATAAAAGTAGCATTATGACTGGGGGAGGGGGGGGGAGATACAGTGGGTCAAAAGTGAGTTGGGTCATAATTTGCAAAGAGGAGACAAACAATATTGGAAATATTTCACATGGAAAAGTAAATAATCCATGGTCTACATGTTTGAGAATCCTAGTCTATACTACTAATATATATATTATATATATCTTATTAAATGGAGATTGTGTGTTTTTCTGTCTGTAACCGAAACTATATTACTACTCAAGTCACAATTCCCTTAATTATTTATGTCAAATTCTCCATGATTTCTCATTCTTTTAAACCTTCAGTTATAAATAAAAATTGTTTTACATTATTAATACTGTTGATCATATCTACGTACTAATAACATGCAATTGTATTTATTATATACAACAAATAGCGGTTTACAGTTTGAACGAGAAGGCTAATTTGCATATTGATATTTAAAATTTTATTTTAATAAATATGTGCTTGGTATTATTGATTTCTAATTGTTTGGTTTTATCTTAAGAAATATAAACAAAATCTCGTGGATAAATCTTAAAAAATTTATTTACAAGAAGAATAACTGTAATATTATCCTTTACTTCCTATTTTAACTAAATAGTTAAATTAGGAAATTTACCAATGAAACAGGGGAGTAATGGAAAATGATGGAATAGTTAGTTTCAAAGTTGTTCTATTTTTCGATTATACCCTTCTGTTGCAGATCTTTTTATCTGCATTCTTATTCAGTTTCATTAGCCTTTCTAATTTAATATGATATTTTATTATATCTAAATTTATACTTGCACACGGAGGGTGCATATATTTGCTAGTATATTAATATGTTGTTTATGTGTATATATGCACATGGTGTTTCAAAAAATTTGATATTATTTGAGATGTAAGTAATTAAGTAGTTTAGTCAAATGAAACAGGCTGAATAGAAATTATATCAATTTTTCTTAAACAGCCTATTTGTATGTGTGATATATATATTATAATATATATTATATATATATATAATATATATATTATAAATAATAAAAGTAATCCACAGACACGTGTTTCGGTGTATCACTTACAAATGAATCAAATTTGGCATTAAATAACCCATATAGAGTTGATATGCCGTTAAACAATAAACTGAACCAAGTTCAGGTCATCATTAACATTTCAGAAAGCAGTTATTAATGGAGGCATAATGGAATTGGCAAAGTTAGAATCCTGATGAAGGTGTTTGAGTTTCCGTTTGTGCTAATGCCATTGGGAAGGCATGAATTCATATCTTCTCCTCTCCACCCAAGTACTGGTAATAATAGGGCAGACTGGACTGTTTATCCTCTATAAGATAACCAGTCTGGGAGAAGGAAAACTCTAAATTCAAACAGCAATATTCTGCTTAAAAACATCTTTGTATCACATCCGACCTATGGTGCAGGGGTTGGAATAGATACATACTCACATTTATTGTTATCATTTAGATATTTTGACTGGCAAACATTTCCCTGTATTAATAAATTATGTTGGCTGCAGGATTAAGCACTGAATTGTGCACACTTGACCTAAGATTTGTTTGAGCAAATTTATTCTGTAACGTTCAGGATAAAGGTATTGTCGGTGGTCAAGAATTAAGGGATAATTTACTGAGAAAGAATAGAAATATTATATGTATAATAATCAGTCTTTTATTCTTTCATAATTATTCCTTTTTTTTAATTTGTTTTTCAGACAAGATAGTAACATAGAAACAGGCATTGAGTATGAAATTACATTAGTTGGTCAATTTGATGACCATGAAATCAGGTAAGTCTTATTTTCATCTTTTACTACCTATTTTTATTGTTTATATCTATTGAAAAAAGTAAATGAATTATTTTAGTTACTTCTTGACATCTGAAATCATAGCAAATCTTGTCGGGGGACGTGGGAGACCTGTAAGTCGAAATGCAGACTGTATGCATCAGTGATCCTGTTCAGGGTTCTCTTCCTTAAATATAACAAAACTAACACACTCTTATATACTCAAACAAGACAACAACCACAATGTGAAACATGTCAACACCTCTGACAGTTAAACACTTATTCATGGAATGCAGATTTTTTGCTCACATCAGAAACCGTTATTTTAAAGCAAACGATATGAAAGATCTGTTTGAAATGTTAACATGGAGGAATATTTTCTCCTTTTTGAGGGAAATAAATTATACCATAGAATATAGACATGAAACAAATCAATGCCATACAATATAATCCCCATAATGCTAAACATTGTTAAAACCATTACTAAATAGTATATATATGAATACACAATATGTATTACACCCTAACTGTTAGGCATGAATAACCCCGAGCGGGTTGTATGCCATTAAAATCAATAAACCAACCAACCATCTTCCTCAATACCACTTGTCTCTGAATCTGTTTGCATCTCTTGTTCCTCCTCGTAGAACAGCATCACTCCAATTGACCCAGTACAAATCATTATCCATTTTATGGCAGATAGTTTGTTATACAAATCATGAGAGGCATGTAGTTTGTGCTGGCCACCTCTGTGCACAGCGTAGATGATCTTATGAGGCGCGTGGTCAAATGGTTAGAGTCGTAGGAAATGGACTCGTCGACCGAGTTCAAATCCTCGTCGAAGCTGTTTGCATTTCACATGGTGCTAATACCTGGGAAAGGTATGAATCCAATTCTTCCTCCAGCTATGGGCAAATAGCAGGGCAGACTGTGCTCTTTAACCATGGCTAGGTAACCAGTCTTGGAGAAGGAAAATTCTGAATTCAAACCTGCTAAACTCCGCTTAAGAAATTGACCTTGTGTCGCATCCTGCTTGTGCGGAATAAAAATGATGTCAAGTCTGCCATTTTTATTTAATTTTTTGAGTGTCTGACTAGGAACCACAAGTGAAAGGNGGATAGACTCCCTCGCTGTCTGGCTGATAATGACTTTAGGCTACCCCGATGACTTTACTCTTTTATGTCTAAAACAGTAATTAGAATAGGTTAGAATGTTTTTGTTTTATCATGCCTCAATTTGAACTTTTGTCATTACTCCCAGGTCCACTCTGACCTGGTGTGGTTGTAACTGTTATTGTCCCATCCATAGGTCTAATAGATTTGTTTGTAAATTATTCATATTTGATACAACTGAGCTGCCTCTCTCCAAAAAACAAAAACCTCTTAGGAAACAACTACACAAAAAATGTAAATATGAATGCAATTCCCTAACTTCTGAGTATAAACTAACTCGAGACAGGTTGACATGCCATTAAAATTGATCAGTCACTCAATCTAAACTCTCATATTGTAGGATGTTTTATTTCTTTGAGTTTAAGTTTCAGTGCTTCTACTTCAATTATCATTAATTTCCTTAAATGCAGGTCTGGCGATTATCATGGAATGTGTTTGGGACAGTTTTGGCTTCTTCCGGTGATGATGGCAAAGTAAAGCTTTGGAAAGGTAAGTTTAAAACTTCAATTATTTGCTTTAAAAATTTTTTTTTCATTTTTGGAGATGAGTATACATATTTATTAACTCCCTCTGCATGAGTAGGATGTGCAGAGAAATAAGACCTTCCCCACGGCGTTAGGGTTAGGTTTAAGACCTTCCCCACCAAAAAAAAAAAATGGGTGTCTTGGGTAGGACACTAAATTGCATCTGGTGGTGAGGCTCCAGTTCTGGAGCTCTGGGGAGTGGGGAGTACCCCTTCATAGCCATTATTCCCAGGTCCACAGTGGTAGTACCTGTTAGGGACCCATCTGTGGGTTGAATAGGTTTGATTAAAAATTGTATGTAATTGATACGACAAAAAAAATATGCTTTTATGAACAACTACAATGAAAAAATGTACAATGAATGTGATTCCCTAACCCTTAGGCATAAAATAAGCCTAGATGGGTTGACATGCTGTTAAAATCAATCAATCAATCTTTTAAAAAAATTAGGTAGGACACTAAATTGCATCTGGTGGTGAGGCTCCAGTTCTGGAGCTCTGGGGGGTGTGGAGTATCCCTTCATAGCCATTACTCTTAGATCTATTCTATTCATCTCTGGGTTAAACAGATTTGTTTTAAAATTATTTCTATTCAATAGGATCATGTGTTGTATACCAATAAACGTATATGTTGTATACTCTCCTTACTTGTATTATTTTTCTGATCGTCTTTTGGTATCTTATATTCTTCTTCTAGCATCTGGACTTCGTCTTGGGGATTTCATGTCTGGTCTTCTATTGGGGATTTCTCTTTATCAGAACCCATGAGTCATTGGTAGTTTTTAGATAATAACCCAAGACTTCGATTTGCTTTAGATCATATTTTATTCCGAAATCTCTACCAGACTTAGTGCGCAAATTGAGTCGGCAATGCGCTTAGGCGCAACTTGCTCTCTCTGAGGTTTGGCCGATACTGAACTAAAACTAACTTTTTCTAATCTAAATTCTCACGGTATCCACTGGAAAAAGGGATCAAGGTGAGATCCAGACATGTCACTCAATCCTCCATGATATCATACTCAAAGGCTGCTAGCTGTAACTTATAACAGCCATTTTGGTTTCTACACTAACTGTACATAAGTGTTAGGGTACTAACAATTATGTAACACAGGTGTAAAAAAAATAAACAATTACACAAAAATGTTAATATAAATATACAATGATCATAATTCCCTAACTCTAGGCAGGTTGATATGCCTTTAAAATAAATCAATTCTTTATAAACTAATAATATATAAGTATACACTTCTATGTTCCATATTTGGTTGGTTGGTTGGTTGGTTGTTTGGTTGTTCAATGGCATATCAACCCTTGTGGATCATTTAATACCAAACTTGTTTTTTCATATATATGATTTGTTTATAGGAATAATTTGAATTAATTTCATTTATATCAATAAATTAGAAGAAACAACTTCATATGTATTAATAAACTAGTGGTTGACCTTCAGTCACCACTTTCTTGCACCCATATAATGAAAAGGGTTGGGTGTGTTGCCACAAGAGTAATTTGAAGGATATGATTGGGACAATGATATAAGTGCTAGGGTTTAACATAACCAGCTGATTGATTGGATGGGACCTCTCTGACTGCCTATCTAGCCTAAGTATGGGCCAAAGTGGAGTGTTGCATGTCACAGGACCACTTAGCCACCACAATCCTGTCCTCTGGCTTTACAGTTCACCATCCATAGCCAACAGGTGGTTCCATTGGGTAGATCTTACCCTTCTGCAGAGATGCTGTTGGTGTATTCTACAGCCCCCAGCCAATAAGATGGTTGTGTTTCTAGCTAATATGTGAGGCAAAAACGTAAACTGTTATTAGTATTATCTGACTATTGTCCTCATCTTCATTGTTATCTGTACAACGTTTCGGCCGATATGCCCTCCGGCCTTCTTCAGGTATTTCTTTTCGGACTCGGGAACCTTCTTTTCATAATCGGGAACCTTCTTTTCGTAATCGGGCGCCATCACGGAACTTTGAACCTAACCCTTTATTCAGTCCATGGGGATATCCTGTTCTCATTCCACTAACCATAGCTGGGGTAGAGGCATTAAGCTGTGTTAATTATTATTCTATGTTACTGCTGCCCTTGATCAGGATTGAACCTGCAATCTAGAGATAACTGTCACTTAGAACTGTCATAAACCTAACTCCTTTATCCACTAGGCCATGTATCCAATTGTAAACTGTTATATTTATTATCATAAGATATTTTAACATTTTTTTTTTTTTTTTTTTTTTTCTGAAGACAATTTTTTTATAATGCTGTCTTATACTCATAAGATTAGTACAATGGATGCACTGTAATGTTTTTTTTTTTTTTTTGTGTGGTGGTGGGGGACAGTAAGTAAATATTTTTACAGCTTAGCAAATATAACCATTTTATTTTTTGCTATGGCAGACAAAGAGCTTTTTTATACTGTTTACTCTGAAAATAGTTATTTCCCCTCTCCAAGACAAATGCCTGTAATGAATGTAAGTTCACAAAGAAATACTTTTTGAAACATTGGACTATTTCACTATTATAGGTATTCACTTAAGTCTGGGCTTTTTTTTTTCTTTCTTTCTTCGTAAGAAAATAGACTCCCACCACAAACGAACATCTCACTTTTTATTTTTAATAGACTAATATGGGGTGATTAATTTTTTTTTTTTTTTTTTTTTTTAAATGTTTAACACCCTTATGGGAGTACCTTTATGATATAATTTAAATCTCCACATATTTACCATCCCTGTCAACACATTTTTGGAATCTCCCACAAGTGAGTGAAAAAATATGTTAATATTTCTATGGGAATATCTTTATTAGAAAAGCAGAACTGATATTATGATTTTCCCAACCCTATTGCCCTTATGGCAAGCCCCAACCCCTTTTTATCATATGGGTGCTAGAAGGCGGTGGCTGCGGGTCTACATGTCCTGGGAATGACGTTAAACTCTATCTGATGGTGAGGTTCCAGTTTTGGAGGTTTGGGGGAATGTGGAGCACCCCATTCATCACCATTGCTCCCTGGTCCACTCTGACCCGGAGTGGTAGTACCTGTTAGGGTGAAAAAACAAGAATTCTTTCGTTTTTTGTTAAACATTTTATCTGTAGTTATAACTTTGTTTAAACTGTATATAAAAAAAGTCTGTTATTTTACAAAATTTATTTTTTCTTTAATTTCAGCCAACTACCTAGGCACTTGGAAATGTATATCCGTTATGGTTGGTGACATCCCTTCAAGTGTCCCAGAATCATCCAGCCAGTCCAGGTTAGATCTCTCACCAGTAGGACAGGCTTCCACAGTTACTTCAGGACCTGCATCAAATAAAAGGTACCCTAGGGTGGTCCCTGGAAGCAATTTTGGAGCTGCAATGACCTAATCTTATTTGCAAACACTCTCACTCTTTTTCTTTTCCTATTTCTTTCCTTTCCAATTTTCTTTTTTTAACCTTCAAAAATTTGTTTTACATTTCCATAATACCTTTTAAAAAGTTTTGTCTTTTTAAGCACCCCCCCCCCATATATATATGCTGGTTAATTTAATGAGAACAGAAAAATCTGAAAATAGTCTGAAAAAGGTTAAAACTACAAACATCTGTTCAGCTTCCATTTTTACAATGAAGAAAATAATTCCCATGTTTTCATTTTAACTTGAAAAGACTTAACTTTTTTTTTAGTTTTCTAAGGTATTTTGGTGATGTGAAACATTACTTATTTTCACCAGCGCTGCTTTCAAATATTTTATTCTGTTGGACACACATTTTCAGTTAGATTATTTCTGAATTTTAAGTCCATTAGGATCCACCATTTAGCCTCTTATTTTTTTTTTTTTTCTGTTTTTTCATCTTTTTTTTTTTTCCTCTCTTTTTCTCAGGCTTTTCATTCTCAGCCCAATTTAAAAATGATATACCTGCCAGCATCCTATGTTCTTTGTCATATTCCTCACTCCTATTCCCAAGGATTCCCCCCAACAACCCAAACACCTTTCCATTAAAGTTCAAATTACCTTAAATGTTTACATAAAGTACAAGTATCCTCGTTTTCATAAGTTGGGAGAGAAAAAGATCTTTTTTCCTAATCTTATTTATAGTCATACTTATATATTAGTGGATAAAATCACAAATATACATTTTTTTTCAAAACATTTACTCCACACTCTAGCCTACACACATTTTTCTCAAATGTGCATAAATTCATACAATTAAAAACAAGTAAACATCAATCTTTTCTTGTTTTCATAAACCTAATATCATGATGAGCCAACCATCAATTTTATATATGTAATACATTTTCTTCTTTTCTTTACATTTTCATATTTGGATATTTATTTTTAAACATTTTCATTAAAATCACAATATCTGGTGACATTATTTATATACATGTAAGTCTAAGCACACACGATAAGGTGCTACGTAAAAGTTAAGAGGTCTTAAAGTATAAAATACCTCTGCCAAGGATTGATATAAAGTGAGGTTCTTTATGTCATGGGGGAGGGATTTTTGAGAAAGTTATAAAATATCCAGCAAGACCTGGGAAATGCTGTATTACTTGACAGATGAATAGATTGATCAATCTGTTTGAATTATTTTTGAGTAGTACCTTATGTATGTGTGTATATATATATATATATATATATATATATATAAAGGAAAAAGGAATAACTTAATGGTGAAAATATTGGGTTAGTTTCAATATTTGGTTGGTACAAGTTTTACCTGGATAAGTCAGCGTTATAATGAATATAAAGTGCTCAATACGTAAGTAGAGTGGATTTATTATTATAGTGTAGTAGAGAAATAACCTACTCGAGTTTCACCATAAGGATCTTCAGGGTTAAATCTACTGAATCAAGATATTGATTAATTACAGCTAACTGCAGGAGTTCATGTTGTAGTTATGGTTGTCCTTGTTGTAGTTATGATGGTCATAACTACAACATGAACTCCTGCAGTTAGCTGTAATTAATCAATATCTTGATTAATTCAGTGGATTTAACCCTGAAGATCCTTATGGTGAAACTCGAGTAGGTTATTTCTGTACACACTATATAGTCATCCACAGACACCGTGTTTCGATGTTCACGTCTCATAAGTGTGGCTAGACTTAACAGCTACTTCTAGCCGAGAGCGAAACCTGACTGACTTTTCAGCAGTCCGACCCCTTTCCGCTCGACTGTCCGTAGCTGTCAGTAAGAGGTGGACATTTTAGCTCATAAATACATACATCAGTAGATATATATTATGATCACCCAGAGAACTCGAGTATGTAAACAACAGACAAGTAATGCCTTACGCTAAACTAGTGAATGTTCGTTATATAAGTAGTTTACGTGGGAAACTCAACAGGACAAAAGAAAAATCGAATGAGTCAGAATTTTGACTGCTGGAAAAAGGAAAAAAAAAAAAACAAATGAGTTGAGGTAATAAATATTTGTAAAGTGCTCAATACATATTTGTAGAAGCGAATCAGCGACAGAAATTAACTACCTAGGTTCCACCAAAAGGATCTTCAAGAAAATTCTGACAGAAAAAAAAAAAATAGCCCAGTATGATAAAGGGCTTATCAAAGCACTATTTGGTAATCTTGAATTTTAAGTGACTAAAATTCCTACCATAAAATTGTACTTGCACATTATTTAAGTCTTAAAAGACTTAACTCTCAAAGCAATGAGAGTTAAGTCCCTTTGTTCTTTTCTGAAAAGAAGCTTGTAAAAAATGGCAGCCATCTTTGATTCAACGTAATTTAACGGTGAAAACACGCTTGTCGAATCCATTTTAATGCATGTTTTTAACTCCAAAATATCATAAAATGTCTTTTTAATAACAATTTAAGTTTATTTCAAATAATGCACAAATACAATTTTATGGTAGGAATTTAGTCACTTAACGTTAAAGATTACCACACTATTTTATCAAAAAATGAAAGTGCTCAATACATACTTGTAGAGCTTGTTTAGTGAGCTGAATCAGCAACAGAAATTAACTACTAGGTTCCACCAAAAGGATCTTCAGGAAAATTCTGACAGAAAAAAAAAAAAATAGCTCAGTATGATAAAGAGCTATTAAAGTACTATTTTATCAAAAAATTAAACTTTTTCTTCTTTTTTTTTTTTTTTTTTTTCTAAAGTTTACATTAAAATAACTATCTGGTCACATTTTTATTTATATATATTCTACACACGCGTACAAACACAATGTTGCATATTTAATAATCTAGCTATTTATTTATATCCCTTTTTTTCTGTTTACAATCTTAGTTGTAGATTTTATTTTATTTTTGTTAAGCATATGACAATCTATTTTTTCATTCTTTTGTATGATTATCTATTTTCATTCTTTTTATTTCCATTCATGTCGACACAAAATTCTTGTAGCGTTTTTACATTTTGCATAAACAAACGATGGCATCCAAACACACACCTGAAACATCATCTCTCAAAAAAAATTACAGGTGTTTTAATATATAGAGCATGTAGTAAAAGCTGAGCTGGTCTGAGTCTTTGCCTATGTCCCCACTTTTCTTTTGTTATAGATTTTCTTTTTTTGTTATTATTTTATTTAATAATTGGTCTTTGCTGACATTATCAGATTTGGTTGTTTCTTTTGACCTCCTCACAAATTCAAGGTTTATAAATCTTTAGTTATAAGAATATATGGAACATAATCTTAAGAGTTCACATCAACTAGATATAATCCTCTTAAAAGGTTGTCTCTTAATAAAACCTTATGTTATTTGTTGTTGGGTGTTTCTACTCTGAAAGGAGAGCACGTTTCTACTCTGAGAGGAGAGCACGTTTCTACTCTGAAAGGAGAGCACATTTCTACTCTGAAAGGAGAGCACGTTTCTACTCTGAGAGGAGAGCACGTTTCTACTCTGAGAGAGGAGAGCACGTTTCTACTCTGAAAGGAGAGCACGTTTCTACTCTGAAAGGAGGGCACGTTTCTACTCTGAGAGGAGACCATGCATATGACTCTTGATGGAACATAACAGTATTGACATTCAATCACATGATTTTTCTCTGATTTTGATAATGATAATGAAATTTATTGTGTACAGTACTCAGGTGCACCACAACTCATCAAAGTCTCATGTCAAGTACACAGAATAATGTATTAGTGTCAGGAACATGAACAGTTTACAGTAGTAATATGCATGTATGTGCGCGAGTGTGCATATGTATGTGGAGAGTGGCATCAGGTATAGTGTCGGCGGACTACAGGAAGCATGGAGGCTTTGAAAGATTCAGTGCTTCGGCAGCCTACAACAGACGCAGGCAGTTTATTCCATGTCTCCGCAATTCTGAACGTGAAAAAATGTTTCCGAAATTCACGTGAGCAGTGCTGTTTTCTGACTTTGTAGGCATGTGTTAGAAAGATGGAGATCAAAAAGGTGCTCAAGGTTGCTGTTGTTATGACATTTTTTGTGAAAGTTGTGCACACATCAAAAAAAGAAAAGAGGAAAATATATGCAAGAGAAGAAATGGATCATTTGTGCCACATACACCTTTGAAAAGCTCCTTATTTCTTTTTCTTTCCCTATCCTAAAAAATAATAATAATGGATTTGAAAGGTGACCAGGAAATTCACTTGACCTTAGTCTTACCAAGAATCTTGGAGCCATCATGAAAAAAAAAAAAGAAATATTTAAAATGTCCTCTTACCCAATGAACAGCGCCGAATTCTTGGCAATTGGTGACATTTTGGAGAATCCAAAAAAGACAGCAAAAACCTTGAGAAATTTCTTTCGTTTAAAACTCAGATTTCCTCAAAGTGGGAAATCAGCAAATATTGATAGTATATTGATTTGGTGTTGCTTGCAAAAAACATTTGATGAGTTTAATTTTGACTAAAAGTCTTGGCCCACCCACCCAGTAGATATCAAACACACTTCAGTATTAATGATCTTTTTAATTACAAATATATTTTAACTTCATGATGATACAACAATTTTAAAATCATTTATCTGCTCATTAGCATTTTATATCATTTATCTGAAAATGTTAACATTTTATTATTTGTAGGCCACCTTATAAACTTGTGCTTTTTTGTGTTCATTACTTATTTGCTAGCAATATTAAATGAACTTAGAAAGCAATTTAATCTGTCCCATGATAAATGTTACATTTAATATATGGCAATAATATACAAATGTAATAATTCTTATAGGACAAAAGTGGTAATAGAAAACAATTTTAAAAAGTCTCTAAAATTCTTATATATACCAACCACTCCGCACAAGCAGGATGTGACACAAAGAAAGTCAATTTCTTGAGTGGAGTTTAACAGGTTTGAATTCAATGTTTTCCTTCTCCTAGACTGGTTACCTAGCCAAGGTTAAAGAGCCCAGTCTGCCATACTATTTACCATAGCTGGAGAGAGAGTGGTTAGAAAACAATTTTAAGAAGGCTCTAAAATTTTTATGTGATGAAAAGAACAGCAACATTCTTGACAATATTTTATTGAAGATTAGTAAAAAAAAATTTTTTAAATCAAATCAAATGTTCAGGAACCACCTTCATTTGTTTAAAATGTGTTAGGAATTTATTTTTGTTAAATATTAGTAATAGGCTGACTTGATATTGCTTGCAAAAAATGTTGATTTTATTATATCTTTTATATACTATATTTTACTAAGTTTAATTTGGTGCAATTGTGGACCACCCAGTAGGAATCAAATTCACTTCGGTGTTAATGATTTTTTTATTCTGAATATATTTTAACTTAATGAAATCTGTGAAAAAATAAATTCTTGTGAATTCTACATCTAAAGAAAGCTGAATGAATTGTCTAAAATGTGCAAACAACAAAAGTAACACACACATACACACACACACACACACACACAAAATGAATTTAATAGTACAAAAATCTTATGGCATTATTTTTATTATTCATACAATTTTCATAAAAGATTATACTAAAATAACTATTTGTCTGCATAGTTTGGAATAACATCACATGATCTATATAGGTATTAAAGTATCCAAATTGACATATATTCAAAGTACTTTATTAATTTACTTTTTCAGGAAGGTAAATATTGATTAGAAATTTTTTGATTGAAGAAAATATTCTTATGAACCAGTTATGGGTTAAATAGTACCACTACTGTTCCTCTACAAGGTAATGTAGTGGATAACATGCTGGACTGCAACATTGGAGTAAGTGAGTTCAATCTCCAGTCACGTTATTATATTCATTTTTGGACTAATACCCGTGGGAAAGGTATGAACACCCTAATCCCCCAGCTATGGATTAAATAGTATCACTATAGTTCCTCTGTAAGAATGGCTTTGGCATTAGATAACCCACAAAGGTTGATATGCCATTAAACAAAGAAACCAAACCATATTTAGGATGGTCAAGTTATTTGAATTAAACTGTGATGATATAAGTTACTAAAAAGGTAGTCATTGGGGTGGCCTAAAGTTGGTATCAGCCAGACAGTGAGGGAGTCTATCCCCATTTCACTAGCGCTAGACCAAGGGGATTGTTTTTTGTTTTTTTTTGGGGGGGTGCGACTGGGATGGAGTGCCACATCTACCATCAGCTCCTTACTTTACCGCACAGTTCCCTGTGCTACTCATATGCTGAGTTGGCGAGGGCCGGTATCAAACCAGAAACCTTGCAAATGCTCTGTAACAAAATGGCTAGATGTATTCATGTAGGTATGAGGAAAAAATGAGTAAAGAAAAGAAATGTAGATGGATAAAAATGAATTTTATCGATATCACTTACACGTGTTTCGGTCTGTTTATCAAAATGTATACCGATTTACATTATTATTATTATTATTATTATTATTATTATTATTAAAATAATCAGATGGAGTTGAAATGATGATGATAATAATAATAGGAAAAATGCATAAAATGTTCCGTACACAGATTTTGCCGACCAACGTAAATCCGTATACATTTTGATAAAAAGACTGAAACACATGTGTAAGTGATATCGATAAAATTCATTTTCATCCATCAACATTTCTTTTCTTTACTCATTCTTTACTCATTTTTTCCTCATATTGTCGGATTCATTTCCCATTCTCACATCATGTAGGTATGTGGAAATGTCCGCTGAAAATTTTTTTCATGAAATCATAAAGAACCAATTTTCCAAATTCACGCATTAAGTTGTAGATGATTGAAGAATTGAATTTAGTTTTTTTTTTTTTTTAATTTAATTCTTTAACCATCAGCAAAAAAAAAAAAGGAAAAAAAAATGTTACTAACATACACAAAGTATAGAACACAAATTACTATTTGACCAATATTTACTCCTTTTTTTTTTTTATTTCATATTGCGTATTAATTTTAGAAAAATATTTCATTTCATTCTAGGGGATCTTGACTCCATGCAACATTTTACTAAATGTTGTGAGTATAGATAAAAGGATATGAAAACAACACAATATGCTGTTAAAGTGAAAACATTTTATAACATATTCATAGCTAATATTGAACAATATTTCGATTTTATAAAAATCATCTTCAGAGCTTGTTTATACTCTGTACTATCAAGAGCGGAGACGAAAGTCATATGAATTCAAAACGAAAATCTTGATGTTGCAAAAAAGTAATATGAATTCAAAATGAAAACCTTGATGTTGCAGAAATTCATATCACTTTTTGCAACATCAAGGTTTTTGTTTTAAATTCATATCACTTTCATCTCCGTTCTTGATAGTACAGAGTATAAACAAGCTCTGAAGATGATTTTTATAAAATCGAAATATTGTTCAATATTAGCTATGAATATGTTATAAAATGTTTTCACTTTAACAGCATATTGTGTTGTTTTCATATCCTTTTATCTATACTCATACCGTCGGATTCATTTCCTTTCTTTTAACTAAATGTTGTATAATCAGTTATTCCCCTTAGAAATTACTCATGATCATGATGATACTGATGCTATCAACTGACTTCTTGTTTCTTATTCTTCCTCTCTTCTCTCTAAATACACTTTCAAGCTAGGCAGATTTTCTGTTCAAATCTTTGAGATGAGGAATTAGCATTATTATTATTATCATCATCTTGTGTTTTCATAGTCACAATGTTTCAGCTATTATATATCTTCCAGCTTTCTTCAGATGACAGTTAGAATTGGTAACCTTGGAATATTAAAGGGTTGGGAATTATAACAGTCACCTGAAGAAATTGTTACTATAATAACAATCAAGACAAGGATACTAGTCCAATAATATTTATCACTCATATACATCTTTGCTAGAATCTTTTGATATGATCAATGTTTTAAGGAAAAATACCTAAAATAAGGCTGTTCCACACTAGAAGTTTCTAGTGTACCCATTCTCTATTATTGTCCTGGGTATGATGTTAAACTGCATCTAGCGGTGAAGTTCCAATTCTGAAACTCTGGGGAGTGTGGAGTACTCCTTTATCGCCATTACTTCCAGGTCCACCCTGATCTGGAGTGGTAGTACCTGTTAGGGTTTCATTTATGGATTAAATAGATCAAAAATGTGTTTAAAAATAGGAAAATAAAATGTTTGAAATACGCCAGACTTAGCACAGTGTAGCGTCGTCAGTTATTTTATAGGCTGACTTCATAGGGGGTTTTCAGGTCTTCTAACATAATACCCCCCTCAGCCAGCCAGACCCCGTTGGAGACGATCAAACTCCAACACGCCACCCATGTGCAACGCCAACAGAAAAATGTTTAAAATACGTCAACGCGATCCTCGGCCTCTTTATATCCGATTGGCCAATTCCACAGCCAATCATCAATAAGAGTAGTTGTTATAAACAGGATTGCGCGACTCAGACATTTTCTTTTTTATAAATGCATTGGCTTAGCTGTGATGTTACTATGAAAGAAAAAAGCGTTGTATACATGAGGCAGAAAGGAATGTAAGTCGTAACCATTGAGAATTTTTTTTTTTTTTTTTCGATCATAGCAATATATAAATTACTCCATATTCAATTTGGTCGAATTTGAATGCGGATTTTAATCTTTTTAATAAAAAATTCTTCTTCACATAAAATAACCCAACATGGGTTGACATGCCATAAAATCCAACCAACCAGATAATGTTAGTATTATCTGCGTTATTCGGACTATTGTCGCCATCTTCATTGTTATTTGTACAACATTTCGGCCGATATGCCTTCCGGCCTTCTTCAGGTATTTCTTGTCGGATTCGGGAACCTTCTTTTCGAACTCAGGAACTTTCTTGTCGTAATTGGGAGCCATCACGGAACTTTGAACCTATCCCTTTATTTAATCCATGGGGGTATCCTGTTCTCATTCCGCTAACCATAGCTGGGGTAGGAGTTGTGTTAATTATTTTTCTATGTTACTGCCTCTACTCAGGATTGAACCCGGAATCCAGAGGTAACTGTCACTTAGAACTGTCTTAACCTAACTACCTTATCCACTAGGCCATGTGTCCAATAATAACGAATAACGCAAATAATACTAATCATCAAGCCTCATCTCAAACATTCAGACAGATAATGTTACTTATTCAAGATTCTCCATGTGTGTATGTGTACGCATTTGAGAGATTTTGTCTATTGATATCTCTGGGTAGTTCCCATCTAGCTTTTTCTTTTAAATGTTTTGTTAAGAGTCCAAGTGGTGCAGCCATACAGTAGCACTGACACAGCTACAGCTTGGAATAATTGTTGCTTTATCTTATCAGTGAGATCAGATTTCCATATGATCAATAATCTGTCCATAGCGGTCAATGCCTTTCCTGTGTATATATTGACATCTCTTTTGGTAGATGAGTGTGGAGATGTCTTCATCTTGTTTAAAACACTGCAGGTTGTCTTGAACAAATCTTGGAAGTGGCACCCCACACAAACGCAGCTGTACTGCCACTTACCTCCTATCCCATGCACCCTCCAAGTAAGACATGCCGAAGACTGCTAGTAAGCAAGGATGAATTTATAAGTGACGTTCTCCTGTGGACACCTACACATGGACACACGAGTGTATGTTGAACAGCAAAAACCTACATCAATTATAGTGATGAGCCTGTTCAATACTTAATTGGGTGACCACTTAAGCAACACCAGGTACTGTAAGCAACCTGAGTGCTTTGGTTATCAAAATGACTTGAAAAGGGTTGATGTACTGTAACACAAAATGAGCAGGATGTGACACAAGGTCAATTTTAAGTGAAGTACAGCATGTTTGAATTTAGAATTTTCCATCTAGACTATATGAGTGATTGCTGAAAAGTTCTTGGCCTGACTAAAAGGGAATACCCTAGATCCATGCTATTCCACATATTCCTCCTGCAGTTGGCACATCTCAAATTTCTTTAACCATTTAAGAAAAGAAAAAAATCTTGGTTGGATCAAGAATTTTTCTGCACCCTCATCATATATAAACAAAATTAACTCTTGTTTGTTAATTCCATATAATTCAATATTGATTATCTATAAACTTGCTTCTTGGAGTTATTTTCATCCTGTATTTAGAAATTGAATACATGAATTCCTTATTGAGTTTATAGATAACCATTTAGGCTATTCTTTAAATAATCTTTGGCTGATAGCAATTATTATTACTACTACTGTTAGAATTTCACTCTAAAAACTCTTGAATTAATCTTAGAATAAATGGGGAGGTTACAGAAACCCTTTATCTATTAATGTAAGCCCTGACCATTTTTATTTTCTGTTTTTTTTTCTCTCTTATTGTTGCCATAGGAATTCTTTTTTTTTTTTATGTTGCTCAAAGAGTCTGACATTTTATTTATTTTTCCCTTGCGTTTCTTTTTTTTTGTTTTTTGAAAAAAAAGAAATCTGACTTCTTTCATTTTCATCTCTTTCTATTCTCTTCTTTATCACTGAATAATAACTGCACTAACCACACAAAACTAAAAAAATTCATAAAGACAACAAAAAAAAAAAAAATTTTTTTCCCAACTTAGCAATACTCAAATGGACTGCCAATATAACAAACCAAAATTAATTTTCTTCAATGAATGAACAATGAAGAACTCGTGCAACATTTTGTACATTTTCATATCAAGTCATCATTCAAGATTTTTAAAAAAAGACAAAAAAAAAACAAAAAACATTCAACTGATTTCATATTTGGGATTTGACTTTCCACCAAAAATTTGGCACCATTGTATTCTTCAAGGTCATAGTAAAAAAAAATATCAAATCAAATTTTATAAATCAAGTGAATTCCTAAATCACCCAGAGGTAGTTTACACCTCTTCACATCACTATTTGAGGGAGTCGCCATGGTGTAGTTACTAATTTGCTGGATTGTGACATCGTAGTAAGCAAGTTCGAAACACCAGTCACACTATTGTGTTCACTTTTGGACTAATACCCTTGGGAAAGGTTTGAATCCCCTCATCCTCCCAACTATGGGTTAAATAGTACCACTACTGTCATTTTAAAAGGATGGCTTTGGCATTAGATAACCCATGAAGGTTGATATGCCATTAAACAAAGAAACCAAACATCACATTTTCTATGTCCTTAAGAATACAATTGTCATAATTTTCATATGTTCATCTGAACATATTAAATGTTGGAGGGGGTCAATTTTTTTTTTTTTTTTTTTCCAAACGAGTGATGCACAGTCAAATGCAAAATAATTTATCAACATTAGATCTGACAAAAGGAAAGTTTACTGCTTTGTAATTTATTTTAATTTATTATTTATTTTTTTACGTTTTGTTGAAAAAAATGAAAAAAATAAAAACCTGAAAAAAAACTTTAAAAAAAAAAGAATTTTTAAAAAAGCAAAAAAAGAAACCAAAAAAAAAGAACCCCCATTTCAGCAATAAAAATGAAAAAGAAAGAAAAAAATGTTCTTTTTCAACACGCTGTGTTGGATAATAATTACTACTGCCACTTGAAATGTACAATAAATTTGAGATATTGACATTTTTTTCTTGCTTTTATTGATCTTTCTCTTATATATCACCTATATATATATATATATATATATATATGAGATGTTCTGAAAGTAATGCCTTTTATTTATTTCCATGGAAACAACAAATACAAGGACAACACTATTGTATAGAGAAAGTTTACAACTACAAAGGATATTTCCCTCCACATAATCACCACCATTGGCCATACGTTTTCACTAGCAATGAACATGAGACTACATTCTGTGCTTGTAAAATCTGTATCAGTGGAGACTACTCCTTCTCAGTGACGATAATGATGAGATTATCAGAAAAATGTAGTCCATCTTTCACTGGCCCAATTCTAATGAGCTGATCAAGGTGCTCTTTATTTCATAGGTTGACAGCTGTGTTGAACATTATATGTCTTGTATGTTTTATAGACACATCCATTTTTTTTTTTTTTTTTTTTAGTGGAGGAGATCTCATTGCGTAGTGGTTAACACGCTGCACTGCGACATCTTAATAATCGAGTTCAAAATCCAGTCTTACTATTATGTTCACTTTGAGAAAGATATGAACAGCTATGGGTAAATAGGACCACTGCTCTTCTGTGCTTTGGCATTGAATAACCCAATACAGTTGATATGCCATTAAACAAAGAAACTAAACCAAACAAGGATAGTCAAGATGTTTAAATCGAACTGTGATGATATGATATTAAAGAGGTATTTATATAGGAAATGGAAATGTCCAAAGAAAACCAATTTTCCAAATTAGTATTATTTGAATTATTCGGACTATTGTCCTCATCTTCATTGTTATCTGTACAACGTTTCGGTCGATGTAACCTCCGGCCTTCTTCAGGTATTTCTTGTCAGACTCTGATACTTTCTTGAACTCAATAACCTTCTTGTCGTAATCAGGAGCCATCACGGAACTTTGAACCCAACCCTTTATTCAGTCCATGGGGGTATCCTGTTCTCATTCCACTAACCATAGCTGGGCTACAGGTGTTAAGCTGTGTTAATTATTATTCTATGTTACTGCTGCCCCTGACCAGTATTGAACTTGCAGTCTAGAGATAACTGTCACTTAAACCTAACTCCTTTATCCACTAGGCTATATATCCAATTGGACAATTCAGTGTGATGGGACAGAGTGAATTGCTTTCTAAGTTCATTTAATATTACTAGCAAATAAGTATTAAACTAAAAAAGCCCAAGTTTATAAAGTGGCCTACATGCCATAAAATGGATGCGTGTGGTGTAATGGATAGTCGCAGAAAATGGACTCGGTGACACAAGTTCAAATCCTGGACGGCGCTGCTGCTTCATTTCACATAGCGCTAATACTCTTGGGAAAGGTATGGATCCAACCACTCTCCCTCCAGCAGGTTGGGCTCTGGGAATTCAAACCTGTTAAACTCCGCTTAAGAAATTGACTTTGTGTCACATCCTGCTTGTGCAGAGGTTTGTATAATATATATATATATAATATATATATATATATATATATATATATAGGGTCATCCACAGACACGTGTTTCGACTTATCAAGTCTCTTCAGTGTGGCTAGACATTTTGTAAGCTACCTACAGCCGGAATTGAAATCCGATCGGTTGGGTGTCAGTCCAGCACCTTAACCATTAGGCTGTCTTCACTTATAGAATGGGAAGGGGATTTTAACTGTTTTAATACACACATCGCTTTGTGTGTAAATGCCGTCACAGTGTGCTCGATTCCTTATATAGAAGAGTTTAGAGACTTTTTTAAATTGTTTTCTATTACCACTTTTGTCCCATAAGAATTATTACATTTGTATATCATTGTCATATATTAAATGTAACAATTATTATGGGATAGATTAAATTGCTTTCTAAGTTCATTTAATATTGCTTGCAAATAAGTAATAAACACAAAAAGCTCAAGTTTGTAAAATGGCCTACATGCCATAAAATTTGGGAAACTTTTCCTTAAAAGCAGATGATTGACATTAAAATTTTCAAACCATCTTTGGCTATTTCTGTAGCTTAAACCAGCGGCCCCCAACTTTTTTTGCGCCACAGACCAATTTCATCTAAGACAATATTTTCACGGATCGGCCTTCATATGCTCCGGCCTACATTTGCTCGATAATCGTTAATGACGTAATCTAATAATAAATCATCCGCTGTGGTCTTATATCAAATGCAAACATCAACAGACAATAAAAAAACCTTTTGTTCATAAATTAATAATCAACATCATCTCTGTAAACGAAAATATTTATTTTTAGAACGAAAATCCTTTCTAAATTAACATTTAGACTGATAATCAATAAAAAAGAAAAAAAAAGAAAAATTCAAACGTTGTGTGCGGCCCGGTACCGAGTCGCGACCCGGTGGTTGGGGACCGCTGGCTTAAAGAATCTATACATAAACACAATGAACATTTCTGATTGCTTCTGCCTTTTCTAAAATCTTAGAGTATGATATGTAGCTCTATAGACACCTTCATCGCGCATGGTGTAATGGTTAACTTCATAGGAAATGGGCTTGTCGCACCAAGTTCAAATCCTGGACGTGGTAATTGTATTTCACTTTGCGCTAATACCCTTGGGAAAGGTATGAATCTTACTCTCCCTCCAGCTATGGATAAATAGTAGGGCAGACTGAGCTCTTTAACCTTGGTTAGGCAAGCCATCTAGGAGAAGGAAAACTCTGAATTCAAACCTGTTAAACTCCGCTTAAGAAATTGACCTTGTGTCACATCCTGCTTGTGTGGAGGGGTTGGTAAATATATAGAGACACATCCATCTTTAGAATGGTCAAGTTATTTGAATCAAACTGTGATTATATAAGTTACTCATTTAAAACTCTATGAACATGTTTGTTTCTTCTGTTTTTACTGCTTGAATGCATCATGGGGAGATGATATCCACAATCCCCTTTGTTTTCTTGAGCAATTTTTATCTACTGCCAGTCTGTTAAATCTGTTTACAACTGATTTGAATTCCGTGTTTTCCTCCTTTTAGATCAATTGTCTTACCAATTCTAGAGAGCCCAGTCTGCCTTACTATTTACCCCATAGTTGGAGAAAGAATAGATAAATGCTTTTCCAAAGGGCATTAGCATAAAGGAAAGTGCAGACAGCTTCATCCAGAATTTAAACTCTCCTTGCAATATTCATTTTCTACAATAATAACTCCTATGCCACCCACCTCCATGTGAACATATACTTGCATTGGAAGCGCGTGGTGTAATGGTTAAAGTTCATGAGAAATGGACTCGTCGCCCCAAGTTCAAATCCTGGATATGGTAATTGCATTTCACTTTGTGCTAATACCCTTGGGAAAGGTATGAATCTTACTCTCCCTCCAGCTATGTGTAAATAGTAGGGCAGACTGGGCTCTTTAACCTTGGTTAGGCAACTGGTCTAGGAGAAGGAAAACTCTGAATTCAAACCTGTTAAACTCCGCTTAAGAAATTGACCTTGTGTTACATCCTGCTCGTGCAGAGGAGTTGGTAAATATATATACTTGCATTGGTTGACAGCTGTGTTGAACATAGCTTGTTACTCACATTGTTGGGATACATTGCCCAGCACCTAATTGTGATCACATTCACTGTTTGCTTTCCATAAATGTTCATAAAGTGTCAGTGGATGCAATTTTTTACCCATGGATGAATTCAATGATGTGCCTATACTTTTGTCAGATGTCAATTTGTCAGACAACTTGGCTACAATCTTTAAATAGACAAAAAAGAAGATTCTGGATTATTGGTGCTTTGAATTCTACTACCTTACCACCAACATCCTCCTCTCACATTGTGGGACAACTTGATAAAATAAGAGGCATGTCTTTTAGATAGATGAAAAACATTCTGGGTTATTGCTGGGAAGGTCTAAACTCTACTGCCATGCCACCAACATTTACCTCTCATATTATAGGACGACATGATAAAATAGGAGGCATGTCGTTTAAGTCGAAAAAAAAAAAAAGAATTCTGGGTTATTGGTGGGAAGGTTTAAACTCTACTGCCATACCACCAACATTCACCTCTCACATTGTGGGAAAACATGATAAAATAGTAGGCATGTCTTTTAGATAGACAAAAAAAAATTTTCTGAGTTATTGTTGGGAAGGTTTAAACTCTGTCATACTGCCAAAATTTCCCTCTCAAATTGTGGGTATTTACCCAACATGTTCACAACGGGTAGGATGTGACACAAGGGCACAAGTATGGGACATCCAGTGTGGATCAAACTCATTATTCAATAGTAATAGCTTTGTGAGAGACTAGCTTGCTAACCATTACACCACAATGTGACGCCCTCACATTGTGGGATAACATAATGAGATAGGAGGCATTACTTTTAGAGCGACCTTCTAATAAGCATGGCAGGCAAGCTCTTGTTCATCACTGGCAAGAATGGTCACTATGGAAAATATATAAGTCTTTTGTAGCTGAAAACTTGTTCTATTCAACAGTGTTATTGTATTTCTCTGAATGTTTGAGATGAGGCTTGATGATTAGTATTATCTGCGTTATTCAGACTATTGTCCCCATCTTCATTGTTATTTGTACGTTTCGGCCGATATGCCCTCCGGCCTTCTTCAAGTTTTTCTTTTCGGACTCGGGAACCTTCTTTTCGAAATCGGGAGCCATCACGGAACTTTGAACCTAACCCTTTATTTAGTCCACAGGGGTATCCTGTTCTCGAGTTGTGTTAATTATTTTTTTATGTTACTGCCTCTACTCAGGATTGAACCCAGAATCCAGAGATAACTGTCACTTAGAACTGTCTTAACCTAACTACCTTATCCACTAGGCCATGTGTTCAATTGGACAATTGAGTGTGAATTTTGGGAACTTATAAACCTAATGTCTTGTTTTGGCTAGAATATATACCTATTCATTTTTATGTATGATTTTTTACCTAGACTCATATTGTGTTTTTTTTTTTGTTTTTTTTTCTCTCTCTCCTTTCTCAATCTGATCTAGCCTTCTTAATTATGGTTTCCCATATTGTATTCATTTCTATGCTAAGTATACTTAACAGCCCAGTACAGCCTATCATATATGCTGATTCTTTGAGGCATCTTCTCTTCCAATGTTCTTCTCTATCTATTATTCTAACTTCATCCTGAAGAAGCCCAGATTGCATATTGGCCGAAACGTTGTACAAATAACAATAAAGATGGGGACAATAGTCCGAATAACGCAGATAATACTAGTGTTATTGTACTTTCTGCATTTGTTATAGTTTCCATAGAATTCAATAGGAATCATTACTTTTCAAGTGTCTCTGGTATATATATATATAAAAAAGAAGGTCCGCAAAATGGATTATGTTTTTAGAAAAAAATTTTATTATTTTTATCTTACATATGCGACACGTGTTTCAGATCTTCTGGTATCTTCTTCAGGCTTTGATCAATAATATTTTTGATCAAAGCCTGAAGAAGATACCAGAAGATCTGAAACACGTGTCGCATATTTAGATAAAAATAATAAAAAAATTTTTCTAAAAACATAATCCATTTTGCGGACCTTCTTTTTTATAAAATATTGAATTTTCTCCCGTTGGAACCAGAACAACACTTTTATATAATATATATATATATATATATATATATACATATACATCATTTCCTTCATCTATTTATAAAGACTTAGATGTTTACTAATATATAGCAAATCATTATTTTTTCTATTTCTTTGTATCTTTGTCATTTCTTCTCTTGAATAACAGTAACTCAGCGATTAAAGGAGGATTTTTAAGCTTTCTTCTACTTATAGAAAATAGGGATTTATTTTTTTGACTCTAGTGGAATTTTTTATTTTAAATATGTATCCAATTAAAAATAATAAAACTGACAATTTTTGGTTTGCTTCTGTATGTTTTTTTATAGCTGTATCGTCCTCCAAAATATATGCCTACAATATACTAAATTTAACCCTTTTGAGCCTTGAGCTCCTGGGCCTAAATTTACTCTCTGCCCTTTGAGTGTGATATCTGCACTGGTAAACTGATTATTCAATTGAGGGGCGGGGATGAAAGTACCACCAGTGTTCAATGTGTTAAGTTAAATATTTTTAAAAAAAAAAAAAAATACAGCATTAAGTAAATATTATATAAAACAGAACTTGAAGAAAACAATATTTATTAAAAAAAAAAAAAGTTTGTTTTAAACAAATTTAATCTGCTGACAGAATATTCAATTCTGATTATCAGGAAATATTTCATCATATTTACATTTTCAAAGAAGTTTCTGATATCTTAAGCTTGTATATATATATATATATATATATATATATATCACTTCCTTCATCTGTTTATAAAGATATCAAGTCGTCCCATGACTTTCCTCTCTCGCTACTCGTCCTTATCGGTCATCGCTCCTGGCAAGTCCTCAGCACAGCATCCGGTGTCCATATATGTTCACTAATGTATAGAAAATCATTTGTTTCATATCTTCTTTTTCTTTTTTTTTTTTTTTTTTTTTTTCTTTTAGAAAAAAAAATTACCCAACTGATTCAAATAGAATTTAAACTTTCTTGATTTAAGTTAAGTATTTAAAAAAAAACACCATCAAGTAAATATTATCTTAAGCGGAACTTGAAGAAAGTGATATTCATTAAAAAAACAAGTTTGTTCTAAACAGATTTAATCTGCCAACAAAATATTCAATTCTTAAATGGGCCGGTTTAACTCAGTCGGTAGAGTGTCCGGCTGGGAACCTTGAGGTTCCTAGTTCAAACCCGGCCCTCACCAACTCAGCGTATGAGTAGCACGGGGATATGTGCAGTAAAGTGAGGAGCTGATGGTAAGAGTGACGTTCCACCTCAGACGCCCAAACAATCTCCTTAGTCTAGTACTAGTGAAAAGGGGATAGACTCCCTCACTGTCTGGCTGATACCGACTTTAGGCCGCCACGATGACTTTACTTACTTTTTTTTATTATTCATTTTATTATTATTTACTTTACATTTTCAAAAGAGTTTTCTGTAGATCCATCTCCTAAGCAGTACCTCCCCACTGTTCTAAAAAGGGTAGTTACTGGATATACTCTGATACCTACAGAAATAGCAGTAGAATAAGACAATTTTTTCACTCACCCATGCACCAATGTTTATATTCCAATGTTTTAAAAGGTTTTATTTCATATTTATAAAAAGGTTACTAAAATACCTATATCACAAAATTTAACTTAGATGAGGACTAAAGTCCAAGTATATCATAATAATTCCTCATCTTAGAAAATTGGACGAGTTTTACTGTTTTGGAGAATTTAATTCACTTTCAAAAATATTTGTCACAAAAGAACTTTCACTTATAACTTTATATGATATTAGGGGTCTAAATGCTGTACGAAAGGAATAGCAGTAAGTATACACAGCAGTTGACTGCAAAAAAATTGTTGTTCAAACTTTTTTTTGTGTGTTTGTGTGTGTGTTAATGACTGACTGAACCCAAAATACAAGACATTCTCCTGATATAACTTCTGAAAAATAGCCACATTGATAATTTGATATTTGTAAATAGAATAAATTTTTAAAATGATTTAGTTCCCTATATCTCTTTGTTATTGTTTTCTATAATGTAAAACAAACAAAAAAATTGCATAGAAGTTTTTTTTTTTATAAAGATGTCAGAGAAAAATGCCATTTATTAAAACCAGATATTCAAATGTGATATTATTGGAGTTTCAAATTTCTAGCAATTTGACAATAATAGAAAAATATTTGGTTGTTATGAAATAGTAATATTTGTATTATTTTATTTTATGACCTTAAATGTTAATTTGTGAAAATGAATTTTTCATTATTGGCCTTTTTGATAGCATAGAAAATAATCCTATAATTATACATTAGAATTAAAGTGGAAAATTTATTCTAACATTTCATGTAACTATTTTTCTCAGTCAACACTGACAGGGGCCAATAAAATTATTTCATTAAGGTCATTAGAATAATGTACCAAATCACTTACATAACACATTGCTATATCTACTATTAGTGTATTTAGATTCTTTATTTTTATATTAAAAATCTACTATTGAAATTTGAAACTCCCCATGGTATTTTTTTTTTTTAAATTATATATTAATAAAGTAAACAGGACACTTTTTGTTATTCGGTAGAGCGCTCGGCTAGAAACCACAAGGTTCCTAGTTCGATACCGGTCCCCGCCAACTCAGCGTATGAGTAGCACAGGGATCTGTGCGGTAAAGTAAGGGGCTGATGGTAGGTGTGGCGCTCCACCTCAGATGCTAAAAACAATCTCCTTGGTCTAGCGCTATTGAAAAGGGGATAGACTCCCTCGCTGACTGGCTGATACCGACTTTAGGCTGCCCTGTTGACTTTACTTTACTTACATTATTAATACACATGAAGTTAATGAAAAAATATAACATAAAAATTTTCTCTACCAATTTATTCATGATATTAATGAAAATTATTTCTGTTTATGCATGGAGTTAAACAAATCATATGTTTAAAAAAAAGATTTGGCTTTAGATAACCCACAAGGGGTTGATATGTCATTAAACACCCACCAATATTCTATTTTGTACTTATTTTCAACTTGATATGGAAACCATAAAAAATTATTCAAAATAGCTATTTTTTGTGGGGAGGGGGAAGAATCAATCCTTTGATTCAATTATGGATTCAGAATTTGAATTCATAGGATAAAATAAAAAGATTTAATATATTTTTGATAAAGGTTTTGTTGTTTATAGTCAGGTGTTTCATCCTTATTCATAATATTCTGTCCAATTCATTATCAGTTTAAAAAAAAAATGATATTAAAAGGTTTCTTTTCAAATTCTACTTATAAGTTATTAACAAATGTTTTCTAAAGACGTGTAAGGGAGGTGGGGTGATTGTTACATTTTTAAGGGCCATTCTTTGGTCTTATAGCAGAAGCGCTTATCTGGTGGAATTGGATCCTTGATAAAGAGCCTGTCGATAATGAATCCTTTTGGTTACTAAAGTATTCTCAGTTACTGGTAATCATATAAGTCCTTCGAGAGTATTGGTAAAGATCCGGTAATCCTATGTCTGTCCATCCTCACAGTGCAGTTTTAATTATGACCAATG
Source organism: Doryteuthis pealeii (assembly GCA_023376005.1). Taxonomy (NCBI): domain Eukaryota; kingdom Metazoa; phylum Mollusca; class Cephalopoda; order Myopsida; family Loliginidae; genus Doryteuthis; species Doryteuthis pealeii. The sequence continues at coordinate 118,791,132 of CM042147.1, read as the reverse complement.
TGGAGGGTTTAAGTATTCTATCAGGCCAGTAGTATTGCTAGTGATTGGTTACAAGAGTCAATCACGTGACCATGGCTAGTTTATAAATCTAGGTGGGTATTTAGAAGTGAAGTGGGTGATCAGTAAATCTAAACTTAATTTTCTGTTTTGTATTTTGGGTCTTTGTTATTTATTTTTATTATCTTTTAAAATTTGTTTGTTTCTAACTTTTTATTTTCTCTAATCAAATTTTTTTTTTTTTTTGTTTTCATTTTTCATTAATTGGTTTGTATGGCAAATCATAAGTGTTGATCATAACAGCGGCCATTTTTAGTTTGTTTATTGACAAAACTCATTCTTTATATGAATTCACTTCAATTTCTTCTAAACAATTTTGTTTTCTTTGTACAGTGGTACTTTGGTGTATGAGTGTCCTAACTTAGGAGTTTTCTAAGTTACAAGCTCTCATTAAGTCATTTTTATTTATTTATTTTTTTTTACTTTGTGTTGAGAGCTAAAACATGAGGTATGAGCGAGCTTCAGATATGCTTATGTTAACAAGCTCACTTAAAACATTTAAGGCTCCCGCTTATGACAAGAAGGTTCCCGATTTTCAAAAGGTTCCAAAGTCTGACAAGAAATACCCGAAGAAGGCCAAAGGGCACATCGGCTGAAACATTGTGCAGATAACGATAAAGATGAGGACAATAGTCCGAATAATCCAAAAACATTTAAGTTTCCATATTTATTACACCAAAGACAAATACTATTTATAAAATGATAAACCGCGTCTGTTGTAGGCTGCCGAAGCACTGAGTCTTTCAAAGCCTCCATGCTTCCTGTGGTCCGCCGACACTATACCTGATGCCACTCTCCACATACATATGTACACACGCGCACACATCATGCATATTACTACTGTAAACTGTTCATGTTCCTGACACTACATTATTCTGTGTACTTGACATGAGACTTTGATGAGTTGTGGTGCACCTGAGCACTGTACACAATAAATTTCATTATTTTTTTATATTACACCACAATTCATTACATTCTATTTAAACATCACCCCCAAAAAAATTAGGGTGTTTGGTGGGAGAGCTGGAAATCATATAATGTTATATACCTTTCTTTACTTCTTCTATATCTTGGTCATCTATTCTTCTGGCCGGCTTTGCTATTCTGATCGTCTATCATCTATCTTGGTCTGGTATATCTTCTAAGGTCTGGTCTTCCATTGAGGACTTTGGGTCTGGTTTCTGTTGGGGATCACTCCTTATCAGAAGCCCTGTGTTATTGTTAGTTTTTAGGTAATAAACACAAGACTTCGATTTACGTTGATGTTACTTTATTTATAAATCCCCAAACCAGACGTCTGCGCAGATCCTTACATCTTGCTAGCTCGGCTTCTAACTCCTAACTGCCTTAAACTTACTATATCCTTAAACCGGAACAGGGTTTTCTATCCTTCCGGTTCTCACGATTTATCCCCAGAAGGTGAGAGTGAGGTCAAGCGCTGTCACTCACTCTCAAGGCCATTAGCTGCACTAATCGCCATTATGATTTCTACACTATTGCCATAATCATTAGGTATCTAATAATTATGTAACAGAACGGATTAATGGCATTTCTGTTTATTTCAATGGGGTAAATTGATTTAATATACAAAGAAATTGAGTTACAAGCAGAACCAGTTAAACTCAAGAAGGTTCCTGAGTTTGAAAAGGTTCCAAAGTCTGACAAGAAATACCTGAAGAAGGCCAAAGGGCACATCGGCTGAAACATTGTGCAGATAACAATAAAGATGAGGACAATAGTCCGAATAATCCAAAAACATTTAAGTTTCCAAATTTATTACACCAAAGACAAATACTATTTATAAAAAGATAAACATTAAATCATATTACACCACAAATTCATTACATTCTATTTAAACATACCCCCCCCCCCCCAAAAAAAAATTAGGGTGTTTGGTGGGAGAGCTGGAACGGATTAATGGCATTTCTGTTTATTTTAATGGGGTAAATTGATTTAATATACAAATAAATTGAGTTACAAGCAGAACAAGTTAAACTCATAAGTCAAAGTACCATTGTAATTATGTTTAATTAAAAACCCAACCCTGACTGAATTGCAAGTTGAATTTTTCATTGTTTAAAATGTTTTTATCTTTTATTACATTATAACAAATTAACATCATCAACCAAATTTTTGGTTATTATCTATATTTACCACTCATTATTAATTATGAACTATCTATTTTCTTGTTAAAATAACAATTATTTGTTCATTGTTTCTTTGCTCGTGTTGCCACATTTCTTTGAAGGTTTTGATGCTCTTCAGTAATAATAGTTTATATAGCAAGAAGTAGCATTCCCAGTTGACTTTTTTGTTTGTTTGAGGTTATTGTTATTTAATCATATTAGTTATAAAGAGCTCAGTAAATGAAGTTCAAAACTGTTTGAATGATGCAAATATTCCCAGTGGTTCAAAAGTTATGAGAATTCAAAGCCCCAAAATTGGGGTTACTAAAGTGGACATGATTTTGCTTTTGTTGTTCTGGCTTATTCTCAAATGTCTTTTGTATACAGATTTGTAATTATGCTTCTTGTCTTTGTTAATAAGAATGTACAATTATCAGTAGAAATCATTATTTCTACTTTTAGAGATTCAGACTAATTCTATTGGGTTCTGTGCCAAAATATGGACGTTTTTCTCTATATGTTTTTTTTTTTTTTTCTTTCTTTTTTTCTTGGTGTTTCATTCTTGACTTAGATTAGAAAATGTATTATCTGCATTAAATATCCCCAAATCGAAAAAAATTCAATTTTATTTTTCTACTTTATATGATTTTCCTACACCCCACACACTTTTTTGTTTTTGTTTTGTTAGCATTAAAATTCTGCTTTCAAATACTTTTAGGTTTTATATCTTTTCTGCTATAATGGATACTAAAAGTACATTACTTAAAGTTTTATGTGGTGTGTACAATCATCAGATGGAATATATATATATATATTAATATTAAATACTTGGACATTACAAATTTTTCCTTTTGAGTTTTGTTCCTTTTCTTCTTTCTTGTGTCTTTTAACTTTTTAGCCATTTTCTTCTCTCTCTCTCTCTCTCTCTCTCTCTCTCTCTCTCTCTCTCTCTCTCTCTCTCTCTCTCTCTCTCTCTCTCTCCTTTTCTTTCTTTTTCTTTTTTTTTCTTTTCTTTTTTCTTTTTTTTCTTTTTTTCTTTTTCATTCTTTTTCTTTTCTTTTTCTTTTCTTTCTTTTTTCATTCATTTTTTTCTTTTTTCTTTTCTTTTTGTCTTTTCTTTTTTTCATTCATTTTTGTCTTTTCTTTTTGTTTTTTCTTTTTTCATTCATCTTTTCTTTTCGTCTTTTCTTTTTGTCTTTTTTTTGTCTTTTTTTTACACCAATATTTTTCTTTCCTTTATGCTTTTTCCTTTTGTCCCCCCTGCTTCTTTTATTTTTATATCCCCCCCCCCTTGACTTTTTTTTATTTTTAATTTTCACTTTATACTAATCAATTCTCAACTTTTCATGATATTTAAATTTTAAAAGAAACTTTTCTTTTCCTGTGTTTTTATGCATGCTTTTTTTTAATTTAATTTAATATTTATTTTTTTATGAATAACATTGTGGAACCAAAACATTAAAAAAAAAAAAGAATATCCAAGTACATACAAAACCTTTACACACCCTTTTAGTATGTAGTCTATGGCAAATTATTATAGGGTCATTGTCTGGTCGAGAAAGCAACCATCTTCTAAAAAAGTCGACCAATGTCATTCATCCTCTTAGAGGTTGTTGGAAAGGTGGAATACTAGAGTCACAATTATAAGTATAATGTCTTGCACTTAGTACTTCATCATTTCTTTCTGGCTCTCTAGCCTTCTTCAACTGTCATCTTTCAAACTCGAGACCAACTCCCTAAACACACACACACACACACATACACACACACACAGTTACATTTTTATGGGCCATCCTTTAGGTTTCAAGCAAGAGCACTTGTCCAGCAGAAATCCTTGGTAAAGAATCCTTTGGTTGTTCCTTGGTGCTCCTCAGTATTGTAAGTTCCTTTGTCAATGATTGCAAATGGACGTCTGTCAGTATCAGCTATTAAGTAGTAAATCAGCCACGCGTTATGGCTGTTGATTGGCGGTGGAATAAACCACGTGACCTTGCCCAGTCTATAAATATAGGTGGTGTATTGTAGGACGGCTTATATCCACAAAATAATCTATAACACACACACATTCATCAGGGCTTATGGGGTGGCAAGAGGTTTGGTGTTTTTAAGGTTTTAAAGGTAGCTGTAGTTGTTTTTGTTGCATGTTCTTAGGGTTTTGCTTTTAACCCCATCTCATTTGCTGGTCATGCTGAAAAGGAAGGGATTCAAGGAACGAAAGGAAAGAGACAAAGACAGAAGGTGGTCTTATGACTTAGGCTTTATTCACAGGTCATAGCCACCTGTGGCAAGGGAATATCTCCCTGGCCACTGGTAGCGACTAGACACAGTTAAGCCTTAAATTAGAATGGCCAAGAGATTATCTTGGGGGTTGGAACTGGATGCTTTTTCTCGCACATGAACAGAGGGTTCTTCCAGAGAAGGCTCATAAGTGGGTCCTTTTTCTTGCATATGCACAGAGCCTTCTTCCGGTGAAGGCTCATGGGAGTTTGTTGTTTATTTTATTTTATTTTAATCCCCACAGACTCTAAGTACCTGTCTGTCTTTGCAGTCTGTGACTTTGAGTGTACCAACACTAGCCAATATATACACACACCAAAGCTGTCGTACCACACTCACCATACAATTCACTTGATGGCCTGAGAATATTTTTAATTGATATTGTTATGTTTTTACATACAGATAAAATACGGAACACTGAATGAAAAATGCAAGACCAGGTTGTTTGAAATTAACAAGGTTTTATTTAACACAGGGTAGAGAATGCTTCTACCCTAAAAGTGACTTAACTAGCTCACACGTGTTGTAAGCCGCGTCCACTCAGTATGAACCCCAATCCAAAATGTGTCAATTCGGGGTTCCCATCAGCCCCCTAATGATCAAGGGGAGCAACTCTATTTTCGTTCACCCTGTCGGTGGGGCATTAGAATGCACCTCTGCAGAGTGGTAAGACTCCTCCAAATGGGGCCACCTGTTGGCCATGGTTGGCGACCAGTGATGCTTAAGGACGGAGTCTTGGTGGATGAGCAGTCCATAACCTGCAACACTCAACTTAGACCCTTACTTAGGCTAGAAGGGCAGTTGGAGAGGCCCCTCTGATCAGTCGCGCTGGTCATCGTACAAGCAACATAGCACCTTTATATGATGATCT
>CM042147.1:118726911-118785701 GCA_023376005.1 Doryteuthis pealeii | reverse complement strand
CTGCCCGCGTTTGTTCGTTCTCTTGCTGGCCTCCTTTTCTCTCGCCGTTTTCGTGGCTCGTTTTTGTTGTCCGTTGTTCTGGCCTGGCTTTCCCGCGCGCGCGCGTCCTTTTTTCTGGCCTCGGCCCTTTCGCGGCCCCTCCTTTTTCTGGCTTCGGCTTTTCCCAACCAAACACCCTCCTTTAAAAATCTTCTGGCCTTCGGCCTTTCCTCCTTTTTTCTGCCTCGGCCTACCCTCCTTTTTTCTGGCCTTCGGCTGTTCCCCCCCTCTCCTCTTTTTTCTGGTCCTTCGGCTTCCCCGCCTTTTTTTCTGGCCTTGGCCCTCTTCCCCCGCTTTTTTTTCTGGCCTTCGCGCCTTTCCCCCGCCTTCTTTTATTCTGGCCCTTCGGCCGTCCGCTGCTTCTGTCTTCGCTTGCGGATCGCCTCACCGCCCCTGTGCTCCCTTTGGCTTCTTCCCCTCTTTCTTCTTTCCGTCCCCCTCCTTTTCAAACACATGAAGGAAAAACACCAGAAAAACCAATCAAACTCTTCCCTTCCGCCTTCGGCTCTCGCCGCCTTTCCGTCTTTCCCCCCCCGGCGGGGGCGGGGGTTGCCCTGCGGTGCGTTTCCCCCTGCTCCTCCCCCCCCCTTCTCCCTTTTTTTCCTTCCTCTCTTTTTCCTCTCCTCGTTGTTCCCTCGTCTCTCCCCTCTCTTCGCCCCCTGTCCCCCCTACTTGTGGCCCCGTTGATCCTCTTCCCCCCTTCTTTTCTCCTTCCCCCCTTTTCCCCCGCTTTCCTATCCCCCTGTCCTCCCATTCCGCTTCCCTTTCCTTGTTGCCCCCTCTCTTCCCTTGCCCCTTTCTTTCGTCTTTGGCTTTTCCTCTCGATGTTCCTTTCTTCCTCTTGGGCCCCGTCCCCCCTATTTTCTTGCGCCTGCGCCTCCCTTTCTGCCGCTCTGTTTTTCTCTCCTTTTCTTTCTTCCCCCCGTCCCTCCGCGCCTCTTCGCGCCTGTGGCCCTATCTGCTTCCTTTCGTCCCTCTTTGCTGGCCTTGTTCTTTTCCCGGCTCCCTCCCCCTCTCCGGCTCTCTTGCCCCTTTCGTTTCCCCTTTTGCTGCCCCCCCCCTTTCTTCTTTACTTTCCTCTCTCCCTTTTAGGTCTCCTGTTCTCTTCCCTGCCTGCCCTCCCTCTCCTCTCCCCTAGTTTTCTTCTTCTGCTCCCCCCCTGCCGCTCCCCCTGTCCTCTGGGGTCCCCCTTCCCTACCCTCTCTGGCCCTCCCCCTGCTCCCCCCCTTCTTTTTGCCCCTTGCAGGTTCCCCCCTCGCCCGCCCCCCCTTGCCTCTCCCTCCCTCCTCCCCCGCCTCCTATCCCTCCCTCTCTCATTTTTTCCTCCTATGCCTACACGCTTCTCTTTGCTTCTTTCCCCTTCCGCCCGCTCTTTCATTCCTCCCTACTCTGTCCCCCTCCCCTTTCCCTGCCCCGGTCCACCTCTTTTTCTTTTTTTTTTTTTGGTGGTGGTGGGGGGTCCTCTCTCTTTTCCCCCCTCTTTCTCTGTGTCCTTTTGGGTCCCCGTCGCTCTTCCCTCCCCGTCGCCCCTTGATGTTTTTTCCTCCTCTTTTTGCCTTTTCGGCACCCTCCTGGCTCCGTCTGGCGCGTCCCGTGGTGGGCCCTCCGCCTTATCTGTGCCCGGTTCTACGCCCCCTTTCCTGTTGCCTCCGCGCCGCAGCGGCCTTTGGGCCGCCCTTGTGCGTTCATTCCTTCTTTTCTTTCTCCTGCTTTTTTTTTCTTTTTTTTTTTTTTTTTTTTCTTTTCTTCTCCCTTTTCTTCGGTCCCCCTCCTCCGGCTTTGCTGTTTCGTGTCTCTGTTCGTGACTGACTATTGCTTTTCTTACCGTTGCTTTCTTTCACTGGTTGTTTCCACTCTGCTTGCCCCCTTTCTCCAGTCCTCCTCCCTCCGTGTCGCCCCCTCCCCTCCCGTTGTTTTCTTCGTCTGTCTTCCCCAGGCCTGCCTTTTGGCCGTCGCCTTTTCTCACCTCTCTCCTGTTTTTTTTTTGTTTTTTTTTCCCCTCTTGCCTTCTTTACCTTTCTTCCTCTCCTTCTTTCCTTCCCCTCTCCTCTCTCGCCTTGCTTTGTCCCCCAGCTGCTTCTCCCCGGGGCGCCCCTTGACCCCTCCGCCGGCGCCTTTGGCCTCCTCTGTACTCCTCCTCCGTCCCCTCGTGCTCCCTTCTTAGCTGCTCCTCCTTTCCGGCCCCCCGCGTTTGCCCTCAGCGCATTGTGACCCTCGCTTCTTGCGCCTTCCGTTGTCACTGCCTTTCTTCTTCTCCTTCTGTCCTCTTCTTCATTTTTTCACACTGCCCCTTTCTCTATCCTCCGATCCCCTCGTGCTTCTCTCCTCCATTCCCTCGTTCCCGCTCTTCCCCGTCTCGCTGCTCCCTCTCCCCCGATGCGCTGCTCCTCCCCACCCCTTTCCTTTTTTTTTTTTTTTTTTTTTTTTTTTTTTTCAGCTTGTGAATCTCGGATGAAACTTCACGAAACAAAATGGGTAAAAAGACCAAATTTGGTTGACAGCCGCTCATCTGTAACAGATGTTAAATTTGCTCCCAAACATCTTGGCCTTCAATTGGTAAGTAATAAATTATTGTAGTAACATTTGAAATATACAATGCTGTATTTACCCAACCTTTCAAGTAGGATGTAACATAAGGTCAATTTTTAAGCAGCGTACAACTTGTTTGAATTCAGAGTTTTCCTTCTACTAGACTAGTTGTCTATGTCAAAGTTAAAGAACCCAGTTTGCTTGACTATTTATCCATGGCTAGGGGGAGAAAAGTCGGGTTTATACCTTCCTCATTGGTATTAGTGCTGTATTTAATGCAAACAGTATCGTCCAGCATTTGAACTCTGATCACTGGGTCCATTTCCAATGATGAAAACCATTATACCACAAGCTCCTCCATGATTAAGCCTATAAACTATTCAGCCGACACTTGTATTTTATAATGTTCCTTTTAAAAAGTATTATTTTCTTTAAAATCTAATACATCGTTAATTTTTAAAAGAAAAACAAAAGGCATATTTTTGCAATCTTTTATAAAATTACCATTTTTATTTCATTATTATGGCTGCTTAGAAAAACAATGGATTGGAAAGTGTTAAAAAATTTTTCCAGTTTTATTTATTTTTTTTAATCACTAAATATTTAAAATAAATTTTATTTCTTATATTCCAGGCAACTTGTACATCAGATGGAATGGTGAGGATTTATCAAGCACCTGATGTTATGAATCTTAGTCATTGGTCATTGGATTATGAAATTCATTGTAAACTTAGTTGTAGTTCATTATCATGGAATCCTTCCAGGTAATTACATTCATTGATTTATTTTTTTTTTTGACTGAACTTTTATAGCAAAATATATATTTCCTTTGTCCTATAACAATTTTTATATTATTATATGCAAATTTGGTTAAAATTGCAAATTGTTGTCAAATTAAAACAGAAATATTTGGCTTAGGCATAGATTTTAATGAATTCAATTATTACTAAGGACACGATTTATGTTATTTTTTACTTAAATTTTTATCGTTAGTTTTTAACCATTTTTCATTGGACGTTATTTTCCTACAGAGGACCGCAAGGGAACTAAATTTCAAGGGAGATAAATATTTTCCGAGAATTTATTAACATAAAAAACACGGATTATTACACTTTTGGTCATCCATACTTAAGAAAAGCACGCGTCACCTGTAATATTGAAATAGAAAGTACATTTTTTGTTTGTACATGTTTATTAATTCTGACTAGTCTTATCATTCATCTGCTTTATTTTATCTATTTTTTTCCTTAAACACAACTAATGGTTAAAATTCAAGTTAAAAATAACATAAATCGTGTCCTTAGTAATGATTGAATTCATTAAAATCTATGCCCAAGCCAAATTTTTCCGTTTTAATTTTGACAACGATTTGCAATTTTAACTGTAAATTTAACCTATGATAGGACAGGAAGTAAGTTTTCTGAATAACAGATATAACTGTCATCTTATCTCTCTTTCTCTCTCAAATTGAATTATTGTGTTTGCTAAATTATATATTAATTACTTTTGACCAGTGTCTTCATTTTTGCGCTTTGTTTTCATATTAATATTATAGGACAGGAAATAATAGTGTTCTGAATGATAACATATATAATTGTCATCTCTCTCTCTCTCTCTCTCAAATTGAATTATTATGTTTGCTAGATTAAACATTAATTCATTAACAGATCATACTGACAACACACATACCCATGACTCTTTCACCAACTGTCCCTGTCAGTCATCACTCCTGGCAGGTCCTCCGCACAGCATCCAGAATCTGCACAGAGCTTATTGATGTAGGTTTTTGCTAGTCGACCTGCACTGTTGTCTGTGAAGGTGTTCACAGGAGAACGTCACTTATGAGTTTGTCCTTGCTTCTCCGGCATGTCTTTTACATTTTACTTGGATAGTTTGTGTGATAGGAGGCAAGAGGCTATACAGCTGCTTTTTTGTGGGTGTTGATTCTAATATTTATTCAAGACAGCTGTTACGTTCTTCTATCATTTTCAAACGTTTACACACTGTTCCATCAGAGACCAAAGAAAAATGAAAGGTGCACATGCAAACATTGGCAAAGAACAATAAGACATAATATATATTTTTAAAATATAATTTTATTTAGGAAATCGAAAGTTGGGAGAAGAGAAAAAGATGGGAAAGTTCATGAGCATGCTTATCTGTATACATCCGCAATACAAATATTTGTCGGGATAATTTGAATCCCCATAAGTATACATGTAAACTGAAGGGAAGTATGAAAGTGGCAATATCTATTAAAAATTCCATGACGGAACGTGGCACTTATCTTCGTTTTAGTTACTTCATTTCCATTCGGCTCATAGCTGTGTGGATGACCACCCTGGGTCTAGTTTCTTCTGTCCCCATGAAGATGATATCGGGGTTCCAACTGACCATAGTAGTAAACTTCTCTTCTATGCCGCATGAAGGCGATTTTCGCCCACCCTCAATGAGGGGAAGCATCCAACTATCTTCGCCAAAAAACTCCTGAGTGAAAACTAAACTTATGGTATGGATCTCTTTCCTCCCTCCCCCCAAAGTGAGGTGGGGTATATTTCTGTTCTTCCCTTTGCCTTCCTCCTCTACAGAGGCCGGCCGACGTGACAATGCTGGTCAAAGGAATTCTGTTCCAGATTGGGGTCATTTAGTGGGGCACGGACCTCAGCTCTGACGTCACAGAGTTTCGGGAATGTTCTGGGGTGTTCCCTTTTAACTTTCGAGTTAGTCGTAATACGTAACACAGCACACAACATCCTTGTGTACTTCCCATCTAGCTTTTTCTATAAGTGTTTCATTTAAGTCCATGTGGTGCAGCACTTACACAGCTACAGCTTGGAAGAATTCTCATTTTGTCTTATCAGAGAGATCAGATATCCTTATAATCAACTAGCAGCAGCTACCCAGCGTCGCCTGGATAGAGGGTGTTTTTTTTTTTTTAAGTTAGTCCCGCAGATCCATTATTACTGAATTGTGAGTTGAATCCTCGTGGGATGCCCATTTAAATCCCTATGTAAAAAAAAATAGACTTTGCATTGATCCAGCTTCTCTGAATAGAAATGTTAATGTCTACTATCTAAAATATTAAATGAAAAAAAAAATCCATTTAAATTTTATTTTTTAATTATCTTCACAAATATAAATCAAATCTCTATTATTTTTTCTCAAAAACCAAGCCCTGGTGATATTTAATGTGTATATATATATTTACTTTGTCGTTAATTATTTTATTTTCAAAGTTTCCTCAGGACAAAAATTAATGCAAATTCCTTTATAGATAGATAGATAGATAGATAATTTGTCTAGCAGTTTCTACCTTTCCTATGCGTATATTGACATCGCTTTCTGTAGATGAGATATTACTACCTAGGTATGAGAATTATTTATTTATTCACACTTTGACCATTTCACCTTTTTAAAAAAACTTTGGTTTCTACTGCATTTGGTAACCTTACAAGAATGTCAACCAGAATTCTTTATTTGATCCACAGGTGTATGTTGATCCAATTCCCTGACATGCCATATCCAATATTCTTCTTCAAAAATTTCAGAAATTGAAACTCTCGGACCTTATTACCTTTAGGCACCCCTTTTTGATCTCGATTAAGAAAGGACATGTTTTTCATTTACACCGTCAATATCTGGTTGTTTGTTAGGGGTATCATTTTTTTTTAAATCTAAAAATCATCTGTTAAAACAACCGGATATTGACGGTGTAAAGGAAAAACATGTCCTTTCTTAATCGAGATCAAAAAGGGGTGCCTAAAGGTCATATGGTTAAGCTCTCTAATGCTGCTCTTCCTAAGCTGTGGCAGTATTATTTATGTATAGATCAATACTTCTGTCTGTCTGTATAGATTTAAATTCTTTCAAATTGCTCAAGTAAAAAAAGAAGAAAGCTAAAAACAAAGTAGCACTGCGAAGAGAGAAGAAGAAAGTATATAAAGAGATAGTGAGAGGGAGGAAAAAAAGTAAGTGAAAGAGAGAGATTAAATATTGTAATCTACCTGTTTATTATTCATTATATTAGGGCCGGCTTTGCTCAGTCGGTAGAGCGTTCGCCTAGGAATCACAAGGTTCCTGGTTCAATACCGGCCCTCGCCAACTCAGCGTATGGGTGATGTTCATATTACCCTAAATTGGCCCCTGAATAAGTAATTTTATAAAAACTAGACAATTATTTAAGGGCCGGGTTAACTGAGTCGGTAGAGCGTTCGGCTAGAAACCACAAGGTTCATAATTCGATACTGGCTCTCGCCAACTCAGTGTATGAGTAGCACAGGGATCTGTGCGGTAAAGTAAGGAGCTGATGGTAGGTGTGGCGCTCCACCTCAGACACTAAAATAATCTCCTTGGTCTAGCACTAGAGAAAAGGGGATAGACTCTGGCTGATATCGACATTAGGCCACCCCGACAACTTTACTTACTTTTTTTATTATTCATGAAAAATCACAGATATGTTTGAAGTTATAAAAAAATGTGTGTTACCATAACAACAGAATTTCTCATTGCTTTGTAGCGAGATCAGGTCACATGACTTATATAAGTCATATTAGGTTTTATATATAAATATTAATTTTCCCGTTTCTTTTCTTTTCAATATATTTTCCGTTTGTTTTTGTTTTTTTAGATCTTGCCCACCAATGATTGCAGTGGGCAGTGATGATGCAAATCCTTCTGCTGGAGGAAAAGTTTTTGTCTATCAATATAATGATCAACAAAGGTAAGTAATATTTTCTTTTGAATTTTTTTAACATTTGAAAATGATACAGTTTTTAATTGTCCTTTAATATTTTTTTTATAAAAAAGCTTTTTCTTTCTCTTTTTAATATTAAAATAAATTTTAATGCATCATTATTAAGACTCTACAACTTTTATTCCTAATGTTATTTTAATATAAAGCTCTCTCCCCACTTTTTTTTCTTTTTTAAATTAAATTTCTATAAAACAATTATCAAATAACTAAACAGACTGTAATTTTAACTGATAGATAATTTATCTGAAACATTTTCCTAGAATATTTCTATGCCTAAAAATTCTTTCTTGTTTTATGTTTTTGTTTCTTTTGTTGTTTTTTTTTTTTTTTTTTTTTTTTTTTTCAAACTTCAACCCTTTTTCTGGCAACTTATAAAATCCATAAAAATGATGATATATTTTTTTTTTAATAGTTCTACAATATTATTCTACTCTCCTTCATTCAATTGTTTTTATTTATTTATTTAGTTTTTGTTTTTACTTATTCATTTGTGATTTGTTTATTTTTCCTCCTTATCTTTCAGATGTTGGTCCAAATTGCAGACATTAGCATTAGTAACAGATCCTGTACACGATGTTGCCTTCTCCCCAAACTTTGGACGTTCTTCTCATCGGCTAGCCATTGCATCAAAAGACTTAAAAATCATTCAAATGGTTCCAATAAAGTTAGTTTTCATTATCTATACTAGCAGTTTCAAATTCAAGAGTATAAAAGTAGCATTATGACTCCTGGGGGGAAGGAGAGGTACAGTGGGTCAAAAGTGAGTTGGGTCATAATTTGCAAAGAGGAGACAAACAATATTGGAAATATTTCACATGGAAAAGTAAATAATCCATGGGCTACATGTTTGAGAATCCTAGTCTATACTACTAATATATATATATATCTTATTATAATGGAGATTGTGTGTTTTTCTGTCTGTAACCGAAACTATATTACTACTCGAGTCACAATTCCCTTAATTATTTACGTCAAATTCTCCATGATTTCATTCTTTTAAACCTTCAGTTATTAATAAAAATTGTTTTACATTATTAATACTGTTGATCATATCTACGTACTAATAACATGCAATTGTATTTATATATAAACAAAAATAGCGGTTTACAGTTTGAACGAGAAAGGCTAATTTGCATATTGATATTTAAAATTTATTTTAATAAATATGTGCTTGGTATTATTGATTTCTAATTGTTTGGTTTTATCTTAAGAAATATAAACAAAAATCTCGTGGATAAATCTTAAAAGAAATTTATTTACAAGAAGAAATAACTGTAATATTATCCTTTACTTCCTATTTTAACTAAATAGTTAAATTAGGAAAATTTACCAATGAAACAGGGGAGTAATGGAAAATGATGGAATAGTTAGTTTCAAAGTTGTTCTATTTTTCGATTATACCCCTCTGTTGCAGATCTTTTTATCTGCATTCTTATTCAGTTTCATTAGCCTTTCTAATTTAATATGATATTTTATTATATCTAAATTTAAATACTTGCACACGGAGGGTGCATATATTTGCTAGTATATATAATATGTGTGTATGTGTATATATGCACATGGTGTTTCAAAAAATTTGATATTATTTGAGATGTAAGTAATTAAGTAGTTTAGTCAAATGAAACAGGCTGAATAGAAATTATATCAATTTTTCTTAAACAGCCTATTTGTATGTGTGATATATATATATATATATATATATATATATATATATATATATAAAATAAATAAGTAATCCACAGACACGTGTTTCGGTGTATCACTTACAAATGAATCAAATTTTGGCATTAAATAACCCATATAGAGTTGATATGCCGTTAAACAAATAAACTGAACCAAGTTCAGGTCATCATTAACATTTCAGAAAGCAGTTATTAATGGAGGCATAATGGAATTGGCAAAGTTAGAATCCTGAATGAAGGTGTTTGAGTTTCCGTTTGTGCTAATGCCATTGGGAAAAAGGCATGAATTCATATCTTCTCCTCTCCCACCCAAGTACTGGTAAATAATAGGGCAGACTGGACTGTTTATCTTCTATAAGATAACCAGTCTGGGAGAAGGAAAACTCTAAATTCAAACCAGCAATATTCTGCTTAAAAACATCTTGTATCACATCCTACCTATGGTGCAAGGGTTGGATAGATACATACTCACATTTATTGTTATCATTTAGATATTTTGACTGGCAAACATTTCCCTGTATTAATAAATTAAATGTTGGCTGCAGGATTAAGCACTGAATTGTGCAACACTTGACCTAAGATTTGTTTGAGCAAATTTTATTCTGTATCGTTCAGGATAAAGGTATTGTCAGTGGTCAAGAATTAAGGGAAATATTACTGAGAAAGAATAGAAATATTATATGTATAATAATCATTCTTTTATTCTTTCATAATTATTTCCTTTTTTTTTTATTTGTTTTTCAGACAAGATAGTAACATAGAAACAGGCATTGAGTATGAAATTACATTAGTTGGTCAATTTGATGACCATGAAAATCAGGTAAGTCTTCTTTTCATCTTTTACTACCTATTTTTATTGTTTATATCTATGGAAAAAAGTAGATGAATTATTTTAGTTACTTCTTGACATCTGAAATCATTGCAAATCTTGTCGGGGGATGTGGGAGATCTGTAAGTCGAAATGCAGACTGTATGCATCAGTGATCCTGTTCAGGGCTTCTCTTCCTCAATATATACAAAACTAACACACTCTTATATACTCAAACAACAACAACAACCACAATGTGAAACATGTCAAACACCTCTGACAGTTAAACACTTATTCATGGAATGCAGATTTTTTGCTCACATCAGAAACCGTTATTTTAAAGCAAACGATATGAAAAATCTGTTTGAAAATGTTAACATGGAGGATATTTTCTCCTTTTTGAGGGAAATAAAATTATACCATAGAATATAGACATGAAACAAATCAATGCCATACAATATAATCCCCAATAATGCTAACACATTGTTAAAACCAATTACTAAAAGTATATATATGAATACACAATATGTATTACACCCTAACCGTTAGGCATGATATAACCCTGGACGGGTTGATATGCCGTTAAAATCAATAAACCAACCAACCAACCATCTTCCTCAATATCACTTGTCTCTGAATCTGTTTGCATCTCTCATTCCTCCTTGTAGGACAGCATCACTCCAATTGACCCTGTACAAATCACTATCCGTTTTTATGGCAGATAGAGTTTGTTATGCAAATCATGAGAGGCATGTAGTTTGTGCTGGCCACCTCTGTGCACAGCGTAGATGATCTTATGAGGCGCGTGGTCAAATGGTTAGAGTTGTAGGAAATGGATTCGTCGACCCGAGTTCAAATCCTCGTCGAAGCTTTTTGCATTTCACATGGCGCTAATACCCCTGGGAAAGGTATGAATCCAATTCTCCCTCCAGCTATGGGTAAATAGCAGGGCAGACTGGGCTCTTTAACCATGGCTAGGTAGCCAGTCTAGGAGAAGGAAAACTCTGAATTCAAACCTGCTAAACTCCGCTTAAGAAATTGATCTTGTGTCGCATCCTGCTTGTGCGGAGATGTTGGTAAATATATATATATATCGCTCGGGTTGGTGGGGATAGAGACTGTTTCCATTACAATTAGGCAACCAATTTAGCAGAAGGAAATCTAAATTCAAACCAGGTTTACTTTGCTTAAAAGTTGACTTTGTATCACATCATGCCCGTGATGAAGGCGTTGGGTTAATACATGCATACATACATACATATTTATTTTTATTTGTTATGACCAAAATAAGGAATTTAATCTATAGTGGATAAAGGTCGTCTGATGAAGTCAAGTTTTACAAGTGAAAAAATCCCCTCAATGTTAAAGATACAAAAGGGAACTTTGGAATTTTTGTGGCTGATAAAACCTGTAAATTGGATCTCATCTATACATATATAAAGGGCAGTTGTGTGAATGTATGTCCAGAGGAAACTTCGAAAATAAAACAATTAACAACAACATAATTATATATAAACATTCACTATTGCCAGATCTTGGTTTTTGAGCAAAAATAATGAAGATTTGATTTATATTCTGTGAAGATAATTAGAAAATAAAATTCAAATGATGACCGCATGGAATTTGTTTTTGTATTTAATATTTTAAATAGAAGATATTAATTTTTTAAATTTTTATAGAGTGTCTGGATCAATGCAAGGTCTTTTTTTATGTAGGGATTTTAATGTAGCATCATGTGAGGATCCAACTTGTGATTCAACGATAATGGATCTGCGAGACTAACTTTTTTACATATCTTTCTACCCAGGCGATGCTGGGTAGCCGCTTCTAGTTCTTTATAAAGGAAAATTATAAAAAAATAGTATAGAAAATTATGAAAATAATAGTATCTCAAAATCCTTTCAAATTAGTCAAATAAAAACCAAACCAAAAAAAAAAGTTACAGTCAAGGTGGCACAGAGAAAGGAGATGAAAGTAAGGACAGTTATGCTGAGAGGTGAGGAAGGAAAGAAAGTAATGTGATATACCAGAAAAAAAAAAATATATATATATATATATATATATATATCTGTGCTCAAGGTACAAATAGAGCTTTTGGATTATTGTGAAAGTTAAGACATGTATATTGGATCTCATATCTTATGAAAGAAAATTAATAAAGACTCCTTCTTGATAAACTTTAATAAACCTGTGATTTTTTAATCAATTATTAAGAGAAAAATGTTGTTTTTTTTTTTTGTTTTTTATATTAATCTTGAACCAGTATAATTAGATTAAGACAAATGAAGTATTATATTTTCCTGACCTCCCACCAGGTCTTTTTTTATGTGGGGAGCCATGCTCAAACCGAAGCTCATGCAATGGCCAGTGCAAAAAATGTGGGGTCCCATCAGTATTCCCCTTTAGGGGTGCTCTGGCAATAAACCAGACGATTACCCCTTTTTGGTGAGAGGGATGGCCCCCTGGAACCACACAGTATATTTTACCTCACTCACTGGATGAGAGACCGGGGCCCCTAATTTGTACCACAAATATGAAAATACCACGGATTTTTTTATTAACGATTAAATTCTTTCATGAATTTTGAATAAAAATGATGTCAAGTCTGCCATTTTTATTTAATTTTTGAGTGTCTGACTAGGAACCACAGTGAAAGGGGATAGATCTTCCTTATCTGGCTGATAATGACTTAGGCTACCCGACGACTTTATTCTTTTATATCTAAAACAGTAATTAGATAGGTTAGAATGTTTTGTTTTATCATGCCTCAATTGAATTTGTCATTACTCCAGTCTCTGACCTGGTGTGGTTGTAACTGTTATTGTCCTATCCATAGGTCTAATAGATTTTTTTTTAATTATTCATATTTGATACAACTGAGCTGCCTCTCTCCAAAAAAAAACCTCTTAGGAAACAACTACACAAAAAATGTAAATATGAATGCAATTCCCTGACTTCTGAGTATAAACTAATTCGAGACAGGTTGACATGCCATTAAAATTAATCGGTCACTAAATCTATCGATTTAAACTCTCATATTGCAGGATGTTTTATTTCTTTGAGTTTAAATTTCAGTGCTTCTACTTCAATTATCATTAATTTCCTTAAATGCAGGTCTGGCGATTATCATGGAATGTGTTTGGGACAGTTTTGGCTTCTTCCGGTGATGATGGCAAAGTAAAGCTTTGGAAAGGTAAGTTTAAAACTTCAATTATTTGCTTTAAAAAAAAAATTTAAAAAAATGTTTTGGAGATGAGTATACATATTTATTAACTCCCTCTGCACGAGTAGGATGTGCAGAGAAATAAGACCTTCCCCACAGCGTTAGGGTTATGGTTAAGACCTTCCCCACCAAAAAAAAATGGGTGTCCTGGGTAGGACACTAAATTGCATCTGGTGGTGAGGCTCCAGTTCTGGAGCTCTGGGGAGTGTGGAGTATCCCTTCATAGCCATTACTCTTAGATCCATTCTATTCATCTCTGGGTTAAACAGACTCGTTTAAAAATTATTTCTATTTGATAGGATCATGTGCAAAAAGAACAAAAACAATTACACAAAAATGTTAATATAAATCCTACTCTCCCTCCAGCTATGGATAAATAGTATGGTAGACTGGGCTCTTTAACCTTGATTAGGCAACCGGTCTAGGAGAAGGAAAACTCTGAATTCAAACCTGTTGAACGCCGCTTAAGAAATTGACTTTGTGTCACATCCTGCTTGTGCGGAGGGGTTGGTAAATATAAATATACAATGATGATGATTCCCTAACTCTAGGCACAGAATAACTCTAAACAGGTTGATATGCCTTTAAAATTAATCAATTCTTTATAAACTAATAATATATAAGTATACACTTCTATGTTCCATATTTGGTTGGTTGTTCATGTGGTTTAATGGCATATCAACCCTTGTGGGTCATTTAATACCAAACTTGTTTTTTCATATATATGATTTGTTTATAGGAATAAAATGCACCGACTGCACCTCTGTAGAGGGGTAAGACTCCCCCAATGGGGTCACCTGTTGGCCGTAGGCAGCGACCCGTGATGCTTAAGGATAAAACCCAGGTGGATGAGCAGTCCATGACTTGCAATATTCCACTTTAGGCTTTTCTTGGGCTAGACAGGTGGTCGGAGAGGCCACCTCCGATCAATCGGCTGGCCACGTCAAGCCCTAGCACCTATATGATTTTTCCAACCCTATTGCCCTTATGGCAATCCTCAACCCTTTTTATCATATGGGTGCTAGAAGGCGGTGGCTGCGGGTCTACATGTCCTGGGAATGACATTAAAAGGTTTGGGGAATGTGGAGCACCCCTTCATCACCATTGCTCCCTGGTCCACTCTGACCCGGAGTGGTAGTACCCGTTAGAGTCCCATCTATGGGCTAAATAGAAAACATGAGTTTATAAACAAAATTGTATTATCCATTAAAAATGAAATTATTTCAAAACTTTGTCAGCATTAAACATTTTTTTTTACTAATAGTAGTATTCGGCATAAAATGCCGTAAAACCCAACCAACCAAACCCAACCAAACCAAACCAAACCAAACCTAATTTGAATTAATTTCATTTATATCAATAAATTAGTAGAAACAACTTCATATGTATTAATAAACTAGTGGTTGACCTTCAGCCACCACTTTCTTGCACCCATATAATGAAAAGGGTTGGGTGTGTTGCCACAAGAGTAATTTGAAGGATATACTTGGGACAATTATATAAGTGCTAGGGTTTAACATAACCAGCTGATCTATTGGATGGGACCTCTCTGACTGCCTATCTAGCCTAAGTAAGGGCCAAAGTGGAGTGTTGCATGTCACAGTTCATCATCCATAGCCAACAGGTGGTTCCATTGGGTAGATCTTACCCTTCTGCAGAGGTGATGCTGGTGTTATTCTACAGCCCCAGTCAATAGGACGGTTGTTGTGTTTCTAGCTAATATATGAGGCAAAAACGTAAAATGTTATATTTATTATCTTATAAGAAGACCTATATTTAAAAATTTTTTTTTTTTTCTTTTCTCAAGACAATTTTTTATGATGCTGTCTTATACTCATAAGATTAGTACAATGGATGCACTGTAATGTGGGTTTATTTTTTGGGTTTTTTTTGTGGTGGTGGTGGGGGACAGTAAGTAAATATTTTACAGCTTAGCAAATACACCATTTTATTTTTTGCTTATGGCAAACAAAGAGCTTTTTATACTGCTACTCTGAAAATAGTTATTTCCCTCTCTCCAAGACAAATGCCTGTAATGAATGTAAGTTCACAAAGAAATACTCTTTGAAACATTGGACTATTTCACTATTATAGGTATTCACTAAAGTCTGGGCTTTTTTTTTTTCTTCTTTCTTTCTTCGTAAGAAAATAGACCTCCCACCACAAACGAACATCTCACTTTTATTTTTAATAGAGTAATATGGGGTGATTAATTTTTTTTTTAATGTTAACACCCTTATGGGAGTACCTTTTATGATATAATTTAAATCTCCACATGTTTACCATCCCTGTCAACACATTTTTGGAATCTCCCACAAGTGAGTAAAAAAATTGTTAATATTTCTATGGGGATATCTTTATTAGAAAAGCAGAACTGATATTACTGAAACCACTTGGGGAAGATTCCAATAATGTACTAACAGGTAAAGTAAACAGGTAGACACTTTGAAATAATATTATAAAGGAACTCCCATAAAAATGTTAACTTTTTTTTTCTTTTTTGAAACGCCATGTATTTCAATTAATCTATGTTCAGGTATTTTACATAAATTTTATTTAGTAATCCTTTGTTTTTTATTAAATTTCCACCATTATCTAAAAAAGAAAAAAAAATCAGATTGATTAATATAACTTAACTCTTAACGTCCTATACCACCTCATTCCACCCGACTGGAAGTCACATTCATTTTCCTAATCCATACCAAATGATAGCTTTTGTTTAAATGTAATATTAAACATATTTAGAAGTCTTTAATTTAAAAGAAATAACAGGTAAATTTAAATGAAAAGGCCATTTTTAGCCATTTTTAAAAAATCTTTAAAAGTCCTTATAGGAATGGGGCTCTGGACTTGGAAAATTTCTAACAGGATGTTAAGAGTTAATAAATAAAAAAATACTAGTAAATTTATTTATATTGCAAAGGCTACTACATAAGTTCTCTGAATGTTTGAGATGAGGCTTGAAGATTAGTATTATCTGCGTTATTCGGACTATTGAAGAAGGCCGGAGGGTATATCGGCCGAAACGTTGTACAAATAACAATGAAGATGGGAACAATAGTCTGAATAACACAGATAATACTACTACATAACATACTCTATTTCACCATGGGGGGGGGGAAATACCCACCATGTCTTTCAGAGTAGTCCCCCTCATGGTTAAATTCCACAAACTTTAGGGTAATACCATCTTTGCTAATTTTTGTGTTTGGTTTATTCATTTAATGGTATATCAACCTTTGTGGGACATTTAATGCCAAAGCCATCCTTGCAGAAGAACAGTAGTGGTACTATTTAACTTATAGCTGGGAGGATGAGGGGTTCATACCTTTCCCAAGGATATTAGCCTGAAAGGGAACATAATAGTGTGACTAGAGTTTGAACTCGCTTACAAGAATATTGCAGTGTAGCAAATTAGCCACTATGCCATGGGGACTTCCCCTGTGATATGTATGAGAATATTGCACTGACAGAATTCTTTCATTTTTTGTTAAACATTTTATCTGTAGTTATAACTTTGCTTAAACTGTATTTTAAAAAAAAGTCTGTTATTTTACAAAATTTTTTTTTTCTTTAATTTCAGCCAACTACCTAGGCACTTGGAAATGTATATCAGTTATGGTTGGTGACATCCCTTCAAGTGTCCCAGAATCATCCAGCCAGTCCAGGTTAGATCTCTCACCAGTAGGACAGGCTTCCACAGTTACTTCAGGACCTGCATCAAATAAAAGGTACCCTAGGGTGGTCCCTGGAAGCAATTTTGGAGCTGCAATGACCTAATCTTATTTGCAAACACTCTCACTCTTTTTCTTTTCCTATTTCTTTCCTTTCCAATTTTCTTTTTTTTAACCTTCAAAATGTGTTTTACATTTCCATAATACCTTTTAAAAAGTTTGTTCTTTTTAAGCACCCCCTCCCCCATATATATATGAGGTTAATTTAATGAGAACATAAAAATCTGAAAATAGTCTGAAAAAGGTTAAAACTACAAACATCTGTTCAGCTTCCATTTTACAATGAAGAAAATAATTCCCATGTTTTCATTTTAACTTGAAAAGACTTAACTTTTTTGTTAGTTTTCTAAGGTATTTTGGTGATGTGAAACATTACTTATTTTCACCAGCGCTGCTTTCAAATATTTTATTCTGTTGGACACACATTTTCAGTTAGATTATTTCTGAATTTTAAGTCCATTAGGATCCACCATTTAGCCTCTTATTTCTTTTTTTTTCTGTTTTTCATCTTTTTATTTTTCCCTCTCTTTTTCTCAGGCTTTTCATTCTCAGCCAATTTAAAAATGATATACCTGCCAGCATCCTATGTTCTTTGTCATATTCCTCACTCCTATTCCCAAGGATTCCCCCAACAACCCAAACACCTTTCCATTAAAGTTCAAATTACCTTAAATGTTTACATAAAGTACAAGTATCCTCGTTTTCATAAGTTGGGAGAGAAAAAGATCTTTTTTCCTAATCTTATTTATAGTCATACTTATATATTAGTGGATAAAATCACAAATATACATTTTTTTTTTTTCAAAACATTTACTCCACACTCTAGCCTACACATTTTTCTCAAATGTGCATAAATTCATACAATTAAAAACAAGTAAACATCAATCTTTTCTTGTTTTCATAAACCTAATATCATGATGAGCCAACCATCAATTTTATACATGTAATACATTTTCTTCTTTTCTTTACATTTTCATATTTGGATATTTATTTTTAAACATTTTCATTAAATTCACAATATCTGGTGACATTATTTATATACACATAAGTCTAAGCACACACGATAAGGTGCTACGTAAAAGTTAAGAGGTCTTAAAGTATAAAATACCTCTGCCAAGGATTGATATAAAGTGAAATTCTTTATATCATGGGGGAGGGATTTTTGAGAAAGTTATAAAATATCCAGCAAGACCTGAGAAATGCTGTGTTACTTGACAGATGAATAGATTGATCAATCTGTTTGAATTATTTTTGAGTAGTACCTTATGTATGTATATATATATATATATATATATATATATATATATATATATATGAATGAAAAAGGAATAACTTAATGGTGAAAATATTGGGTTAGTTTCAATATTTGGTTGGTACAAGTTTTACCTGGACAAGTCAGCGTTATAATGAATATAAAGTGCTCAATACGTAAGTAGAGTGGATTTATTATTATAGTGTAGTAGAGAAATAACCTACTCGAGTTTCACCATAAGGATCTTCAGGGTTAAATCTACTGAATTAATCAAGATATTGATTAATTACAGCTAACTACAGGAGTTCATGTTGTAGTTATGGCTGTCCTTGTTGTAGTTATGATGGTCATAACTACAACATGAACTCCTGCAGTTAGCTGTAATTTAATATCTTTATTAATTCAGTGGATTTAATCTTGAAGATCCTTATGGTGAAACTCGAGTAGGTTATTTCTGTACACACTATATAGTCATCCACAGACACAGTGTTTCGATGTTTACATCTCATAAGTGTGGCTAGACTTAACAGCTACTTCTAGCCGAGAGCGAAACCTGACTGACTTTTCAGCAGTCCGACCCCTTTCCGCTCGACTGTCCGTAGCTGTCAGTAAGAGGCGGACATTTTAGCTCATAAATACATACATCAGTAGATGTATGTTACGATCACCTAGAGAACTCGAGTATGTAAACAACAGACGAGTAATGCCTTACGCTAAACTAGTGAAAGTTTGTTATATAAGTAGTTTGCGTGGGAAACTCAACAGAACAAAAGAAAAATCGAATGAGTCTGAATTTTGACTGATCGAAAAAGGGGAAAAAAAACCAAATTGAGTTGAGGTAATAAATATTTGGAAAGTGCTCAATACATATTTGTAGAACTGAATCAGCGGCAGAAATTAACTACCTAGGTTCCACCAAAAGGATCTTCAAGAAAATTCTGACAGAAAAAAAAAAATAGCTCAGTATGATAAAGGGCTTATCAAAGCACTATTTGGTAATCTTGAACTTTAAGTGACTAAATTCCTACCATAAAATTGTACTTGCACATTATTTAAGTCTTAAAAGGACTTAACTCTCAAAGCAATGAGAGTTAAGTCCCTTTGTTCTTTTTCTGAAAAGAAGCTTGTAAAAAATGACAGCCATCTTTGATTCAACGTAATTTTAACGGTGAAAACATGCTTGTCGAATCCATTTTAATGCATGTTTTTAACTCCAAAATATCATAAAATGTCTTTTTAATAACAATTAAGTTTATTTCAAATAATGCACAAATACAATTTTATGGTAGGAATTTAGTCACTTAACGTTAAAGATTACCACACTATTTTATCAAAAAATGAAAGTGCTCAATACATACTTGTAGAGCTTTGTTTAGTGAGCTGAATCAGCAAGAAATTAACTACCTAGGTTCCACCAAAAGGATCTTCAGGAAAATTCTGACAGAAAAAAAAAAAAATAGCTCAGTATGATAAAGAGCTTATTAAAGTACTATTTTATCAAAAAATTAAACTTTTTTCTTCTTTTTCTTTTTTTTTTCTAAAGTTTACATTAAAATAACTATCTGGTCACATTTTTATTTATATATATTCTACACACGCGTACAAACAAAATGTTGCATATTTAATAATCTAGCTATTTATTTATATCCCTTTTTTTCTGTTTACAATCTTAGTTGTAGATTTTATTTTTCCTTTTTATTAAGCATATGACAATCTATTTTTTCATTCTTTTGTATGATTATCTATTTTCATTCTTTTATTTCCATTCATGTCGACACAAAATTCTTGTAGCGTTTTTACATTTTGCATAAACAAACGATGGCATCCAAACACACACCTGAAACATCATCTCTCAAAAAAATTACAGGTGTTTTAATATATAGAGCATGTAGTAAAAGCTGAGCTGGTCTGAGTCTTTGCCTATGTCCCCACTTTTCTTTTGTTATAGATTTTCTTTTTTTGTTATTATTTTATTTAATAATTGGTCTTTGCTGACATTATCAGATTTGGTTGTTTCTTTTGACCTCCTCACAAATTCAAAGTTTATAAATCTTTAGTTATACGAGTGAGAATATATGGAACATAATCTTAAGAGTTCACATCAACTAGATATAATCCTCTTAAAAGGTTGTCTCTTAATAAAACCTTATGTTATTTGTTGTTGGTGTTTCTACTCTGAAGGAGGGCATGTTTCTACTCTGAAAGGAGGGCATGTTTCTACTCTGAGAGAGGGCACGTTTCTACTCTGCACGTTCTACTCTGAGAGGAGAGCACGTTTCTACTCTGAAAGAGAGAGCACGTTTCTACTCTGAGAGGAGAGCACGTTTCTACTCTGAGAGGAGAGCACGTTTCTACTCTGAGAGGAGAGCACGTTTCTACTCTGAAAGGAGAGCACGTTTCTACTCTGAGAGGAGAGCACGTTTCTACTCTGAGAGGAGAGCACGTTTCTACTCTGAGAGGAGAGCACGTTTCTCTCTCTGAAGGAGAGCACGTTTCTAGTTTCTACTCTGAGAGGAGAGCATGCATATGACTTTTGATGGAGCATAACAGTATTGACATTCAATCACATGATTTTTCTCTGATTTTGATAATGATAATGAAATTTATTGTGTACAGTGCTCAGGTGCACCACAACTCATCAAAGTCTCATGTCAAGTACACAGAATAATGTATTAGTGTCAGGAACATGAACAGTTTACAGTAGTAATATGCATGTATGTGTGCGCGAGTGTGCATATGTATGTGGAGAGTGGCATCAGGTATAGTGTCGGCGGACTACAGGAAGCATGGAGGCTTTGAAAGATTCAGGCAGTTTATTCCATCTCTCCGCAATTCTGAACGTGAAAAAATGTTTCCGAAAGTCACGTGAGCAGTGTTGTTTTCTGACTTTGTAGGCATGCCCACGTGTGTTAGAAAGATGGAGATCAAAAAGGTGCTCAAGGTTGCTGTTGTTATGACATTTTTTGTGAAAGTTGTGCACACACATCAAAAAAAGAAAAGAGGAAAATATATGCAAGAGAAGAAATGGATCATTTGTGCCACATACACCTTTGAAAAGCTCCTTATTTCTTTTTCTTTCCCTATCCTAAAAAATAATAATAATGGATTGACAGGTGACCAGGAAATTCACCTGACCTCCTTTGACCTTAGTCTTACCAAGAATCTTGGAGCCATCATGAAAAAAAAAAAGAAGAAATATTTAAAATGTTCTCTTACCCAATGAACAGCGCCGAATTCTTGGCAATTGGTGACATTTTGGAGAATCCAAAAAAGGCAGCAAAAATCTTGAGAAATTTCTTTCATTTAAAACTCAGATTTCCTCAAAGTGGGAAATCAGCAAATATCGATAGTATATTGATTTGGTGTTGCTTGCAAAAAACATTTGATGAGTTTAGATTTGACTAAAAGTATTGACCCACTCATCCAGTAGATATCAAACACACTTCAGTATTAATGATCTTTTTAATTACAAATATATTTTAACTTCATGATGATACAACATTTTTTAAATCATTTATCTGCTCATTAGCATTTTATATCATTTATCTGAAAATGTTAACATTTTATAATTTGTAGGCCACCTTATAAACTCATGCTTTTTGTGTTTATTACTTATTTGCTAGCAATATTAAATGAACTAAGAAAGCAATTTAATCTGTCCCATAATAGATGTTACATTTAATATATACATTTACCAACTCCTCCGCACGAGCAGGATGTGACACAAGGTCAATTTCTCAAGCGGAGTTTAACAGGTTTGAATTCAGAGTTTTCATTCTCCTAGACTGGTTGCCTAACCAAGGTTAAAGAGCCCAGTCTGCCCTACTATTTACCCATAGCTGGAGGGAGAGTAGAATTCATACCTTTCCCAAGGGTATTAGTGCTAAGTGAAATGCATTGTTACATTTAATATATGACAATAATATACAAATGTAATAATTCTTATGGGACAAAATTGGTAATAGAAAACAATTTTAAAAAGTCTCTAAAATTCTTTTTTATATATATATATATATATACACCAACCCCTCCGCACAAGCAGGATGTGACACAAAGTCAATTTCTTGAGTGAAGTTTAACAGGTTTGAATTCAGTGTTTTCCTTCTCCTAGACTGGTTACCTAGCCACGGTTAAAGAGCCCAATCTGCCGTAACATTTACCATAGCTGGAGGGAGAGTGGTTAGAAAACAATTTTAAGAAGGCTCTAAAAATTTTTATGTGATGAAAAGAACAGCAACATTCTTGACAATATTTTATTGAAGATTAATAAAAAAAAAATTTTTTTAAATCAAATCAAATGTTCAGGAACCACCTTCATTTGTTTAAAATGTGTTAGGGATTTATTTTTATTAAATATTAGTAATAGGCTGACTTGGTATTGCTTACAAAAAATGTTGATTTTATTATATCTTTTATATACTATATTTTACTTAAGTTTAATTTGGTGCAATTGTGGACCACCCATTAGGAATCAAATTCACTTCGGTGTTAATGATTTTTTTTATTCTGAATATATTTTAACTTAATGAAATCTGTGGAAAAATAAATTCTTGTGAATTGTATGTCTAAAGAAGGCTGAATGAATTGTCTAAAATGTGCAAACAACAAAAGTAACACACACACACACACACACACACACACACACACACACACACACAATGAATTTAATAGTACAAAAATCTTATGGCATTATTTTTATTATTCATAAAATTTTCATAAAAGATTATACTAAAATAACTATTTGTCTGCATAGTTTGGAATAACATCACATGATCTATAGAGGTATTAAAGTATCCAAATTGACATATATTCAAAGCACTTTATTAACTTACTTTTTCAGGAAGGTAAATATTGATTAGAAATTTTTTGATTGAAGAAAATATTCTTATGAGCCAGTTATGGGTTAAATAGTACCACTACTGTTCCTCTACAAGGTAATGTAGTGGCTAACATGCTGGACTGCAACATTGGAGTAAGCGAGTTCAATCTCCAGTCACGTTATTATATTCATTTTTAGACTAATACCTGTGGGAAAGGTATGAACACCCTAATCCCCCCCCCCCAGCTATGGATTAAATAGTATCACTATAGTTCCTCTGTAAGGATGGTTTTGGCATTAGATAACCCACAAAGGTTGATATGCCATTAAACAAAGAAACCAAACCATATTTAGGATGGTCAAGTTATTTGAATTAAACTGATGATATAAGTTACTAAAAAGGTAGTCATTGGGGTGGCCTAAAGTTGGTATCAGCCAGATAGTGAGGGAGTCTATCCCCATTTCACTAGCGCTAGACCAAGGGGATTGGGGTTTTTTTTGGGGGTGTGCAACTGGGATGGAGTGCCACACCTACCATCAGCTCCTTACTTTACCGCACAGTTCCCTGTGCTACTCATATGCTGATTTAGCGAGGGCCGGTATCAAACCAGGAACCTTGCAAATGCTCTGTCCCAAAATGGCTAGATGTATTCATGTAGGTATGTGGAAATGTCCACCGAAAATTTCTTTCATGAAATCATAAAGAACCCATTTTCCAAATTCACACATTAAGTTGTAGATGATTGAAGAATTGAATTTAGTTTTTTTATTTTATTTAATTCTTTAACCATCAGCAAAAAAAATGAAAAAAAAAAGTTACTAACATACACAAAGTGTAACGTTGTCGTATATTTTCACAGTACCAAAATGATATATGTAACGTTGTCGTATTTTCACAGTACCCAAACGTATATATGTAACGTGGCGGCGGTGATATATTCACCGTACTAAAAATGTCTTCTGCACGTGGCGGTCATCTTGTTGATAAAAATTACAACGCGAGAAATATGTAGTCACAACTGCTAGCCTTTATTATCGTGCTCGTCTCGTGGGTTCGTATCAGAGAGGAGGAAAGGCAGAGAGACAGGGAGAGAGAACTATTAAACTACCGTCATCCCACACGGGACCAAGGGCATGTCTTAACCCTATACTGTCCCAAATCGAAAAGAGGCCGGGACCTTTCTTCGTTGTTCCACGTCACCACGTGACTTCCGGTTCCGGTCAACACCCGAAACTTCCGGTTGACACTCAATTCTCCGTTCGGGGGTCACGAATTCAAAATGAAAACCTTGATGTTGCAAAAATTCATATCACTTTTTTGCAACATCAAGGTTTTCGTTTTGAATTCATATGACTTTCGTCTCCGCTCTTGATAGTACGGAGTATAAACAAGCTCTGAAGATGATTTTTATAAAATCAAAATATTGTTCAATATTAGCTATGAATATGTTATAAAATGTTTTCACTTTAACAGCATATTGTGTTGTTTTCATATCCTTTTATCTATACTCATACTGTCGGATTCATTTCCTTTCTTTTAACTAAATGTTGTATAATCAGTTATTCCCCTTAGAAATTGATCATGATCATGATGATACTGATGCTATCAACTGACTTCTTGTTTCTTCTTCCTCTCTTCTCTCTAAATACACTTTCAAGCTAGGCAGATTTTCTGTTCAAATCTTTGAGATGAGAAATTAGCATTATTATTATTATTATCATCATCTTGTGTTTTCATAGTCACAATGTTTCAGCTATTATATATCTTCCAGCTTTCTTCAGATGACAGTTAGAATTGGTAACCTTGGAATATTAAAGGGTTGGGAATTATAACAGTCACCTGAAGAAATTGTTACTATAATAACAATCAAGACAAGGATACTAGTCCAATAATATTTATCACTCATATACATTTTTGCTAGAATTTTTTGATATGATGAATGTTTTAAGGAAAAATACCTAAAATAAGGCTGTTCCACACTAGAAGTTTCTAGTGTACCCATTCTCTATTATTGTCCTGGGTATGATGTTAAACTGCATCTAGCGGTGAAGTTCCAATTCTGAAACTCTGGGTAGTGTGGAGTACTCCTTTATCGCCATTACTTCCAGGTCCACCCTGATCTGGAGTGGTAGTACCTGTTAGGGTTTCATTTATGGATTAAATAGATCAAAAATGTGTTTAAAAATTGAGTTAGAAAATAAAATGTTTGAAATACGCCAGACTTAGCGCAGGGTAGCGTCGTCAGTTATGTTATAGGCTGACCTCATAGGGGGGTTTCAGGTCTTCCAGCATAATACCCCCCTCAGCCAGCCAGCCAGCCAGACCCCGTTGGAGACGATCATACTCCAACATGCCACCCTTGTGCAACGCCAACAGAAAAGTGATGTATACGTCAACGCGATCCTCGGACTCTTTTTATCCGATTGGCCACTTCCGCAGATACAAATTACTCCATATTCAATTTGGTCGAATTTGAATGCGGATTTTAATCTTTTTAATAAAAAATTCTTCTTCACATAAAATAACCCAACATGGGTTGACATGCCATAAAATCCAACCAACCAGATAATGTTAGTATTATCTGCGTTATTCGGACTATTGTCCCCATCTTCATTGTTATTTGTACAACGTTTCGGCCGACATGCCTTCCGGCCTTCTTCGGGTACTTCTTGTCGGACTCGGGAACCTTCTCAGATTTGGGAAGCTTCTTTTCAAACTCGGGAACTTTCTTGTCGTAATCAGGAGCCATCACGGAACTTTGAACCTAACCCTTTATTTAATCCATGGGGGTATCCTGTTCTCATTCCGCTAACCATAGCTGGGGTAGGAGTTGTGTTAATTATTTTTCTATGTTACTGCCTCTACTCAGGATTGAACCCGGAATCCAGAGGTAACTGTCACTTAGAACTGTCTTAACCTAACTACCTTATCCACTAGGCCATGTGTCCAATAATAACGAATAACGCAGATAATACTAATCATCAAGCCTCATCTCAAACATTCAGACAGATAATGTTACTTATTCAAGATTCTCCGTGTGTGTATGTGTACGCATTTGAGAGATTTTGTCTATTGATATCTCTGGGTAGTTCCCATCTAGCTTTTTCTTTTAAATGTTTTGTTAAGAGTCCAAGTGATGCAGCCATACAGTAGTACTGACATGGCTACAGCTTGGAAGATGTCTTGCTTTATCTTATCAGAGAGATCAGATTTCCATATGATCAATAATCTGTCCATAGCGGTCAATGCCTTTCCTGTGTATATATTGACATCTCTTTTGGTAGATGAGTGTGGAGATGTCTTCATCTTGTTTAAAACACTGCAGGTTGTCTTGAACAAATCTTGGAAGTGGCACCCCACACAAATGCAGCTGTACTGCCACTTACCTCCTATCCCATGCACCCTCCAAGTAAGACATGCCGAAGACTGCTAGTAAGCAAGGATGAATTTATAAGTGACGTTCTCCTGTGGACACCTACACATGGACACACGAGTGTATGTTGAACAGCAAAAACCTACATCAATTATAGTGATGAGCCTGTTCAATACTTAATTGGGTGACCACTTAAGCAACACCAGGTACTGTAAGCAACCTGAGTGCTTTGGTTATCAAAATGACTTGAAAAGGGTTGATGTACTGTAACACAAAACAACCAACTCAACTGCCATGAGCAGGATGTGACACAAGGTCAATTTTAAGTGAAGTACAACACGTTTGAATTCAGAATTTTCCATCTAGACTATATGAGTGGTTGCTGAAAAGTTCTGACTAAAAGGGAATGCCCTAGATCCGTACTATTCCACATATTCCTCCTGCAGTTGGCACATCTCAAATTTCTTTAACCATTTAAGAAAAGAAAAAAACTCATTCTTTTCTTGGTTGGATCAAGAATTTTTCTGCACCCTCATCATATATAAACAAAATTAACTCTTGTTTGTTAATTCCATATAATTCAATATTGATTATATATAAACTTGCTTCTTGGAGTTATTTTCATCCTGTATTTAGAAATTGATACATGAATTCCTTGTTGAGTTTAGATAACCATTTAGAATATTCTTTAAATAATCTTTGGCTGATAGTAATTATTATTACTACTACTGTTAGAATTTCACTCTAAAACCTCTTGAATTAATCTTAGAATAAATGGGGAGGTTACAGAAACCCTTTATCTATTAATGAAAGCCCTGACCATTTTTATTTTCTGTTATTTTTTTTTCTCTCTTCTTGTTGCCATAGGAATTTTTTTTTTTTTTTTTATGTTGCTCAAGAGTCTGACATTTTATTTATTTTTCCCTTGCGTTTCTTTTTTTTTGTTTTTGAAAAAAAAGAAATCTGACTTCTTTCATTTTCATCTCTTTCTATTCTCTTCTTTATCACTGAATAATAACTGCACTAACCACACAACTAAAAATTCATAAAAGACAAAAAAAAAAAAAATTTTTACCCAACTTAGCAATACTCAAAATGGACTGCCAATATAACAAACCAAAATTAATTTTCTTCAATGAATGAACAATGAAGAACTCGTGCAACATTTTGTACATTTTCATATCAAGTCATCATTCAAGATTTTTAAAAAAAGACAAAAAAAAAAAAAACATTCAACTGATTTCATATTTGGGATTTGACTCTCCACCAAAAATTTGGCACCATTGTATTCTTCAAGGTCATAGTAAAAAAAAAATCAAATCAAATTTTATAAATCGAGTGAATTCCTAAATCACCCAGAGGTAGTTTACACCTCTTCACATCACTATTTGAGGGAGTCGCCATGGTGTAGTTACTAATTTGCTGGATTGTGACATCGTAGTAAGCAAGTTCGAAACACCAGTCACACTATTGTGTTCACTTTTGGACTAATACCCTTGGGAAAGGTTTGAATCCCCTCATCCTCCCAACTATGGGTTAAATAGTACCACTACTGTCATTTTAAAAGGATGGCTTTGGCATTAGATAACCCATGAAGGTTGATATGCCATTAAACAAAGAAACCAAACATCACATTTTCTATGTCCTTAAGAATACAATTGTCATAATTTTCATATGTTCATCTGAACATATTAAATATTGGAGGGGGTCATTTTTTTTTTTTTTTTTTTTTTTTTTCCAAACGAGTGATGCACAGTCAAATGCAAAATAATTTATCAACATTAGATCTGACAAAAGGAAAGTTTACTGCTTTGTAATTTATTTTAATTTATTTTATTTATTTTTTTACGTTTTGTTGAAAAAAATGTAAAAAAAATAAAAACCTGAAAAAAAACTTTAAAAAAAAAAGAATTTTTAAAAAAGCAAAAAAAGAAACCAAAAAAAAAGAACCCCCATTTCAGCAATAAAAATGAAAAAGAAAGAAAAAAATGTTCTTTTTCAACACGCTGTGTTGGATAATAATTACTACTGCCACTTGAAATGTACAATAAATTTGAGATATTGACATTTTTTTCTTGCTTTTATTGATCTTTCTCTTATATATCACCTATATATATATATATATATATATATATATGAGATGTTCTGAAAGTAATGCCTTTTATTTATTTCCATGGAAACAACAAATACAAGGACAACACTATTGTATAGAGCAAGTTTACAACTACCCAGGATATTTCCCTCCACATAATCACCACCATTGGCCATACGTTTTCACTAGCAATGAACATGAGACTACATTCTGTGCTTGTAAAATCTGTATCAGTGGAGACTACTCCTTCTCAGTGACGATAATGATGAGATTATCAGAAAAATGTAGTCCATCTTTCACTGGCCCAATTCTAATGAGCTGATCAAGATGCTCTTTTTCATAGGTTGACAGCTGTGTTGAACATTATATGTCTTGTATGTTTTATAGACACATCCATTTTTTTTTTTTTTTTTTTTTTTTTAGTGGGAGGAGATCTCATTGCGTAGTGGTTAACATGCTGCACTGCGACATCTTAATAATCGAGTTCAAAATCCAGTCTTACTATTATGTTCACTTTGAGAAAGATATGAACAGCTATGGGTAAATAGGACCACTGCTCTTCTGTGCTTTGGCATTGAATAACCCAATACAGTTGATATGCCATTAAACAAAAAAACTAAACCAAACAAGGATAGTCAAGATGTTTAAATCGAACTGTGATGATATGATATTAAAGAGGTATTTATATAGGAAATGGAAATGTCCAAAGAAAACCAATTTTCCAAATTAGTATTATTTGAATTATTCGGACTATTGTCCTCTTCTTCATTGTTATCTGTACAACGTTTCGGTCGATGTAACCTCCAGCCTTCTTCAGGTATTTCTTGTCAGACTCTGATACTTTCTTGAACTCAAGAACCTTCTTGTCGTAATCAGGAGCCATCACAGAACTTTGAACGTAACCCTTTATTCAGTCCACAGGGGTATCTTGTTCTCATTCCACTAACCATAGCTGGGGTACAGGTGTTAAGCTGTGTTAATTATTATTCTATGTTACTGCTGCCCCTGACCAGTATTGAACTTGCAGTCTAGAGATAACTGTCACTTAAACCTAACTCCTTTATCCACTAGGCTATGTGTCCAATTGGACAATTCAGTGTGATGAGACAGTGAATTGCTTTCTAAGTTCATTTAATATTGCTAGCAAATAATTATTAAACTCAAAAAGCTCAAGTTTATAAAGTGGCCTACATGCCATAAAATGGATGCGTGTGGTGTAATGGATAGTCGCAGAAAATGGACTCGGTGACACGAGTTCAAATCCTGGACGGCGCTGCTGCTTCATTTCACATAGCGCTAATACTCTTGGGAAAGGTATGCATCCAACCACTCTCCCTCCAGCAGGTTGGGCTCTGGGAATTCAAACCTGTTAAACTCCGCTTAAGAAATTGACTTTGTGTCACATCCTGCTTGTGCAGAGGGGTTGGTATATATATATATATATATATATATAATATATATATATATATAAATATATAGGGTCATCCACAGACACGTGTTTCGACTTATCAAGTCTCTTCAGTGTGGCTAGACATTTTGTAAGCTACCTACAGCCGGAATTGAAATCCGATCGGTTGGGTGTCAGTCCGGCACCTTAACCATTAGGCTGTCTTTACTCATAGAATGGGAAGGGGATTTTAACTGTTTCAATACACACATCGCTTTGTGTGTAAATGCCGTCACAGAGTGCTCGATTCCTTATATAGAAGAGTTTAGAGACTTTTTTAAATTGTTTTCTATTACCACTTTTGTCCCATAAGAATTATTACATTTGTATATTATTGTCATATATTAAATGTAACATTTATCATGGGACAGATTAAATTGCTTTCTAAGTTCATTTAATATTGCTAGCAAATAAGTAATAAACACAAAAAGCTCAAGTTTATAAAATGGCCTACATGCCATAAAATTTGGGAAACTTTTCCTTAAAAGCAGATGATTGACATTAAAATTTTCAAACCATCTTTGGCTATTTCTGTAGCTTAAAGCAGCGGCCCCCAACTTTTTTTGCGCCACAGACCAATTTCATCTAAGACAATATTTTCACAGACCGGCCTTCATATGCTCCGGACTACATTTGCTCGATAATCGTTAATGACGTAATCTAATAATAAATCATCCGCAGTGGTCTTATGTCAAATGCAAACATCAACAGACAATAAACAACCTTTTGTTCATAAATTAAAAATCAACAACATCTCTGTAAATGAAAATATTTATTTTAGAACGAAAATCCTTTCTAAATTAACATTTAGACTGATAATCAATAAAAGAAAAAAAATTTTTAAATTCAAACATTCTGTGTGGCCCTGTACCGAGTCGCAGCCCGGTGGTTGGGGACCGCTGGCTTAAAGAATCTATACATAAATACATTTCTGATTGCTTCTGCCTTTTCTAAACTCTTAGAGTATGATATTTCATATGTAGCGCTATAGACACCTTCATCGCGCGGGGTGTAATGGTTAACTTCATAGGAAATGGGCTTATCACACCAAGTTCAAATCCTGGACGTGGTAATTGCATTTCACTTAGCGCTAATACTCTTGGGAAAGGTATGAATCTTACTCTCCCTCCAGCTATGTGTAAATAGTAGGGCAGACTGGGCTCTTTAACCTTGGTTAGGCAACCAGTCTAGGAGAAGGAAAACTCTGAATTAAAACCTGTTAAACTCCGCTTAAGAAATTGACCTTGTGTTACATCCTGCTCGTGCGGAGGGGTTGGTAAATATATATACTTGCATTGGTTGACAGCTGTGTTGAACATTAGCTTGTTACTCACATTGTTGGGATACATTGCCCAGCACCTAATTGTGATCAGATTCACTGTTTGCTTTCCATAAATGTTCATAAAGTGTCAATGGATGCAATTTTTTGCCCATGGATGAATTGAATGATGTGCCTATACTTTTGTCAGATGTCAATTTGTCAGACAACTTGGCTACTATCTTTAAATAGACAAAAAAGAACATTCTGGGTTATTGGTGCTTTAAATTCTACTGCCATACCACCAACATCCTCTTCTCTCATTGTGGGACAACTTAATAAAATAAGAGGCATGTCTTTTAGATAGATGAAAAACATTCTGGGTTATTGCTGGGAAGGTCTAAACTCTACTGCCATGCCACCAACATTTACCTCTCATATTATACGACGACATGATAAAATAGGAGGCATGTCGTTTAAGTCGAAAAAAAAAAAAAGAATTCTGGGTTATTGGTGGGAAGGTTTAAACTCTACTGCCATACCACCAACATTCACCTCTCACATTGTGGGACAACATGATGAAATAGTAGGCATGTCTTTTAGATAGACAAAAAAAATTTTCTGAGTTATTGTTGGGAAGGTTTAAACTCTGTCATACTGCCAAAATTTCCCTCTCAAATTGTGGGTATTTACCCAACGTGTTCGCAACGTGTAGGATGTGACACAAGGGCACAAGTATGGGACATCCAGTGTGGATCAAACTCATTATTCAATAGTAATAGCTTTGTGAGAGACTAGCTTGCTAACCATTACACCACAATGTGACGCCCTCACATTGTGGGATAACATAATGAGATAGGAGGCATTACTTTTAGAGCGACCCTCTAATAAGCATGGCAGGCAAGCTCTTGTTCATCACTGGCAAGAATGGTCACTATGGAAAATATATAAGTCTTTTGTAGCTGAAAACTTGTTCTATTCAACAGTGTTATTGTATTTCTCTGAATGTTTGAGAAGAGGCTTGATGATTAGTATTATCTGCATTATTCAGACTATTGTCCCCTTCTTCATTATTTGTACAACGTTTCAGCCGATATGGCCTCCGGCCTTCTTCAGGTATTTCTTTTCGGACTCTGGAACTTTCTTGTCGTAATCGGGAGCCATCACGGAACGTTGAACCTAACCCTTTATTTAGTCCACGGGCATATCCTGTTCTCGCTAACCATAGCTGGGGTAGGAGTTGTGTTAATTATTTTTCTATGTTACTGCCTCTACTCGGAATCCAGAGATAACTGTCACTTAGAACTGTCTTAACCTAACTACCTTATCCACTAGGCCATGTGTCCAATTGGACAATTGAGTGTGAATTTTGGGAACTTATAAACCTAATGTCTTGTTTTGGCTAGAATATCTACCTATTCATTTTTATGTATGATTTTTTTAACTAGACTCATATTGTGTTTTTTTTTGTTTTTTTTTTCTCTCCTTTCTCTCTCTCCTTTCTCAATCTGAACTAGCCTTCTCAATTATGGATTCCCATATTGTATTCATTTCTATGCTAGGTCCACTTAACAGCCCAGTACAGCCTATCATATGTGCTGATTCTTTGAGGCATCTTCTCTTCCAATGTTCTTCTCTATCTATTATTCTAACTTCATCCTGAAGAAGGCCGGATTGCATATTGGCCGAAACGTTGTACAAATAACAATGAAGATGGGGACAATAGTCTGAATAACGCAGATAATACTAGTGTTATTGTACTTTCTGCATTTGTTATAGTTTCCATAGAATTCAATAGGAATCATTACTTTTCAAGTGTCTCTGGTATATATATATATAAAAAAGAAGGTCCGCAAAATGGATTATGTTTTTAGAAAAAAATTTTATTATTTTTATCTTACATATGCGACACGTGTTTCAGATCTTCTGGTATCTTCTTCAGGCTTTGATCAATAATATTTTTGATCAAAGCCTGAAGAAGATACCAGAAGATCTGAAACACGTGTCGCATATTTAAGATAAAAATAATAAAAAATTTTTTCTAAAAACATAATCCATTTTGCGGACCTTCTTTTTTATAAAATATTGAATTTTCTCCTGTTGGAACCAGAACAACACTTTTATATAATATATATATATATATATACATATACATCATTTCCTTCATCTATTTATAAAGACTTAGATGTTTACTAATATATAGCAAATCATTATTTTTTCTATTTCTTTGTATCTTTGTCATTTCTTCTCTTGAATAACAGTAACTCAGCTATTAAAGCAGGATTTTTAAGCTTTCTTCTACTTATAGAAAATAGAGATTTATTTTTTTGACTCTAGTGGAATTTTTTATTTTAAATATGTATCCAATTAAAAATAATAAAACTGACAATTTTTGGTTTGCTTCTGTATGTTTTTTATAGCTGTATCGTCCTCCAAAATATATGACTACAATATACTAAATTTAACCCTTTTGAGCCTTGAGCTCCTGGGCCTAAATTTACTCTCTGCACTTTGAGTGTGATATCTGCACTGGTAAACTGATTATTCGATTGAGGGGCGGGGATGAAAGTACCACCAGTGTTCAATGGGTTAAGTTAAATATTTAAAAAAAAAAAAAAAAAAACAGCATTAAGTAAATATTATATCAAACAGAACTTGAAGAAAACAATATTTATTAAAAAAAAAAAAAAGTTTGTTTTAAACAAATTTAATCTGCTGACAGAATATTCAATTCTGATTATCAGGAATCGTTTGAAATATTTCATCATATTTACATTTTCAAAGAAGTTTCTGATATCTTAAGCTTTTATATATATATATATATATATATATATATATATATATATATATATATCACTTCCTTCATCTGTTTATAAAGATATCAAGTCGTCCCATGACTTTCTCTCTCGCTACTCGTCCTTATCGGTCATCGCTCCTGGCAAGTCCTCAGCACAGCATCCGGTGTCCATATATGTTCACTAATGTATAGAAAATCATTTGTTTCATATCTTCTTTTTTTTTTTTTTCTTTTAGAAAAAAAAAATTACCCAACTGATTCAAATAGAATTTAAACTTTCTTGATTTAAGTTAAGTATTAAAAAAAAAACACCATTAAGTAAATATTATCTTAAGCGGAACTTGAAGAAAGTGATATTCATTAAAAAAACAAGTTTGTTCTAAACAGATTTAATCTGCCAACAAAATATTCAATTCTTAAATGGGCCGGCTTAACTCAGTCGGTAGAGTGTCCGGCTGGGAACCTTGAGGTTCCTAGTTTGAACCCGGCCCTCACCAACTCAGCGTATGAGTAGCACGGGGATATGTGCAGTAAAGTGAGACGCCCAAACAATCTCCTTAGTCTAGTACTAGTGAAAAGGGGATAGACTCCCTCACTGTCTGGCTGATACCGACTTTAGGCCACCCCGACGACTTACTTTTTTTATTATTCATTTTATTATTATTTACTTTACATTTTTAAAAGAGTTTTCTGTAGATCCATCTCCTAAGCAGTACCTCCCCACTGTTCTAAAAAGGGTAGTTACTGGATATACTCTGATACCTACAGAAATAGCAGTAGAATAAGACAATTTTTTCACTCACCCATGTTTGTATTCCAATGTTTTAAAAGGTTTTATTTCATATTTATAAAAAGGTTACTAAAATACCTATATCACAAAATTTAACTTTAGCTAGATGAGGACTAAAGTCCAAGTATATCATAATAATTCCTCATCTTAGAAAATTGGACCAGTTTTACTATTTTGGAGAATTTAATTCACTTTCAAAAATATTTGTTGCAAAAGTACTTTCACTTATAACTTTATATGATATTAGGGGTCTAAATGCTGTACGAAATGAATAGCAGTAAGTATACACAGCAGTTGACTGCAAAAAAATTGTTGTTCAGACTTTTTTTGTGTGTTTGTGTGTGTGTTAATGACTGACTGAACCCAAAATACAAGACATTTACCTGATATAACTTCTGAAAAATGTCCACATTGATAATTTGATATTTGTAAATAGAATAAATTTTTAAAATGATTTAGTTCTCTATATCTCTTTGTTATTGTTTTCTATAATGTAAAACAAACAAAAAAATTGCATAGAAGTTTTTTTTATATAAAGATGTCAGAGAAAAATGCCATTTATTAAAACCAGATATTCAAATGTGATATTATTGGAGTTTCAAATTTCTAGCAATTTGACAATAATAGAAAAATATCTGTTTGTTATGAAATAATAATATTTATGTTGAAAAAAAATGATAGAAATTTGTATTATTTTATTTTATGACCTTATGTTAATTATGTTAATTTGTGAAAATGAATTTTTCATTATTGGCCTTTTTGATACCATAGAAAATAATCCTATAATTATACATTAGAATTAAAGTGGATAAATTTATTCTAACATTTCATGTAACTATTTTTCTCAGTCAACACTGACAGGGGCCAATAAAATTATTTCATTAAGGTCACTAGAATAATGTACCAAATCACTTACATAACACATTGCTATATCTACTATTAGTGTATTTAGATTCTTTATTTTTATATTAAAAATCTACTATTGAAATTTGAAACTCCCTATGGTATTTTTTTTTTTTTTTAAATTATATATTAATAAAGTAAACAGGACACTTTTTGTTATTCGGTAGAGCGCTCAGCTAGAAACCACAAGGTTCCTAGTTCGATACCGGTCCCCGCCAACTCAGCGTATGAGTAGCACAGGGATCTGTGCAGTAAAGTAAGGGGTAGGTGTGGCGCTCCACCTCAGATGCTAAAAACAATCTCCTTGGTCTAGCGCTATTGAAAAGGGGATAGACTCCCTCGCTGACTGGCTGATACCGACTTTAGGCTGCCCTGTTGACTTTACTTTACTTACATTATTAATACACATGAAGTTAATGAAAAAATATAACATAAAAATTTTCTCTACCAATTTATACATGATATTAATGAAAATTATTTCTGTTTATGCATGGAGTTAAACAAATCATGTTTAAAAAAAGATTTGGCATTAAATAACCCACAAGGGGTTGATATGTCATTAAACACCCACCAATATTTTATTTTGTACTTATTTTCAACTTGATATGGAAACCATAAAAAATTATTCAAAATGGCTATTTTTTGTGGGGAGGGGGAAGAATCAATCCTTTGATTCAATTATGGATTCAGAACTTGAATTCATAGGATAAAATAAAAAGATTTAATATATTTTTGATAAAGGTTTTGTTGTTTATAGTCAGGTGTTTCATCCTTATTCATAATATTTTGTCCAATTCATTCTCAGTTTGTTTTTTTTAAATAATATTAAATGGTTTCTTTTCAAATTCTACTTATAAGTTATTAACAAATGTTTTCTAAAGACGTGTAAGGGAGGTGGGGTGATTGTTACATTTTTAAGGGCCATTCTTTGGTCTTATAGCAGAAGCGCTTATCTGATGGAATTGGATCCTTGATAAAGAGCCTGTCGATAATGAATCCTTTGGTTACTAAAGTGTTCTCAGTTACTGGTAATCGTATAAGTCCTTCGAGAGTATTGGTAAAGATCCGACAATCCTATGTCTGTCCATCCTCACAGTGCAGTTTTAATTATGACCAATGTGGAGGGTTTAAGTATTCTATCAGGCCAGTAGTATTGCTAGTGATTGGTTACAAGAGTCAATCACATGACCATGGCTAGTCTATAAATCTAGGTGGGTATTTAGAAGTGAAGAGGGTGATCAGTAAATCTAAACTTAATTTTCTGTTTTGTATTTTGGGTCTTTGTTATTTATTTTTATTATCTTTTAAGATTTGTTTGTTTCTAACTTTTTATTTTCTCTAATCAAATTTTTTTTTTTTTTTTTTTTTTTTTCATTTTTCATTAATTGGTTTGTATGGCAAATCATAAGTGTTGATCATAACAGCGGCCATTTTTAGTTTGTTTATTGACAAAACTCATTCTTTATATAAATTCACTTCAATTTCTTCTAAACAATTTTGTTTTCTTTGTACAGTGGTACTTTGATATATGAGTGTCCTAACTTAGGAGTTTTCTGAGTTACAAGCTCTTATTAAGTCATTTTTACTTTGTGTTGAGAGCTAAAACATGAGGTATGAGCGAGCTTCGGATATGCTTATGTTAACAAGTTCACTTAAAACATTTAACGCTTCCGCTTATGACAAGAAGGTTCCCAAGTTTGAAAAGGTTCCAAAGTCTGACAAGAAATACCTGAAGAAGGCCAAAGGGCACATCGGCTGAAACATTGTGCAGATAACAATAAAGATGAGGACAATAGTCCGAATAATCCAAAAACATTTAAGTTTCCAAATTTATTACACCAAAGACAAATACTATTTATAAAAAGATAAACCGCGTCTGTTGTAGGCTGCCGAAGCACTGAGTCTTTCAAAGCCTCCATGCTTCCTGTGGTCCGCCGACACTATACCTGATGCCACTCTCCACGTACATATGCACACACGCGCACACATGCATGCATATTACTACTGTAAACTGTTCATGTTCCTGACACTACATTATTCTGTGTACTTGACATGAGACTTTGATGAGTTGTGGTGCACCTGAGCACTGTACACAATAAATTTCATTATATTTTTTTTTTATTACACCACAATTCATTACATTCTATTTAAACATAACCCCCCCAAAATTAGGGTGTTTGGTGGGAGAGCTGGAAATCATATAATGTTATATACCTTTCTTTACTTCTTTACTTCTTCTATATCTTGGTCATCTATTCTTCTGGCCGGCTTTGCTATTCTGATCGTCTATCATCTATCTTGGTCTGGTATATCTTCTAAGGTCTGGTCTTCCATTGAGGACTTCGGGTCTGGTTTCTGTTGGGGATCACTCCTTATCAGAAGCCCTGTGTCATTGTTAGTTTTTAGGTAATAAACACAAGACTTCGATTTATGTTGATGTTACTTTATTTATAAATCCCCAAACCAGACGTCTGCGCAGATCCTTACATCTTGCTAGCTCGGCTTCTAACTCCTAACTGCCTTAAACTTACTATATCCTTAAACCGGAACCGGGTTTTCTATCCTTCCGGTTCTCACGATTTATCCCCGGAAGGTGAGAGTGAGGTCAAGCGCTGTCACTCACTCTCAAGGCCATCAGCTGCACTAATCGCCATTATGATTTCTACACTATTGCCATAATCATTAGGTTTCTAATAATTATGTAACAGAACGGATTAATGGCATTTCTGTTTATTTTAATGGGGTAAATTGATTTAATATACAAAGAAATTGATTTACAAGCAGAACAAGTTAAACTCATAATTCAAAGTACCATTGTAATTATGTTTAATAAAAAACCCGACCCTGACTGACTGAATTGCAAGTTGAATTTTTCATTGTTTAAAATGTTTTTATCTTTTATTACATTATAACAAATTAACATCATCAACCAAATTTTTGGTTATTATCTATATTTACCACTCATTATTAATTATGAACTATCTATTTTCTTGTTAAAATAACAATTATTTGTTCATTGTTTCTTTGCTCATGTTGCCACATTTCTTTGAAGGTTTTGATGTTCTTCAGTAATAATAGTTTATATAGCAAGAAATAGCATTCCCAGTTGACTTTTTTTTTTTGTTTGAGGTTATTGTTATTTAACTCTTAAAGTCCTATACCACCTCATTCCACCCAGCCGGAAATCACATTCCTTTTCTTAATCCACCCAAATGATAGCCTTTTTAATATATAATATTCAACATATTTAGAAGTTTTTGATTTAAGGGTAACAGGTAACTTTAAATGAAAAGGCCATTTTTAACCATTTTTTGATAAATACTTATAGGAATGGGGTTCTGGACATAGAAAATCCTCAACAGGATGTTAAGAGTTAATCACATTAGTTATAAAGAGCTCAGTAAATGAAGTTCAAAACTGTTTGAATTATGCAAATATTCCCAGTGGTTCAAAAGTTATGAGAATTTAAAGCCCCAAA
Source organism: Doryteuthis pealeii (assembly GCA_023376005.1). Taxonomy (NCBI): domain Eukaryota; kingdom Metazoa; phylum Mollusca; class Cephalopoda; order Myopsida; family Loliginidae; genus Doryteuthis; species Doryteuthis pealeii. The sequence continues at coordinate 118,746,723 of CM042147.1, read as the reverse complement.
ATTGGGGGTACTAAAGTGGACATGATTTTGCTTTTGTTGTTCTGGCTTATTCTCAAATGTCTTTTGTATCCGGATTTGTAATTATGCTTCTTGTCCTTGTTAATAAGAATGTACAATTATCAGTAGAGATCATTATTTCTACTTTTAGAGATTCAGACTAATTCCATTGGGTTCTATGCCAAAATATGGACGTTTTTCTCTATATGTTTTTTTTTTTTTTTTTCTTTTTTTTTCTTTTCTTCGTGTTTCATTCTTGACTGAGATTAGAAAATTTATTATCTGCATTAAATATCCCCAAATCGAAAAAATTCAATTTTATTTTTCTACTTTATATGATTTTCCTACACCCCACACACTTTTTTGTTTTTGTTTTGTTTTGTTAGCATTAAAATTCTGCTTTCAAATACTTTTAGGTTTTATATCTTCTCTACTATAATGAATACTAAAATACATTACTTAAAGTTTTTTGTGGTGTGTACAATCATCAGATGGAATATATATATATATTAATATTAAATACTTGGACATTACAAATTTTTCCTTTTGAGTTTTGTTCCTTTTCCTCTTTCTTGTGCCTTTTAGCCATTTTCTTCTCTCTCTCTCTCTCCTTTTTTCTTTTTTTTTTTCTTTTCTTTTTTCATTCATTTTTTCTTTTCTTTTTGTCTTTTCTACACCAATATTTTTTCATTCATTTTTTCATTCATTTTTTCATTCATTTTTTCATTCATTTTTTCATTTCTTTTTTCATTCATTTTTTCATTTCTTTTTTCATTCATTTTTTCTTTTCTTTTTTTTCTTTTCTTTTTCTTTTTGTCTTTTCTTTTTGTCTTTTTTTTACACCAATATTTTTTCTTTCCTTTATGCTTTTTCCTTTTGTCCTCCCTGCTTCTTTTATTTTTATATTCCCCCCCCTTGACTTTTTTTTTTTTAATTTTCACTTTATACTAATCAATTCTCAACTTTTCATGATATTTAAATTTTAAAAGAAACTTTTCTTTTCCTGTGTTTTTATGCATGCTTTTTTTTTAATTTAATTTAATATTTATTTTTTTATGAATAACATTGTGGAACCAAAACATTAAAAAAAAAAAGAATATCCAAGTACATACAAAACCTTTACACACCCTTTTAGTATGTAGTCTATGGCAAATTATTATAGGGTCATTGTCTGGTAGAGAAAGCAACCATCTTCTAAAAAAGTCGACCAATGTCATTCATCCTCTTAGAGGTTGTTGGAAAGGTGGAATAGTAGAGTCACAATTATAAGTATAATGTCTTGCACTTAATACTTCATCATTTCTTTCTGGCTCTCTAGCCTTCTTCAACTGTCATCTTTCAAACTCGAGACCAACTCCCTAAACACACACACACACACATACACACACACACAGTTACATTTTTATGGGCCATCCTTTAGGCTTCAAGCAAGAGCACTTGTCCAGCAGAAATCCTTGGTAAAGAATCCTTTGGTTGTTCCTTGGTGCTCCTCAGTATTGTAAGTTCCTTTGTCACTGATTGCAAATGGACGTTTGTCAGTATCAGCTATTAAGTAGTAAATCAGCCACGCGTTATGGCTGTTGATTGGCGGTGGAATAAACCACGTGACCTCGCCCAGTCTATAAATATAGGTGGTGTATTGTAGGACAGCTTATATCCACAAAATAATCTATAACACACACACACATTCATCAGGGCTTATGGGGTGGCAAGAGGTTTGGTGTTTTAAGGTTTTAAAGGTAGCTGTAGTTGTTTTTGTTGCATGTTCTTAGGGTTTTGCTTTTAACCCCATCTCATTTGCTGGTCATGCTGAAAAGGAAGGAATTCAAGGAACGAAAGGAAAGAGACAAAGACAGAAGGTGGTCTTATGACTTAGGCTTTATTCACAGGTCATAGCCACCTGTGGCAAGGGAATATCTCCCTGGCCACTGGTAGCGACTAGACACAGTTAAGCCTTAAATTAGAATGGCCAAGAGATTATCTTGGGGGTTGGAACTGGATGCTTTTTCTCGCACATGAACAGAGGGTTCTTCCAGAGAAGGCTCATAAGTGGGTCTTTTTTCTTGCATATGCACAGAGCCTTCTTCCGGTGAAGGCTCATGGGAGTTTGTTGTTTATTTTATTTTAGTTTTATTTTAATCCCCCACAGACTCTAAGTACCTGTCTGTCTTTGCAGTCTGTGACTTTGAGTGTACCAACCCCCCCCCCTTTTTAATCAAATCCACTAGCCAATATATACACACACCAAAGCTGTCGTGCCACACTCACCATACAATTCACTTGATGGCCTGAGAATATTTTTAATTGATATTGTTATGTTTTTACATACAGATAAAATACGGAACACTGAATGAAAAATGCAAGACCAGGTTGTTTGAAATTAACAAGGTTTTAATATATTAAAATTTGAAGGCATACAATGCATATAAAAATAAAAACAAAAAGATGTTGTTTTTTTGTCTTATTGATAAGACAAAAAAACCACATCTCTTTGTTTTTATTTTTTATACGCATTGTATTGCCTTCAAATTTTAATATATTATAACATACTTAACAATGCTTCAAGCAAATTACCAATTACTTTTAACAAGTTTTTATTTAACACAGGGTAGAGAATGCTTCTACCCTAAAAGTGACTCAACTAGCTCACACGTGTTGTAAGCCGCGTCCACTCAGTATGAACCCCAATCCAAAATGTGTCAATTCGGGGTTCCCATCAGCCCCCTAATGATCAAGGGGAGCAACTCTATTTTCGTCCACCCTGTCGGTGGGAGCGTTAGACTGCACCTCTGCAGAGTGGTAAGACTCCTCCAAATGGAGCCACCTGTTGGCCATGGTTGGCGACCCATGATGCTTAAGGACGGAATCTTGGTGGATGAGCAGTCCATGACCTGCAACACTCCACTTAGACCCTTACTTAGGCTAGATGGGCAGTTGGAGAGGCCCCTTCCGATCAATCAGCTGGTCATGTCAAGCCCTAGCACCTATATGATTGCCCCAACCCTATTGCCCTTATAGCAAGCCCCAACCCATATCATATGGGTGCTAGAAGGCGGTGGTTGAGGGTCTACACGTCCTGGGAATGATGTTAAACTCTATCTGATGGTGAGGTTTCAGATTTGGAGGTTTGGGGAATGTGGAGCACCCCTTCATCACCATTGCTCCCTGGTCCACTCTGAACCGGAGGGGTAGTACCTGTTAGGGTCCAATCTATGGGTTAAATAGAAAAATGTGTTTATAAAAGACATTGGCTAACGTACTGGACTGTGACACAATAATCAGAGAGTTTGAACTCTGGTTACGCTTTTGCATTCACTTTTGAACTAATACCCTTGGAGAAAGGTATGAACCCCTCATCCCTTAGGTATAGGTACCACTACTGTTCTTCTACAAGGATAGCTTTGCATTGAATAACCTAAAAAGGTTGATATGTATTGTATTGTTGAGGTGAAATGATACACAGAAGAAACTGAGTGCTTAATATATTTAATCAGCACCAGAATCCGGTGCTAACGGATACATACAAAAACACGGAACAATAAGTTACAATACAATTAACAAGACAACTTACAAGAAAAATGCGGTATAGCCAAATGCAGTAAGATCAGTCTGAATATTAATCAGTTTTTTTATATCTAGGTCTAATGCAAACCTTCTTAACAAACTCAGGAACTTTCTTGTTGTAATCGGGAGCCATCATGGAACTTTGAACCTAACCCTTTATTCAACGTTGTACAAATAACAGTAAAGATGAGGACAATAGTCCAAATAGTACAATATAGATTTTGAACCTAACCCTTTATTCAACATTGTACAAATAACAGTAAAGATGAGGACAATAGTCCAAATAGTACAATATAGATTTTGGACCTAACCCTTTATTCAACGTTGTACAAATAACAGTAAAGATGAGGACAATAATCCAAATAGTACAATATAGATTTTTCTAATTGAAAATTGGTTGTTCCAAAACTCGGATTTTTACTCTCCTTAAACAGTTTTAAAAGATTAGCAAGAAGTTTATACATTTGACTAGATAATTGTATTGCTTGTTATAGAAGGAAATTTCCCTTGCAATGCGTGTGATCGCATCTGCAAGTCCAGAATTGGACTAATTAGCCACCAGAGGGTCCACAACTGATGAACGACATGGAGTGACGTCATTGTCGTCTGCGACAGACTTCTGAAAGGAAAGGAAAGAATTGCTTGCGATAGGTGGTCTAGTACTCGTACACACCACCCAGATCCAATGAAACAAAAAGATTTCGTTGAGATGGTATAATATTTAAAAACAAAAATCTTTTGTTTTATTTGGTGTGGGATTTTTTGTTTTCATATAATCTTTGTCTGATCTTTTATCTGTCTCGGACAAAGAAACAGATTTTGTGTCTGTTCAAATACTTATGAGCAATACTTTCTGTAGTGTATATTCGTTGGAATTGTTTTTATAAATGCTTCTTCCTCCGCATGAGTACGATGTGACCCGGGGTCAATTTCGTAAGCAGAGTTTAACAGGTCTGAATTTAGAGTTTTCCTTCTGCTAGACTAGTTGTCCAACCAAAGTTAAAGAGCCTAGTCTGCCCTACTATTTACCCATAGCTGGAGAGAAATAGTTGGATTCATACCTTTCTCAAGGGTATTAGTGCTATGTGAAATGCAAACAGCCTCGTCCAGGATTTATTTCATAGATTTTTGTAATTGAAAATTAGTTGTTCAAGACTCTTAGATTCTCACTCCTTTTTATATAAAAAAAAAACAAAAAATCTCAACAATTTTAGGAATTTAGCAAGAACTTAATAGAACTGACTAGATAACTGTATTGGTTATTTCCTATAAGTCCAACATAAACAAAGGGGAACCACTCTTAACTGATAAATGATTTATTTATTTATTTATTTATTGATCTACTAGGAAAAAAGAAGACTGGTTTAGGGTTGGTTTAATGGGAAAATAAATAAATAATTTCTCAGTCAAGAGTGGTTCCCCTTTGTTTATGTTGGACTTATAGGAAATAACCACTGCATTCCTTGCTATAAATGGTCTAGAACTCCCACCCCCACCCCCTTTCAGATATCATAAAACCATATACAGGTAAAGGTTTTTGTTGATGGGTGGGTGGTGGATACTTAAAAAAAAAAAACGAAAATCTCTTCTTTGTTTCATTTGGTATTTTTTTTAATCTCTGATCTGTCTCAGAGCATCGGATGTATTGGAAGGAGAAAAGTTAAGATTTTGGCATGCCAAAAAAGAAGCAGCCTTTCACGTCCTGTCCAGGTACCATCAATACTTGAATAGCAGTCTCTAAGGTGGTTAAAACAAAAACAAAACAAAAATCAATCGTCTAAATATGTGTGTAAGAAAATCATAAGGTAAGCTTTATCTATCTTATTTCCTCCTTGCTGTATTAATCAGGCATGCAATGAAATTGGTGATTTATGGGGAGGTGCGTCCCGGTCTCCTGCCTCAGAAATTGCTACCCGGTGACTATTAAAATAACGTCCCCAGCTATGTTGTCTCGGCAGTGTTACTTGAAAGAAAACAACCAACTTAGGGCGTTAAATGTATTTTAGAGGGGGGTTGCTTCTCTTTTTTCTTTTTTTTTTTTTTTTTTGTCGTAATTCTTATTTATTTATCGTAATTTGTTTAGAAATTTATTTATAGAAATTTGTTGTAATTCTTGTTTATTTATAGAAATTTGTCGTAATTCTTGTTTATTTATAGAAATTTGTCGTAATTCTTGTTTATTTATAGAAATTTGTCGTAATTCTTGTTTATTTATAGAAATTTTTTGTAATTCTTGTTTATTTATAGAAATTTTTTGTAATTCTTGTTTATTTATAGAAATTTTTTGTAATTTTTGTTTATTTATAGAAATTTGTCATAATTCTTGTTTATTTATAGAAATTTGTTGTAATTCTTGTTTAGATATGAAGATGGATATCTATCTATCTATCTCAATTTGTTCATTTTTTACTTTGTTTATATATATATATCCACCCATCTCCATTTGTTCATAAATAGAAGCCTCACCCCCTCTAAAATACATTTAACGCCCTAAATTGGTTGTTTTCTTTCAAGTAACACCGCCGAGACAACATAGCTGGGGACGTTATTTTAATAGTCACCGGGTAGTAATTTCTGAGGCAGGAGACCGGGACGCACCTCCTCATAAATTACCATAAAATTAACATTTAACAAGAAAGCAAAGATAAATGTTGTTAATAATATTATTATTGCTACTACAACTACTATTATTTATTAATTAGCAAATATATGCACCCTCCACAGGGCGCAAGTGTTTAAGTTTTAATGTAATAGAATATTATATTAAATTAGAATGGCTAATGAAACTAAATAAGAATGCAGATAAAAAGGTTTGAAACAGAGAGGGTACAATCAAAAAATAGAACAACTGAAACTTACTTTTCTTTCACTCACGTCTTTCATTGCTACTTAGGAAGTAAATAATAGAATTACAGTTATTTATTCTTGTTAATGGATTTCTTTTAAATCCCCAAGGTTTTTGCTCATATTTATTAAGATAAAACCAAACAGTTAGAAATCAATAATGCTAAGCACATATTTATTAAAATCAAATTTTAACATCAATATGCAAATTAGCCTTTCCGTTCAAACTATAAACTGCTATTTTGTTGTATATATAAATACAATTGCATGTTATTGGTATGTAGACATGGTCAACATTATTAATAATGAAAAACAATTTGATTAATAATTGAGGTTTAAATCAAATCAAATCATGGAGAATGTGACGTAAATAACTAAGGAAATTGTGACTTGAGTAGTAATATAGTTAAAGTTACAGATAGACAAGCACACAATCTCCATTATAATAAGAATTTAAACAATGTTAAGGAATATTTACTTTATTTTAGCATTTTGAGGAGATGAATCTCAAATGTTATTGTTATTATTTATTTATTTAGACAAACAGTTTAGCTCAGTTGGTAGAGTATCTGCTGAGGAACCACAAGGTTCCGAGTTCAATACAGGCCCTTGCCAACTCAGTGCATGAGTAGCGCAGCTTAGATCTGTGTGGTAAAGTAGAGAACTGATGGTAGGAGTGGTAATCTACCTCAAACACAAAAACAATCTCCCTCGTCTAGTCCTAGTGAAAAGGGAATAGACTCCCTCACTGTCAGCTGATACCGAAAATACGACACTGCTGATTTTATGAAGGGATATTTACTTTATTTTTGCTTTTTGGGGAGGTGAATCTCTTATTATTTTTATTGTGAATATAAAAGATTAAAAAAAAAATTAAATTCCTGAACAACCAATAATAATTATAATTTAACTTGGACCCATAAAAAAAAATTCCTTGTTTTTTTACAAGGATCATTATCCATTATTGCATGCCTTTTATCCATTTCTCATTCTTCACCCATATCTTCTCATTCCCTACTTTTATCTCTTCCAATTTTTTGTGAATATGATACTTTTAAAAAAAAAAGGGTAAATTTCTTGAACATGAAATGATAATTTAGATAACTGAACCTATAAAAATTTCATTGTTTTTTGGGGTTTTTAGACAAAGATTATTATCCATTACTAGCAAATATATGCACCCTACGGGTGCAAGTATTTAAGTTTAAATGTAATGAAATATTAAATTAAATCAGAAAGGCAAATGAAACTAATTAAGAATTCAAATAAAAAGATTTGAAACGGAGGGGGTATAATCGGAAAATAGAACAACTGAAACTTAATCTTTCATCACTTCCGTTTTTCAATGCTAAATTTTCCTAATTTAACTATTTAGTTAAAATAAGAAGTAAAGAATAAAATTACAGTTATTTCTTCTTGTTAATGAATTTCTTTTAGGATTTATTGAAGAGATTTTTACTCATATTCATTAAGATAAGACCAAACAATTAGAAATCAATAATACCAAGCACATTTTTATTAAAATCAGTTTTTTTAATATCAATATGCAAATTAGCTTTACGTTTACACTGAAAACTGGTATTTTGTTGTATATATAAATACAATTGCATGTTATTAGTATTTAGATAAGGCCAACAGTATTAATAATGTCATACAGTTCTCTTATTAATTGCGGTTTAAATAGAAATAGAATCATGGAGAATGTGACGTAAATAACTAAGGGAATTGTGTCTTGAGTAGTAATATAGTTTCGGTTACAGACAGAAAAACACACAATCTCCATTATAATAAGATTTCATACCTCTGTTCTTTCTTCACGTTTTGATTCTTCATTCTTTCCTTTATCCTTTCCAATTTTTTTACAAATATGTATTAAAAATGGTTAATTTTAGAGAAAGATTATTATCCATTATTTCATACCTCTGTTCTTTCTTCACGTTTGATTCTTCATTCTTTCCTTATCCTTTCCAATTTTTTTACAAATATGTATTAAAAATTTTTAGAGAAAGATTATTATCCATTATTTCATACCTCTGTTCTTTCTTCACGTTTTGATTCTTCATTCTTTCCTTTATCCTTTCCAATTTTTTTACAAATATGTATTAAAAATGGTTAATTTCTTGATCAAAAATTTTTAATCAGTTTTGAAAAAAAAAAAAAATTGAGCCTTGAGCAGTTTTCACTATTGGGAAGTTAAACCTTCCAATTTTATTATTATCTTGGCAACTGTCTCTTGCTATCAATCTATTGTATACTATTGTAATCTATTTGTAACCATTTTATTTCAGAACAATTTTTTTAAACGTATAATTTATATCAGTTTATTTTAGAATAGGGCTTGGTCACACAGGAGCCATAGTTCTGATTAAAAGTGTGGTAGGGTGGGGTAATCCAAAGCCAAACTTTTCAAGTTCCCCCAATAAATACCTGTATCAGAAAAATAAGTTAAAAAAATGTTGACTTTGGTTTACCCTTCTTTGGAAAACTGCTTGCAGCTGGGGTGCCTATTGGTGACTTGGTCCAAATTTGTTATACTTAAATTTATAGTATGTTTGTTCACTTGTACTGAATGTATTTCCGTTTTTGTTTATAGTCCTCCATTTCTTTTTTTTTTTTCTTTTTCTTTTTTTTTTTCATGTCAGTTCACTTATTATGAAAACAACTGCCATATTGCACATCTTATCATAAAACAGAAGAAATGTTTAGTCTTTCAAATTCTGAAAATGAGTACATCTTAATATATACATACATATATATATATATATATACATGGAGGCGCATGGGCTAGTGGTTAGAGTCGTGGAAAATGGACTCGTCGGGTTCGAGTTCAATTCCTAGACGAAGCTGTTGGCATTTCACATAGCGCTAATACCCTTGGGAAAGGTATGAATCCATATATTCTCCCTCCAGCTATGGGTTGAATAGTAGGGCAGACTGGGCTCTTTAACCTTGGGTAGGTAACCAGTCTAGGACAGGGATAACTCTGAATTCAAAATTCCTGAGGTTGGTCGTTGATTGGGTTTGTGGCATTCCTTGATGCACCAATTCTTTCTTATCGACTGTACCAAAAAGTGCGGAATGGTCCTACACAAGCCTTCACCACTATAAACAAATCACTGTGTTGGTAGTTCATCGAATGAACACTCATGTGTCGGAAATTGACGAGAGAGTCCATTATATATATATATATATATATATATATATATATATATATATATATATAAAGGGAGTAAAATGAGAAAATCAATCTGACAGTATGTGGAGAAATGTAGACAAACACAGGATGTTAAAACTATGCACCACTATAGACGACCCCCACTTCCATCCCAAATATTCACCCCCCACATCCACTACGTGACCCAACACATAATATCCCCACTGTAACACTATAGCTGACCTCTATATCCATCCCAAAAATTTACCCCACATCAGCAGTAGTTGACCTCCCACCCTCCAAAAGACACTTGTCAGTAAGAGAATTGAATTCTTCAATACAAGAACTCAGTTTGTATCCTGAAGAAGATTTGAAAGACCAAAACATTATAGTGTTGACATTATCACGAGAAATAAACTTCTGTCCAATGTAACATCCCATGTTTGTCTACTTTTCTCCATCTATACATATTTAAAGGGCAACTGGTATGTATGTATGTCCAGATGAAACTACTAGAAAAATTAACGACAAGTAAATATATATACATATTAAATATCACCAGTTCTTCTTTTTTGTGCAAAAATTATGAAGATTTGATTTATATTTAAAGATATTTAAAGATTAAAATATACATAGAAATAGCATTGAAATTCTACTCAAAAATATCCAACATTTGTAAATCTCAAAAGTAAACAAATCAATACACCAGGGGTTTTGCCCCCCCCCTCTACCCAAGCAATACTGGGTAACCACTTCTAGTATGTGTGTATATATATATATATATATATATATATATATATAAAGGTTTTACATATTTATTCATTAGGTGACAAAGGAACATTCACAACCATATTGGTTTCATGCGATGCAATCATCAGGTGAAGATGTTTCAAGTCATTTGAAACATCTTCACCTGATGATTGTATCGCATGAAACCAATATGGTTGTGAATGTTCTTTTGTCACCTAATAAATAAATATGTAAAACCTTTATATATTTATCTTATTATATTATATAACAGCTCTATTTCATATTGAGCGCTCTACCAATAATACTGCCTTTGGTACACCATTCCAGCAAAAGCTGAAACAGTGACCATCTCACACTATATATATATATATATATCGAAATATTGATCAGTATAAAATCGAAAATATTGATCAGTATCAGCTATGATTATATTATAAATTGTTTTCTCTTTAACAGCATTGTGTGATATTTTCATTCCACCTTTTCATACTCATATTGTCGGATTCATTTCCTTTCTTTTAACTTATATATATATATATATATATATATATATATATATATATAAAGGTACTTGTAACATCTGACTAATTGTTACAATCAATTATATCACCGTCACAGTATTTTGATAAACTTTGATGTCTATATTTCCATCATAACACAAAAAAAAGCAGTGGAAAAGTGTCTACACATTTTATTTTATGTACATTAATAATGTAGCTATATGTTTTATTTATAAATAAAAGTGCTCAATATCAGTTGTGGCCTTGTACCAGCACTAGTCCCATGGTAGGTTTCAATTGCTCCACTATATAAACCGCTTGGTTTAAAAATATATTCATATTTGACAGGACAATGTGCAAAAAAAAGACAAACTCTTAAGGCACAACCATACAAAAAATGTAAATATTAACCTGATTCTTTACTCTCTAGGCATAAAATAACCCTAAATGTGTTGATATGCCATTAAAACCAATCAATCCTCAAAACTATAGACCAGTGGTTCCCAACCTTTCTCTATTCCTGAGCCCTGACCTCACACCCCTACAATTTATATTTTTGTTAAAAAATATAGAATGTAAATCCATACTACAGTTTTTTCAAAAGATCATATATATTTCACTCTCTAAACAATAGTAATAATCTGAAATAAAGAAACAAAACCGCCCGTGTCGGCTGGGGCATTAGAATGCACCGACTGCACCTCTGCAGAGGGGTAAGACTCCCCCAATGGGGCCACCTGTTGGCCGTGGGTGGCAACCCGTGATGCTTAAGAATAGAGCCCAGGTGGATGAGCAGTTTATGACATGCAATACTCCACTTTGGCCCTATCTTGGGCTAGACAGGCGGTCGGAGAGACCCCTCAGATCAATTGGCTGGTCATGTCAAGCCCTAGCACCTATATGATTTTCCCAACCCTATTGCCCTTATGGCAAGCCCCAACCCCTTTTTATCATATGGGTGCTAGAAGGCGGTGGCTGAAGGTCTTCATCTCCTGAGAATGACGTTAAACCCTATCTGATGATAAGGTTCCAGTTCTGGAGGTCTGGGGAATGTGGAGCATCCCTTCATCACCATTGCTCCCTGGTCCACTCTGATCCGGAGTGGTAGTACCTGTTAGGGTCCCATCTATGGGTTAAATAGAAAAATGTATTTATAAAAAAATTGTATTATCCATTAAGAATTGATTTATTTCAAAACTTTATCGGCATTAAATGACCCACTGAGGTTGATATGCCGTAAAACAAAACAAACCAAAACCAAAACGAAATGAAAATATAAATGATATTAATTACAAAAGAAAAAAATTTAATCTAAATTTTAACGGACACTTCTCGCACCCCCAGGAATGATGCTCGCACCCCTGGTCGGGAACCCCTGCTATAAACAACATTTGTGCAAGATCTTAAGATCAGTCAAACTCTTCAGTGATATTTTTACTGTTTATTTTCCTTTTTTTCTTTTTTTTTTTGTCATCTGTAAATTCTATCAATTATACAAATATGATGTGTAATATAATCCTGAATAAGATCCATACTTGATTGCTGCTCTTAACTCTTAACATCCTGTTGAGAATTTTCTAAGTCCAGAGTCCCATTCCTATAAGGATTTATCAAAAAATGGCTAAAAATGGCCTTTTCATTTAAAGTTACCTGTTATTTCCCTTAAATCCAAGACTTCTAAATATGTTTAATATTACATTTAAACAAAGGCTATAATTTGGGGTGGATTAGGAAAATGAATGTGACTTCTGGCCGGGTGGAATGAGGCGGTATAGGATCTTAAGAGTTAATGGGATAAGCCTGAATCTGTTTGACTTGGGGAAAATAAGTTTCTGATTGAGAAGAATTGTTATTTGCTATTAGTTTTTGTTGTTGTTGTTTTTTTTTGGGGGGGGGGATATTCACTTATTTTTATCTAGTTTAACACTTTTTATACTGCTATTCATTTTGTTTTTGAGTCATATTTTATACAAAACCATAGGAAATATTCATGCGAGTTATTTTTAATTCCATGTGTGTGTGTGTGTGTAAAAGTATCCAACTGACTGGTATGTAGGGGATAATTCTATTTGGGATATCATCAATATCTCCTGTACATCCACAGTACATGGTCATGTTGATGCAAACTTGTATAATAACTAATAAATTAATCGTATACAGAGCAATATTAATCTATTATCTGATGAGACTAGGCTCATATTGAGTTCTGGTTGAAATAAATTTATAATAGCTAAATGATGGTTTGTTAAGTTTTACTTTCTTTGAAAGTAATATATATATATATATATATATATATATATATTTAATATACCAAACTTATTGGTAAATCCTCACGGTGAGAAAAAAAAAACAGCAAATAGTTTGATTGTAAAAATATACTACCAAACATCAACCGGGGAGAAAAAAATTTTTGGAAAAAAGAAGAGACCAAGATAATCGTACCAACCAAAAATAATCTATTGGTACAATATTTTGACCAAAAGAAAAAAACAATTTTATATATATATATATATATATATATATATATATATATATATACATATACATATATATATTCACACAAAACCGCCAGGAAACTAAAGCTAATAAGTAAAAAGTGCTCAATACCTAAGTAGAGCAAATAATAAAGATAAATCTCATCTACAAAAAGTAACCTTAGGATTATCATAAATACTCTTTGGTAATAGATTATTACATACAATTATGGTTTTGTAAGGCATATATAAATATTGAATATGCCAACAAAAAAACCCATGGTTATTAATTAAAGAAGTACAATAACCAAACAATAGATACTTATTTTCTATATATCAACCTTATTGAATACAAAGGAATATAAAAGAAAAAGAAGAAAAAAATGTTTGATTTATATTGGTCTCTCTTTCATTTGAATTTTTTTTTAAATTATTTTATTTACTTGTTTTTTTATTTTTTTGGCAATTAAAGAAGCTTCTCTTGCTTTTCTAGATTATTCTTTCTATCCACCTTTTTTTTTTTAAATTCCTGCTTGACCTGATAAAAATGCATTTGATTGACATTTTCATGTCATTGTTGATAAGTAATTGAATTTTGGAAATTGTTTTATTTATTGTTTTTATTCTTCACTTTATGTTCTTTCACAAATATTAAATCTCTTCCTAATTATTTTTTTTGTAATCCAAAAAGAAAGAAAAAAATCATTAAACGTCTGTGTTATTCTCTCACTCTTTTCTTGGTACTTATGTCCCTCTTCCCTTACTTATTTTATTTAAATAACTCTTTTCTTTGGACTTATGTCCATCTTCCCTTACTTATTTTATTTAAATAACTCTTTTCTTGGGGCTTATGTCCATCTTCCCTTACTTATTTTATTTAAATAACTCTTTTCTTGGGAGTTATGTCCCTCTTCCCTTACTTATTTTATTTAAACATCTAAAAGAAAAAAGAAATGTCATAAATGCCCAATAATCTAAAAGGAAAACTTTTATTTAATATGATAAACATTTCTTATCAGATTGTAGATAACAATCATTGCTCGGAACTGTATTCTGGAATATAATGGTAATTTTAGGATTGAGTTTTAAAAAATGTATATTCGAAAGTACATTACCATATTTTTAAACTGATATAAAAAATTCTTCAGAGAGAAACAGTTTTGTACTTTTTACAAATGATACATATTTTGCTTGAATGAATTTTGGGGGACACCTAATTGTTGGGTTACTTAAGGTGAGTGATAAGTTAGTTGTCTTTAACAGAGATGCCAATGGTTACGTGTCCTACGTCACTGACGCAGAAAAATCTAAAAGGACGCAGAAAAATTGTATCCATGCATCCCAGTGTGTTTTTTTTTTTTTTTCTCCCCTTGCCATTTCCAGCTTACTGTAAATACATTTCAATATTTTGTTGGAAATGAATTACATGCTATGGCGTAGGGGTTAGACGGCTTTAGTTGTTCATAGATAAAAACTCTACAATTTATTAAGAAACTTTAGTTGAGACCCATCAAATTTCCCAGGGACTCATTCAAAAGAAATGTCTCAAGAAAAGAGGGTGAATAACATTCAGACAAGAAAGTATATATTTATAAAGGAATCTATGTTTTTATATATATATATATATACATATACACTTTATAAAGAATTTATGGTATGAGTAAATTTTTGGCTTTTTTCTTTTGTATATTATAAAATAATTTGTTGCCTTTTTGACATTTTTAAAGAAAAGATATCTTCAAATTATTCAAGAACATAATTTGTATTTCTAAGCAAAAATGAAATTGACAAAAATATTTTCTTTTAGAATAAGTTTTAGATTTAAATGTAGAAATTTTCTTTTTTTTGTGGGAAATTTAAAATACCTCCCTGTATTTTAAATTTTAATAAATTTTTAAAAATAAATTTAAAATCAATAACTTCCTCTTTTCTTTATAATTTAGATTTTTTTCTCTAAGATATTAAAATAGCATTTCAGATTTATTGTAAAACATATCAAGATTAGCTTTTTATGATAGGACTAAAAAAATATGTTAGAATTTTTGGAAACAAAGACCAAACAAGTGAATAATGATTAAAGAAAAAATAGAAAAAAAGAAAGGGTTAATTGTATTTATTTTATCAGGTTCAATTTAGTATGTACTAATTGAGAGACAGAACTACTTGGAGGCATATTGAAAATCAATTATTTTTGAAAATACTTGGAATAAAATTTTTACCAATACCTGAAGATAAGATATGTTGAAAGACACTGACAAGTATTAAACAAAATGAAGGGGTAATTAAGATTTCTGGTAAAAGATTAGATCTACATAAACAGAAACATTCACACAATTTACAGGTCTCACTAAACCCTTTATTCAAATGATAAATGATATTCCAAATGTAAGTAAAAATTTATTTAGCTAACAACACTGGAGTAGCTTGTTCAAACTCAAACGTTCTGCTCTCATTGGATCAAGAAACATTTAAAAATAGGCCTCCACTTCTGGCTCTCAGTTGCACCATGAGCTAACAACACTGGAGTAGCTTGCTCAAACTCAACAGTCTGCTCTCATTGGATCAAGAAACATTTAAAAATAGGCCTCCAGTTCTGGCTCTTAGTTGCACCATGAGCTAACAACACTGGAGTAGCTTGCTCAAACTCAAACAGTCTGCTCTCATTGGATCAAGAAACATTTAAAAATAGGCCTCCAGTTCTGGCTCTCAGTTGCACCATGAGCCTGGAGTGTAGTATGCCATAAGTACCCATTTGATATTCACTCAACAGTATGGCACAAGGCTAATTGGGACAAAATAGGGAGATTGTGTTGTGTCAGCCTTTCACTTGAGATGGCTTGTCTACCTATAAAATCAGCATTCAAAATCTTGGCTATTACCTGGGCATGAACCTGCATGTCACCCCATCACTGTCAAGGTTGACAATGGGAGCATAACAACATTTTATAGTCATTACTGACATGGGCCGGGTTAGCTTAGTTGGTAGAGCGTTTGGCTAGAAACCACAAGGTTCCTAGTTCGATACCGGTCCCCGCCAACTTAGCATATGAGTAGCACAGGGATCTGTGCGGTAAAGTAAGGAGCTGACGGAGCAGATGCTAAAAACAATCTCCTTAGTCTAGCGCTATTGAAAAGGGGATAGACTCCCTCGCTGACTGGCTGATACCGACTTTAGGCCACCCCGTTTACTTTTTTACTGCCTGGGTTACATTATGAAAGAGTGGTTTACCCAAGTGCTCTCTCAACCATCAGTGTCCTGGGTAATACCTTGTTCCATTCCCCTATCCTGTACCTCCTCCAATGGGGCTACCTGTTGGCTGTGGGTGGTAACCCACGATACTTAAGGATGGATCCCAGGTGGCTGTGCAGTCCATGACATGCAACACTCTACTTAGACCCTTTCTTAGGCTAGACTAGCAGTCGTATCGGTTGGTCACATCAAGCCCTAGCACCTATATGATTGCCCTAACCCTATTGCTCTTATGGCAATCTTCAACCCTTTTTATCATATGGGTGCTAGAAGGCAGTGGCTAAGGGTCTTCTTGTCCTGGGAATGACATTAAACTCTATCTGATGGTGAGGTTCCTGTTCTGGATCTTGGGGAATGTGGAGTACCCCTTCATCACTATTGCTCCCATGTCCACTCTGACCCAGAGTGGTAGTACCTGTTAGGATCCCATCAATGGATTAAATAGAAAATATATTGACTTTTAAAAAAATTGAGTACCCTTCAAGAATGAATAAAACAAAAATGTCTTTGGCATAAAATGACCCAATGGGTTGATGTGCCGTAAAACCCAACCAACTCGACCCTCATGGCACTTGTAGCACTAGTGGGAAGTATATAACTAAGTAGGCCTCGCCAAGTATTATAATATCATTATATATAGTGTATGTAATTCCAAATTCTTTGCTTTAACTGCTTAATCTCCCAAAATTATAGGGAGACTGGTTGAATTTTTGTCAAAACTCAAGGATGGAACTAAATATAAAATAATCAAGTGTTTTTGGGCTGGTTTTTTTTTTTTCTTCTTTTTTTCCTTTCCTAATGTGATCTTTTTTTTTTTTTTTTTTTTTTTTTTAATGTTTACTTTACTTTAGACTTTTATACACTCCACTCATCGTGAGGTAACATAACATGATAGAAAGTACAACTGACAATAAAAATAAGGGAATGAAAATTGACTCCTGTTCTCACAAATGATAAGCAATAATATATATATATATATATGAAATGTAACATTTTGAAAAAACATATGATGTTTGTTATGTGATTGCTGACAGATCTGTTTCGACCAAATCGATAAGTTGGTCTTCATAAAGACTGTTTACAAAAAACGAAACAGTCTTTTTAACGGATATCTTTCTTCCCATCTATGTCGCTCTTTGATGAAGACCAACTTATCGATTTGGTCGAAACAGATCTGTCAGCAATCACATAACAAACATCATATGTTTTTTCAAAATGTTAAATTTCATACTGTCGGATTAATATCCATCTATTTTTCATATATATATATATAAGATTTTTGGATGTTTGTTTATTTTAGAAGCATTGTTGGATAAAGTATATATTAATATTTATATTTTTGCTTGAAGGCAATTACAATGCGCATATCGCATAAAATTCGATAATTATAGAAGATAATATTGACAAGTGAATTTTGCAAAGAATTATTCGGTGTGTAGAACATCATACAGACTGTTTCAACTTTATTAAGTCTCATCAGCGATGTATACTAACGATTTCCCTCCGGCAGAAATCGAAACCGGGACTTCAGCAGGATAGTCAGAAGCTATACTGCTTCGGCCATGATACAGTACGGAAAAATTTCTGTGAAATTAACCTGTCAATGATACTGAGACGTCTTTACCATATGAGGCAAGGGGACGCTGAGTGAACAATAACAAACCCGAGCCTTATGCTCTTCGGCGAAGGAAATAAGATTTTTGGATGTTTGTTTATTTTAGAAGCATTGAATAATTCTTTGCGAAATTCACTTGTCATTATTATCTTCTATAATTATCGAATTTTATGCGATATGCGCATTGTAATTGCCTTCAAGCAAAAATATAAATATTTATTTATATATTAATATATATATATATATATATATATATTATATATATATGCACTAGTTAAAGTAATAACTATGCCAGGGCATATATAACCTGGCATAGTTATTACTTGAATTTTTATCTGACTATTTCACTTCAATAGGCAGTCCTCAACCCTTTTTATCATATGGGTGCTAGAAGGCGGTGGCTAAGGGTCTTCTTGTCCTGGGAATGACATTAAACTCTATCTGATGGTGAGGTTCCTGTTCTGGATCTTGGGGAATGTTAGCTCAGTCGGTAGAGCGTTCGGCTAGAAACCACAAGGTTCCTAGTTCGATGCCGGTCCTCGCCAACTCAGCGTATGAGTAGCACAGGGATCTGTGCTGTAAAGTAAGGAGCTGATGGTAGGTGTGGTGCTCCACCTCAGACGCAAAAAATAATCTCCTTTGTCTAGCGCTATTGAAAAGGGGATAGATTCCCTCACTGACTGGCTGATACCGACTTTAGGCCGCCCCGACAACTTTACTTACTTTACTTATTTCACTGTATGATGTTCAATATGTGTTACTAATGGAAATATTCCTGGTTTACTTTTTATCATATGGGTGCTAGAAGGTGGTGGCTGCGGGTCTACATGTCCTGGGAATGACAGTAAACTCTATCTGATGGTGAGGTTCCAGTTTTGGAGGTTTGGGTTTGTGGAGCACCCCTTCATCACCATTGCTCCCTGCTCCACTCTGACCCGGAGTGGTAGTACCTGTTAGGGTCCCATCTATGGGTTAAATAGAAAAATGTATTTATAAAAAAATTGTATTATCCATTAAGAATTGATTTATTTCAAAACTTAATTGGCATTAAATGACCCACTGAGGTTGATGTGCCGTAAAACAAACCAAAAAACAAAAAATTTCTGGTTTAAGTGCATTGATAAGCAAGAATATTGTGCTGAAAATGAATTTTTTTCATTACTAAGCTATGTACTTATTGACCTAACTATGAAAGGTAAAATGGATATGAATCCGACAATATGTGTAGAAAGTTTTGTAGAAAAAACAAGATGTTTAAAGTTTTGCTGACAGAAATCTGTTTCGACCATATGAGGTCTTTATCAAAGCAACATTGTAAATGGAAAGACAAAATAAATATATCATTAATCACGAGGCACAGAACGCCCTCGATCAGTACCGGAATTTTCAAATAATTTTTTAAAATGCGTATTTCATGTTAAAAATAGAATTAATTTTATTTTTAAAAATTATAAGCATTTTTATCATTAAAAAAAGCTCAAAAGAGTTTGCAGTAAAAGTGTATATATATATATCAAAAAGTTCCAGAAAATGTTCCGGCTACAAAAGAAAGTTTAAAAAAATATAATAAATGACCTATGTATTTGTAATATATAATACACATGTTTCTGAGAACTAAAATTGAGCATTGGTTTATTTTTTAATCACCAATGATTTAAATGAGT
>CM042147.1:118646911-118721911 GCA_023376005.1 Doryteuthis pealeii | reverse complement strand
TAAACTGCTATTTTGTTGCATATATAAATACAATTACATGTTATTAGTATGTAGATATGACCAACAGTATTAATAATGTAAAACAATTCTATTAACAATTGAAGTTTAAATAAAAATAAAATCATGGTGAATGTGACTTGAGTAGGAACATAGTTTCAGTTACAGACAGCAAAACACACAATCTCCATTATAATAAAATTTCTTTTTCATTTATGAGTCACAGCACCAAGTCAAGTAGATTTAACTCCCTTAGATATCGGCTATGTTCTTTTGAAAAAAAGTTTAAATTAAAGAATTGTATAATCCTCATCAGTTGGACTGTGCTTAGAGAATTGTAAAATCCTTGTCCGTTCATCTGTACATCCAGCAATTATCCATATGATAATTTATCAACGCCTTTAAATAGTAAATTTAATACATATTTGGGAATTTCTGATTGGTTGATTCAGCTGTTTTAGAACAGTCTATAAATACAAGTTGTAATATTCAGCACACCTTATAACAGAAAATATACCAACAGTAGATAGATAAATTCTTCTATATGTTTGTTTTATTATATATTTAGAGTTTTTCCCCCTCCCTATATGATTACCTCCTATCTGGTTTCTTTAACTAAATAGAAAATACCTTAACCCTGTTTTCAACTTTCCTAATTCAACTCCATGAATTATATTAACTTCTCGTCTTTTATCAATTATATTTATTATTTACAGCTTCACATTTTTTTAAAAACTTCTAAGCTTTATTTATAATTTGCATGCAACTGGAATGAAAATGTGGTTACCATTTATATAATTAGTAATTTTAATTAATTGATTTATTCATGATACAAATATTCTACATATTTCAACCGCTAGTATTTATATACACTGTACATATTTTGCATATCCTACTCCGCCCCCTATTTTTTCAGCCTAATACAAAAAGTCTAACCTTTGCTATGAATAACACTTGTTTTTGCTTCAGCCTCTTTTGAAAAAAAATAAAAAAACAGGTGGGGCTATTAACTATAAATTTTGATAATTATTAATATCAATCATATATTGGTGTTTTAAAAAAAATGTTCTTCCCGTTTATTAAAAAGAATGATATTAAATGATATTAAATGATAGGAAAAGTGCAGGAAAATACAAAGCAATATCACAATATTCTTTCAATTATGAAATAGAATAATAACAAAACAAGATAAAATCAACCAACCATAAAAATTTTGATTAAATCGAACTTAACGGACCTAAATTTCACCATCGTATGTCACCCCACCAAAAAAAAAAAAATTACAAAAATCAGGGAATTAACCGAATTTAATGAAATTTTCAGTGTTGATATATTAATGAATAAAAAATATAATGCACTAGTTATTTTATTTAAAAACTTTTACATTTTTTCAGGTCAGTTAACTTTGAACCACGTATCTTTGAGAATCTGTGTTACACCTCATTTCGGCGGGTTGACATACGATGGTGGAATTTAGGTCCGTTAAGTTCGATTTAACCAAAATTTCTTCCAACTCTAAACAAGGGAGATAACTCTATTTTCTTATTAAAATTTTGTATTAGTGAGAAATTTTTTTTTTTTTTGTCAAAAAAAACTTTTCAGACTCGCTTACTCTTTAGTAAACACTGTCCAAAATTTTAAACTTTATGAGGAGAAGTTACTTTGATAAAATATATAGAGGAATCCAACTTAAAATTATTCAGACTGGATATCTAAGAGTGTTGAATATTTTTTTGAGCCTTCAAAAAATCTAAATCTTAGTTTCAAGTTCAACTTTGACAATAAATCTCATTGTTGTATATAAATTTTTTTTTTTTTTTAATTTAGAAATTAGTCACTTCTTTTTAGAATATTTAAAATTCTATAGATATTATTACTTGCTGTCCATTGTATCCGATGATGACACCACACAAATCCTTTTCCTCAAATTTATTCGGTCTCTGATTGTATCTTGCCAACTGCCTATGGGGATGTTAAAGTCCTTCAGGTTTCTCTTGATGTCGTCTTTGTACCTGAGCTTTGGTCTACCAATTCCATGTGATCCCTCTCTTAGTTGAGAGTACAAAATCTGCTTTGGCAGTCTCTCATCCCCAAGTGTGTTTAAGTGGCCATCCCATCTCAGGTTGCATTGGACAAGTATTTCATGCATGCCTGGGAGTCCAGTTCTCTTCAGGATGATCCTGTTTGAAACATGTTGCCACCACTTGACATTTAATATACTGTGCAAGTGACACATGTAGTAGACATGTAAAAATAAACATATGAAAATTAAATTAGAACCCAGAGTGGTAGTACCTGTTAGGGTCCCATCTATGGGTTAAACAGAAAACTGTATTTATAAAAAAAAAAAAAATTGTGTATCCATTAAGAATGAATTTATTTCAAAACTTTGTCGGCATTAAATGACCCACTGAGGTTGATATGCCATAAAACAAACCAAACCAAACCAAAAATTGATAAGTAAATTCTGTCTTGGTTCAAATGAGAAACTCAGGAAGAGCCCCAGTGGCTAACGTTCTGGAATGTGATCTCATAGTAAACGAGTTCAAACTCCAGGTGTGCTATCACATTCACTTTTTTTACTAAGTTATGTAGGGCATATAGATTCTACATTGTCTCTAAGCTGAGATCTGGAGGGTGACACTTTGATAGAAATAGAAAAAAATAGAAATAGAAATAAGAAATTTATTAATCAATAGTAGTACAAATTATTTTTAAAAAATATAAGTAAAAGAAAAACTTTATTGGTTTAAACTACTATTGAAGGGAGGCCATGCCTAATAGCGTGAAGCTAATCCCATGGACATGACCACCCTTGGACGCTCACAGGAAACGATACATGAAACACACAACGTAAACATATACATATATATCATGAGACAAATTAGCCGTGTGAGAATCTAAATGCAAATCTGATAGAATGCGCAGATACTCTAATCTGAGGAAGATCCCTGCCTAATAGCGTGAAGCTAATCCCATGGACATGACCACCCTTGGACGCTCACAGGAAACGATACATGAAACACACAACGTAAACATATACATATATATCATGAGACAAATTAGCCGTGTGAGAATCTAAATGCAAATCTGATAGAATGCGCAGATACTCTAATCTGAGGAAGATCCCTGCCTAATAGCGTGAAGCTAATCCCATGG
This sequence comes from Doryteuthis pealeii, assembly GCA_023376005.1. NCBI lineage: Eukaryota > Metazoa > Mollusca > Cephalopoda > Myopsida > Loliginidae > Doryteuthis > Doryteuthis pealeii. The sequence goes on along the minus strand of CM042147.1, from coordinate 118,718,755 downwards.
ACATGACCACCCTTGACGCTCACAGGAAACGATACATGAAACACACAACGTAAACATATACATATATATCATGAGACAAATTAGCCGTGTGAGAATCTAAATACAAATCTGATAGAATGCGCAGATACTCTAATCTGAGGAAGATCCCTACTTAAATAATCCATCCAATCATTTTTTTTATTGGAACTATGCAAGTTATTAATATAAATACCAACTTTGAGCAAACTTTATATTCATGCAACATCAATTACCAACTTCATATAAAATCTGTTTTTGTTTTGTTTTGTTTTTTCTATAATTAACTGTCAAAAGTTTAATTTCTAATATCTGACCATATGACTTTTAGGCACCCCTTTTTGATCTCGATTAAAAAAGGACATGTTTTTCATTTACACCGTCAATATCCGGTTGTTTTAACAGACGATTTTTAGATTTTTTTTTTAAATTATAAAACTAACCCCTAACCCTAACTCCTAACAAACAACCGGATATTGACAGTGTAAATGAAAAACATGTCCTTTCTTAATCGAGATCAAAAAGGGGTGCCTAAATGTAATATGGTCCGATTGTTTAACCAATATTAACTAATCATCACATTAATACTCCAATCATAAAATAAAGAAGAAAAAATACAAAGTAAAAGTTTACATTAAGTTTATATTATTAATATAAATACCAACTTTGAGCAAACTTTATATTTATGCGACATCAATTTCCAGCTTCATATAAAATCTGTTTTTGTTTTGTTTTGTTTTGTTTTTTTCTATAATTAACTGTCAAAAGTTTAATTTCTAATATCTCCTGCTTTAAACTAAATATAACCAAAAAGAAATATATTTGGATTTTTTTGTTTGTTTTGTTTTTTTATTAGTACATTTGCATTTTTTTATAGACATCAAAAAAGGTTTTGTATATTCATTTTTTTTATTATATGAGAATAATGTATATATTTGTATTATTTGGACTATTGTCATCATCTTTTTTATTGTTATCTGTACAACGTTTCGGCCGATGTGCCCTCCAGCCTTCTTCAGGTATTTCTTGTAGACAATAATCCAAATAATCCAAATTATCAAGCCTCATCTAAAAATTCAAAGAAATACCATGTAGATGTTGATGTACCAGAAAATCATGCATACTAAATCTATTCATTCTATTATGTTGCTCATATGTTAATAATCTCTGTCCCTATTACCATCTTTCTGTTCAGTACAAAATGTTTTGCATTGATTTAATAAGCTTAAGCCAAGTTTGGCTCAAGGCTGCATTTCTAGAGTTCTTCTCTACTATACTTCTTTGTCACAGGATTTCCCTGTCACTTCAAAAAAGTTTTGACTGGAGGGTCCAGTGGCTTCGGCCCTGGACTTGCATAAGTTAACATTGTTGATCCCAGGGAGTCATCCTCCAGGCAACACCTGCACCCTCGATTTAAAGGGATAGGCCTGGGTTTATTGCCCAGTGCCTGAGGCGCCCCCTTGAAGGGGAATGCAGACAGGATTAACGCATTTTTTTGCACCCGCCTCTCATGAGCTTCGGTTTGTGGGTGGTCCCATATTAATAGGGCCTTGTGCCTAACCCATACACATGGGGTATGCGGTAAATATATAATACCTTGTTCCATCCCCCAATCCTGCACTTCCCTATTGTACTAAGTGGAGTATGTTCAAGGTGATTATCTGTTGCTTGTGGTGTACCAAAACTAAAAGAACTAAACAATTTTTGTCTCTCCCCCAAACATACATGTGTGAAGGGAACACTAAACCTGATTTTGTGTGAAATTTGCCATTGGTGGGAACTGAATACATATAATACATTCCCTTGATCTATAAGCCAGTACTTATAGGTTTAATTGGATTAATACAAGTGTGGCACAAGGTTATTATTATGGAGCGCTCAAAAAGGATCAGTCATTATCAATTGCTCATAAAGTTCTTTTAAAAAAAATTTAAAGAAAATAATCATTAGAATTTTCCTCACGTAAATTCTCCCCCTGCATTATAATAACATTGCTTTGTATCATGAATAATTCAAACATTTTACAACCATCAAGAATTTCTTAAGGTTCAAAAGAGATTATGATTCCATATCCATCTCATTCATATTCCTTATTTGTTCTTTTTTTTATATCCACATTCTCAACCCAATAATCCAAGATTATCCACTCTACACCAAATTTGTAATAATCTTTCTCTCCATTCCACTGTTTCTTTATTATAACCCACCAATAAATCACTTTATTCTCATATAAACCACAACTAACTGTATCCATTGTATTCTTCCTATATCCTCAACCCACAAATGTGTGATACTATATTTGTGATCTTTTGTTATATATATATATATATATATATATATATATATATATTTATAAGATTTTAAACATATTTTTATTTATAAAGTCTTTGTCTTGGATCTGTGATAAATTTGTTCCTAAATTCTGTTATCTGAATTTGTAACCCACAAAATCTATTGACTGGCATCTTTACCTTTGTTGTTTTTATCCCAATATACCTTGACCAGTATGTTCTCTGACCATCATCAGGTGTATGTAGAACAACAGAAATGCTTCCTCCCTAAATTTCATACAAAAATATTTTCCTATCTGTATTTGTGCTCTGTGTTAACAAAACCTTTGTTGTTTGCCATTCAAATTATAAAGAATTTATTTTCTGTAATTTTGAGATGAATTATTTCATAAGTTGATTGAACTATTAAACTTTGGGGAGGGGGGGGGATACTAATGAGAAACACTCCCTCCTTTTTTTTTTCCATATTGATTGTATACCTAAAGAAGGCTGTAGAATGGATCAGCCTGAATACTGTGTTAATAACAAGATGTTAACAAAAAGAGATAAGAGTCCAATAAACTCTTGAAATAAGAATATGTTGCTGATTTTATCTCGCCTGACAAACTGTGATAATCTTTTTCTTTAAATTAAAAAACTTTAATTATTTCTATAATCTATTTATTTCAAATGGAAGTTGTTAATTGAAAATAACGAATTGTTGCTAATTTGTGAATTAATTTCTGAAACAATGTATTTTTTCTTTTATATAATTATTTTTAGGTTTATATCTTCACTTTTTTTTGCTAATCTTTTTTTCTTTTTTTTTTTAAATCTAATGTGGTTAAGAATAAATATTTTTTCTAAATTCACACATCTTAAAAATATTGTTATAAAGTCATAGGTTTTAAAAATATGATTATTATAAAGTCATAGGTTTTAAAAATATGATTATTATAAAGTCATAGGTTTTAAAATATGATTATTATTAAGTCATTGGTCTTAAAATATGATTATTATTAAGTCATTGGTCTTAAAAATATGATTATTATTAAGTCATTGATCTTAAAATTATTATTATTATAAACTCAGTTTTTTAAATCTAATGTGGTTAAGAATAGATATTTTTTTAAAATTCACACATCTTAAAAAAATTGTTATAAAGTCATAGGTTTTAAAAATTACGATTGTTATTAAGTCATTGGTCTTAAAATTATTATTATTATAAACTTGTACAGCTTAGAATTATGATAATTTACAATACGGTAGTATTTAAATATTAACTTTTTAAAATTTGTGATAATCCAAAAGTTTTAAAAAATTATGACTATTATTTCTTTACTCCAGTTAAACTTAATGTTTTTGTTTTTTTTTTAAATCTAATGTGGTTATTAAAATATTTTTTTCTAAATTCACACATCTTAAAAATATTGTTATAAAGTCATAGGTTTTAAAAATACAATTGTTATTAAGTCATCGGTCTTAAAATTATTATTATTATAAACTCGTACAGCTTAGAATTATGATAATTTACAATACGGTAGTATTTAAATATTAACTTTTTAAAATTATGACTATTATTTCTTTACTCCAGTTAACACTTAATGTTTAAATTCCTGGGAACTATGATCAACAGGAATTTTAACCTTTTCAGTATGACTTTAAAACTGTAACCAAAAATAAAATTGCAACACTTCTGTAACCCAAACTAAAAATGTATAGATATATATACAATAAATGTACTTATTCTTGGATAGCTACCTATTCATATTTTTGGTTACAGAGTTTCAATTTTGTAGAGTTGATAAAATAGCTAATATCTATTTTGATTTTATACTGAAATGATAAAATCTTGGTATCTTTGGTTTAGAAGAATCTTATTTAATCTTATTCAAAATTGTTAAAGGTATATTTATTTATAGGTGATACATGCTTCCCTGATAACTAATTTTCACTTATTGACCCTAACATAACCAAAGTTAATATATACCGAGAATGCTGCATTTTATTTGATAAGAATATCTATTTATTTACTGCTTGCTTGCTTGATTGATTAAACTTCTTTTCAAAAACATTGATATATATTTTCCTTTGGTTTATATATTGCATGTATATATCTTGTTTTGTGCTTCACTTATTTGTGTTTTATTTTTTATCATTTGTATGTGAATGCATGATAAATTTTGTTTTAGGCCTAATTTATGTAATTTTTGTTGAATGTAATCTACCAGAGTGAGTCAAAAAGCAATGCTATTTTATTTAGGACTAGTATAATTACCAACACAGGAACATGCTTCATACATAAAAATGAAGGATCACATCCCTACTTCTCCGCATAGTCACTGTTTCTCTCAATAGCAATGTTCCACCTTTGAATGAGAGCATGTATCCCTGCCCCGTAAAATTCTGGTGACTGTTCTTTGAGCCACTGCTTCACTACAGATTTCACTTCCTCGTCTCTGGAATCATTTTAGCCTCTCAAACCCTCTTTCATGGGGCCGAAGAGATGATAGTCATTATTCCAGTGATGAGAAAGTGAAATCTGCAGTGAAGAAGTGACTCAAAGAACAGTCAACAGAATTTTTCAGGGCAGGGATACATGCTCTCGTTCAAAGGTGGAACATTGCTATTGAGAGAAACGGTGACTATGTGGAAAAGTACGGATGTGATCCACACAGGACCAGCTTCATTTTGATGTATGATACATGTTCCTATGTTGGTAATTATACCTGTCCTGAACAAAATTGCATTACTTTTTGACTCACCCTTGTAATTTAAAAAATTTAAAAAGAAATGGAAGTGCTTTCAAGGTGCATATTTAATGAACTGCTGATTTTAGGAACTGTTGTCAGTTCATTCTTTAAGAATTCAATTTTTTTTCACTTTTTAAATTTTAAGAAAAATCAGTTATGTTATTGACTTGATGTTTCTTTCTATGATTTGTGTTGCATTTAACCTTTAGATATTTAGTCTGTTTATTTGAAATTGTCTTAGACAGATTTTTGCATATACTGATGACATAATGATATATGAGGTGTCAGCACTTGAGTTGAGTGAAGTTTGCTAATGCCAGGTCAAGTGAAACCTTAATTAATGAACCTTTTTGACAATCTGACAAGACAAAGAGGACAAAACCCACATAAAGGAAGCACACATTTTAATCTAGTTTACACTGCATGAGTTCAAGCTTGGGCACAATGCACCGAAACTGCTGCCAATATCAACAAAGCATGGGGAGATACAACATAAGAAGGCGAAGGTCATGTTTAGACATGTTCATCTTTGAAGGCCCCTATTTTGCAAAAATACTTTCTATCTGAAAATAAATTAAATTTTATTTTTGAGCACACATTAATTATTATATATGCAAAAATTCACCTGAAATAAACAACAAATTCTATGTTAAAATGACATTTCAAAACCAAGCACTTCAATCGGCCATTATTTTTGTAACAACCTAATAATAACATGACCAATTCTTATTCAAATGATTTCTAATTTTCACAAAATTTTATTCTTGAAAGTTGTGAATGCAACAAAGGATTCTCCAAAAAGGTTGAATCCTAATCTGGCATTCTCATGATGTGATGGAAAATTAAGTCTGGTGGTATTGTAAGATACCACTGGCAACGCTCTGGGTTAGTGGTAATAATGCATTGGCTCCAAAACCATGCCTGATCTCTGAGTCATCATCTGATGAAACCTCACAGGTGTGTTTGATTGCAGCAGTATATAGAATAATATTTATATATATGAAAAATGAATGGAAGTGAATCCGACAGTGTGAAATAAATATTTTAGAAAAAAGACAAACACATGATGTTAAATGAGTGGACCGTTATAAGACGAAAGTGGTACAGACGAAACGTTCAATTTTATAGCCGGAATTTTTTTTTTTAATTTAAAAAAAAAAATTTTTTTTTTTTTTCTAAATTTTGAAAATGCATATTCTGTTTTGAAAATAAAATAAATTTCATTTTATTTTATTAAATCAGAAGTGTTATTATTTTATTAATTTTTTTAATTTAAAAAAAAATTTTTTTTTTTTTTCTAAATTTTGAAAATGCATATTCTGTTTTGAAAATAAAATAAATTTCATTTTATTTATTAAATCAGAAGTATTATTATTTTATTTTATTAAATCAGAAGCATTATATATATATATATATATAATCTTCATACAATGACTGCTATTTACGCAGTAGCATTGCAGCCAACAAAGCCTTCATCAGATGATGACTCTGGCTTCAGGCATGGTTTCGTATTATATATATATATATATATATATATATATATATAATATATATAAATTTAATGCTAAAAGGATTTTAAATTAGTAAACACTTTATAGTACTCTGTGCACAAAAATTCAGCACAATACCACAATATTTTCAAGTATAAAATGGGATGATAATGAAAACTGGATACAAACTCACAACTGAATTTCATGTTGCCAATTATCATTATCATATTATTATATTATATGTTTAGACATTAAATTTTCAGGTGAGCTAATATAAAAAAATGTATACTTTAGTTAACTCTTAACATCCTATACCGCCGCATTCCACCCGTCTGGAAGTCACATTAATTTCCTATCTACTCCAAATGATAACCTTTGTTTAAATGTAATATTAAACATAGTTAGAAGTCTTTGATTTAAGGGAAATAACAGCTAACTTTAAATGAAAAGGCTATTTTTAGCCATTTATTGATAAATCCTTATAGAAATGGGGCTCTGGACTTAGAAAATTCTTAACAGGATATTAAGAGTTAATAGAATAATCCTTGAAAGTACTTCTTTTCTGACAAAACAAAATATTATGGTAAGTGAAATACATTAATTATAAAGTTGGAGTACTTAGAGAATTAAATGCTTTTATTTGAATGCTTTCTGTAATATTTGAATGTGTTTTGTGATATTGCTTGATCCCAACTGAAATTCTTCTAGCAATGCTTTATTTATTTATTTATTTATTTTTTCTTTTCTTTCTTTCTTTTGCATTGCTTCCATCTTATTTCTGCAAACCTGATAAATTATTTCTATTTCTTCAAGTCGGAAAAAAATCAGGGTTAGAAAACTTCGGCTGTAGACAACGTGCATGCTCCCTTGGTCATCGTAGTTTAAAAAAAAAAAAAAAAATTTTTTTTTAAATCCTGGACGACATACAACTTTCTGCAGGAAATAACAGCTTTAAAGAAAAGGAGAAAATGAAGAAAAAAAAAAGGACTTTTATGTTGAAATGGAACAAAAGGATTTAAAAAATGCCTTTGTTCACCCAAAGTTCTGAAGAATTTTGTAATAATAAAAGAATAAAAAAGAAATTTAGAACTCAAAGACATTATTTTTGGATAAGATTTTTTGAATTTTATTTCTTGTCCTATTTTATTTGTATTGTACAATATTTAGAAGCCATGAAATAACTTTGCAGATTTAAAACTATTTTGTTAATTCTTGAACTTTGGGTTTTTGTTAATAAAAGAAGTATTCTTGTGAAGATAAAGAACGCAACAATTTGGTTAGATTGTTAAAAGATGACAAAAGGACAATCTTGTTCACTATAGCACATTTTTTTTTTTCTTTATTTTGTTTAGCAAGATAGTTACTTAGTTTAACCTTGCACAAGACTAAAAGTTGGAAGATTGTGTTGCACCAATTTTCCAAATAGGAAGAGCATTATTGCCATTAAGATCAGCATTTGAAATCCTAGCTTTTACCCAGAATGCAATTATGAATGCCAGTGGCACAAGACTAATTGTTGGAAGATTGTGTTGCACCAATCTTCCAAATTGGAAGAGCATTATTGCCATTAAGATCAGCATTTGAAATCCTAGCTTTTACCTAGAATGCAACTATGAGTGCCAGTGACAAATTCACTCCTATTTTAGCCACAAAGCAGAACTTTGATTTTATTTTAGGTAATATCTGATGTGCAAAATATCTTTTACATCAGATATCCTATTTTTAATATAAGTCTTGTTGTTAAACACCTTTTGTATCCTAGAATTCAAATTGCGGTAATCTGAACATTAGCTACATAATTGAGAGTAACCTCCCCTCGTTTCATTTTGAGAAATCCATCTGTTTTGGTTGGCCATTTTTATTTCACCGTAAATCTACATTGAAAATATGAATTTGTTCAAATCAATACAACTGCATGTTTTAATATCATAAAATATGTTCTTAATAACAATTAAGTTCATTTCAAATAATGCGTAAGCACAATTAAGAACACATTTTATGATATTTTCATGTTAAAACACGCAGTTGTATTGATTTGAACAAATTCGTATTTTCACGGTGAAATGAAAATGGTTGACCAAAACAGACGCTTCCTTAAAGTGAAACAAGGGGAGGTTACTCTTATTTATGTAGCTAATGTTCAGATTACCAAATTGCTGCTTTTCTTTTTTTTTTTTTTTTTTTTTTTTTTTTTTTTTTATGCACTTCTCACCTGCAGCTTCTAAAAATGACTTCCTCAAAAATTCTTTTCACCTGCATTGTCTTTGCACACTTTTTTTCTTTTTTTCATTGGTAAAACAATGACACCACATGCATGTTTTATTATTATCAGTCATTTTTATTGTCACTTAAGACTTTGTTTTGTATGACTTGTTTGTATACTTAAATAATTTCTTAGTTGAAATTGTCAGTGATTTTCGGATGCTGTCGTCCCAGCCTCCTGCCCTAAAATACGCTATGTGGCACCTGCTGAAAAAGGAACCGTGCTAGTTATGAACCATGTTGCAGTTTGAAGGCATTTTTATTGACAAGTTAATGCGATATGAAAGCGATATTTTACAGCCCACCCCACCCAAGTTTTTTTTTTATCAACACGACAAATAATTGTAAATATTTTTTTAAAAACCTGGGTGGGGTCTGTAAAATATCACTTTCTTATCGCATTAACTTGTCGATAAAAATGTCTTCAAACTGCTAAAAAAAAAAGATATTTTAAAGAGGGGTGATAAAATATTTACAATTACTTGTGTTGATAAAAAAAACTTCAAAACACTATTAAAAAAAAAATATTTTAGGGGGGGTGAAATATTTATTTAAAAAAAAAGATTTTAAAGAGGGGGATTAAAATATTTACAATTACTTGTGTCAACAAAAAAAAACTTAGGGGGTTGTAAAATATTGCCCTTATATCACATTAACTTTGTGATATGTAATCACATTAATATCATATATTAATATCACATTGATATCAAGTAATTGCCCTCATATCACATTAACTTGTTGATAAAAACACCTTCAAATCACTAAGCGGTTCATAACTAGCACAGTTCCCTTTTTCAGCAGGTACCGCTTAGTGTATTTTAGAGCAGGAGGCTGGGACAACAACATCCAAAAATCGCCAAATTGTCTTCCTTGAACTTATGACCTTCATCCAAAGATATCATTTTAATCACCTTCTCCATTACATTACCAAAATAGCAAATTACCATATATGTTTTTTTTTTTTTTATACAGGGTGGCCAAGAAGTTACTGAGGGAACAGATATCATATATTTTTGATTATAGAATGACGTAAGATAGGAAATCCATTACACAATATGCATAGTTTGCCATAAGGTCATGGGTGTAAGATAGGAAATAGACACTCGATACGTGTTGAAATTTTGGACGATGCTCTTTGCATTTCCCATGGCGCTAATTAGTGACTTCTTGGCCACCCTATACATGGGGATAAACTAAATTTTTGGACAAGCATTTTTTTTTGGGGGGGGGGGGATTTTTATTTTTTTGGTTTTTTTTAGTATAAGAGTTTGTCTATTTTGTTTGTATTTATGCATATATGAATGTACAAGTGTAAAATTGAAATGGTAGCAAAAATTTGTTGATTTCATTAATACTTGAATAATATACAAATAGGTATTATTATCAAGTCATCTTATTCCTTTAGTGTGTTTATGAGACTTTTAGATTTAAGTATTTGAAAACCAACCAAATGTAAAGAAATAAAAACATTTTTTTTATCTAAAAAGCTTTATTTATAATTTTTGCTTTATTTCATTTAGAATTTTCAAAGACAATTTTTTTATGGATAGAAAATCTTTGATTTTTCTTGCATATCTATCTATCTATCTATCTATCTCTCTCTCTCTCTCTCTCTATATATATATATATATATATATATATATATATATATATGGTGTGTGTGTGCCCCAAAATTTAATTGGGGATTATTTTTTAAATAAAGAATAAGTTTGAATTTTTTTTTTTTTTTTTTTTTTTTTTTTTTTGAGAATATGAAATAAACCATTGTTAGTAAGTTTGATTCTCGCTTAGTTCCTATACAACCTTGTAGCTAACTAAGTAATGTAAATTATACCGAAAACTGACATTTCTCTTTATCAGATATATCTACCAGAATTTCATAAAATTATCTTTAAAGATTACAAATGAAATCTTCTGCAAGACTTTCCGATCGTCTCTTAAATAAATTGGTATAAATTAAATAAATCTGCTGTCGTTGACTTCAGTTTATTTTTGGTGTTGCATATATTTTTGATGGTCTGTCGCTCTAAGTTATATTGCTTGTGTGGCATGGTACGAAGTCCTGTTGCCAGTTTTAAGCTCTTCCAGCAGCAACCCTCAATCCTCATTCCAATTGTTTCAACTTTTCTATGCTGCAAAAAATTAAATTACCAACAAAAATACATGGTCTTTAATTTTTAAATAGCCCTGGAATGGATTCGCTGAAACTTCGGCGTCTGGCAACTGACCTGGTAAACGCTCATAAGGTCCTTAATCATCTTAACAACAGCAACCTTGAGCATCTTTTTGATCTCCATCTTTCCAACACACGTAGGCATGCCTACAAAGTCAGAAAACAGCACTGCTCACGTGACTTTCGGAAACATTTTTTCACGCTCAGATTTGCGGAGACATGGAATAAACTGCCCGCGTCTGTTGTAAGCTGCCGAAGCACTGAGTCTTTCAAAGCCTCCATGCTTCCTGTGGTCCACCGACACTATACCTGATGCCACTCTCCACATACATATGCACACACGCACACACATACATGCACATTACTACTGTAAACTGTTCATGTTCCTGACACTACATTATTCTGTGTACTTGACATTAGACTTTGATGAGTTGTGGTGCACCTGAGCACTGTACACAATAAATTTCATTATTATACCTAACTAACTTTTGGGATACCCTGTATATATAATTTGGTCATAACACTGGAATTGGTTTATTATTCTTACAATAATAAACTTTATACACAGTGTTAAAACCTTTGGCGGGTTGAGGTCTCTCTGCAATCTCTTTGCTGCACATCTTTGCACGTTTGCTGCAACTTTTCATCTTTCGTTTTCTGGTTACCAGTTTTCTGACCCATATCTTGTGTCGCCTGCTAGCTTAAGACCTCCACTCGTTATGTCCGTCATACGTCCTTGGAGACTCTAAAAGGAACAAAACAATCAATAATCAAAGAGAGTGCAACAGACGACAACACAGACAGAGTAAGGTGAACAATTCAAAAACAATGGCAAAGAGATGGTACAGGACTCCAATCCTTCATTTTCATTCTTCTTATTTGGTCATCCTTCCTATCTTCTACTCTGTACTGTCGGACCGAGAGGGGGTTAGCCAAACCTCTGCCCAGTCATGACCTCTGCTGCTTTTGTGATCTACTGGTCTCTGCTAAAAGTTGATCTTCACACTCCAAGTCCCGGCTTCTAACTGTCTCATCCAATCCCCAACAACTAACTGACTTTCAAATTTTTTCTACTCCCCAAATCCCGTTTCTAACTCCTTCCTTCTCGTTTTCACGGGATTTGAAAATCCTTTGTCTAAGAGACAAATAGCATCAAAATCGTTTACTAAAATTCCTCGTTTTTGCAAAATTTAGCCTTTAGAAAACAAGGATTTTTAGTGCATTTTAGTAGACAATCTTTGATGCTATTTCCTCAAACAATGGTGCAAGTAAAAGATCTAATTTTTAGTCTCAGTATTCAATATGCTAACACAACTTTCGCATAGATGGACAATTTGATATATTTTTTAATGTGAAAAATACCTCTGATATGCTGCTTTTTACCTCATTAATTAAGCTGTTACAGACGATCTTTGATGCTATTTCCTCAAACAATGGTAGATGTAAAAGATCTAATTTTTGGTATCAGTATTCAGTATACCAACACAACTTTCGCATAGATGGACAATTTGATTTTTTTTTTTTTTTTTTAAGTGAAAAATCAACCTAACCTATTGCCAAATATGTCATAAGTTTCTTTTTTTCTTTTTCAACTTATGTAATTTTTTGTATCTAGTTATATGTACAAATGATTTTTATTTTAAAGCAGATATCTTCTAATTCAATTTAACAGATATTGAAAAGAAGTGTATATTTTTATGTTTTCGGCATATACTTTTTGATTTATATTCTTTACTTTTTACTTACATTAAATACTAAAGTAAAGTTTGTTTTAATCTTAAGTGAAGAAAGAAAATTGATAAAAATTTGTGTATGTATGTATGTATGTATGTATGTATGTATATATAATATATATATATATATATATATATATATATATAAGCCAACATCATGTGATATTTGAATGTCCTGATAAAGATTATAGATATATATTTAATAATTGAAATGTTTTAAGCGTCAATAATAATTTTCAAATATTGATAAATCATCATCATGACTCTTATTTTTCATATTTATTTATTACTCTATATATATATATATATATATTATATATATATATATATATAAGTAAAAAAATATTGGGTTAGTCTCAATATTTGGTTGGTATAAATATTACTCTGATAAATCAGTGTTATAACAAATATAAAGTGCTCAGTATGTTAGTAGAGCAGATTTAGTATTATCTGTACACACTATATATATATATATATATATATATATACACACACACACACTTGGTAAGATGATTGCATAGACAAGAACCATTGACACTCTGTGTCTACACTATCCTAACTTATATGGCAGTGTGAGGTAGCCTAGTGGTTACTTGCTCAGAAATAGAATCAGTAGAATCCAGATTCCATCTAAAACTGTTTACATTCACTTAGCACTAATGCTATTTTGAAAGGCATGAACCCATCTCTCCCTGTGTTCTATATAATGTACCAAATGGAAATATGAGATATCATAATTATATTTGCATGAGATAATTTAGCAAATGTTTTTTTAGATTACAAATATCTTAAGTACCAAAAGATATTTTTATTCATTCCTTTGTTATTGGCATCCTTCCATCTACGAGAGACAATGAGTAGTGTCCAATTTTATTAGCAAAGGTTTGTAGAAAACCCAAGTGTCAAAAGATTTTTTGTTTATTGTTTTGTAATCTTATGCCAAACCAGGTGTGCTTCATACATACAAGGTGTGTCAAAAAAGTAGAGATTTTTTTTGTACTTTTTGACACATCTTGTATTCTGAAAAAAAAAAAATGTTCCATTCATTCTTCATTTCTATCTTGATAAATACAGCTTTAAACTTTGTACTTTTTGATACACCTTGTATTCTGAAAAAAATTAATGAATGGAACGTTATTTTTTTCAGAATACAAGGTGTGTCAAAAAGTACAAAAAATCTCGATACTTTTTTGACACTCCTTGTATACTTGATAATTGGGACTTCATTTTTTTAAGTTGGTTTTAAAATTCTCTCCTATCCTTTGCACAAATAAAAGAAATTCTACACCTTTACAGTCACCAAATGCAAGATTTTTTTTTTTTTTTTTTTTTTTTTTTCAAATATCTTTAAATCATTTTTTTTATTGGAACATTTCATTGGAATAGTTGTGATTCTAATTGATAACAACAAACTTGGTAACTTATTTATTTGACCAAGTGAAAAAATGTGGAGAACATTTTCAATTTTTTTTTTTAATTAAAATTTCTACCTGGAATAAAAAAAAATGATTTGTGATATTAAATCTTCAATAAGAAACAAGACAGACATATTTTTGTCTTATTTCTTAGCAGGAAAACTAAATTGAGTACAATAAACCAAATAAAACTTAAATAACCTTAATCTACAATTATGTCAGTATTACTCAGTATTGTACAATTTTTTCTCCTCTTTATCACATTCTAATTTTAGGTTCTTCAATAACTTTGGAACTTCTTATAAGCCTAAAATAGAATAAGTTAGAGTCTTATATAACTAAGAACATTTAAAACAAATTACTTGTCTAGGAATTACAGTATGGAATGCTTCAAGTGCTATTTGAAAAATCCCCCCCACCCACAAGAGGATTGAATGACTAGAAACAGGGATGAACATTTGGAGATTTCATTGACTAAGAATGCTGCAAATTGGTTTAAAAAAAGATAATTTTTGTAATATTATTTCAATAGCTCAGCATTTAGGTATAAAGACATTTATCCTCTGAGACAAACTGTAACAGTATTTATTATAGTTATTAGTCTCTTACCTTTGCATTGACCTAAAACTACCTTATAAATGTATGTACGCAAGCACCTATATATATATATATATATTATAAGGACCTAAATGAGCCAAACTACTATCTACCTAGGTTTCACCTGGATTGTTCATTAGGATAATTATGACTGAAGAAGGTTCTGTTTTTTTCCCCCACCGGTTGAGTTTAGAAATATATATATATATATATATATATATGAAAGTACGCAAACAGTTTGTTTGATATGGCTATGCCGACAATTTTTGGGAGAATATGTGCTTAATTGAAGTCATACCTAATTTGAAAATTAATTAGTTGATAATTAATGAATTAGGCAAATATATGTTTTTCGCTTCACATTTAAAACAGATATATTCGCCTAATTCATTAATTATCAACTAATTAATTTTCAAATTAGGTATGACTTCAATTAAGCACATATTCTCCCATATATATATATATATATATATAATAGAGTAAACTACAGACACGTGTTTCGAGGTATCACCTCTCATCAGTGCAGTTATAGCATTTTTAGCAGCTGCCTCTGGCCGGGTTCGAGACTCGAACGAACTTACGCTCGCCAAACCATCTTACCCATACGGCCACAATCAGCTGCCAAGTATAGCAGGCAATTTAATCGCTACATTTCTAAGCGGAAATGAATTCACCAAGAGTTCTCAAACTTGGAAACAAAGTGAGATTTAGCTTAATGCTGAATACGGTGAATTTGCAATTAAATCCCTCCTAAATAAAGTGCTCAACTGAAATTAGGAGCATATAATAGAGTAAACTACAGACACGTGTTTCGAGGTATCACCTCTCATCAGTGCAGTTATAGCATTTTTAGCAGCTGCCTCTGGCCAGGTTCGAGACCCGAACGAACTTACACTCGCCAAACCTCTTACCCATATGGCCACAATCAGCTATTTACTGGATTTTTTTGAAGCATAAAATAGAAATAAAAAAATTTAAAAAAGAAGCAAATTGTCAAAAATACAACATGGCCACCTTCTTAGTTCGGGCCATTTGTTGAAATGAGAGTAACCTAAAATTTGATAATGTAGTAGATGGTATCCATCAACTTCCAACTTAGGAAAGACTAGTGATTATTTTCATTCAACTTTGTCATTTAATACTTGATGTGAAATCCTCACATTTTAAAAGATACACTTGTTGATATTAATATCAAGATTTCACAGAATATCTATATTCCTTCCACTTCAAATAATAGATAGTATTTCTTAATTGGGGGAAAAAAGCTGAGTCATTATTTATAATTTATCTGGTCTGGTTTCAATTTGATTCTTAATATCAATTTCAAATCTCTGCTCAAATTCCCATTTCATAGAATCAGTCACAGTTCAAGTTGTATATAGATCAGTTTATTCATGATAACTAAAAATCTATTGCACAATTGATCTTGTATATTGATAGGATTGAACTGGGATCAAAATGCACTAAATTGAACTGTCCAATTTAACTTGAGTAATTTGTCATCTGTGATATGAACCCTTAAGAGTTACTGCCCCTTGTCTGGGCACAAACCTGACAGTAAAATAAAGATGGCTTCTAACCCTTCACTCTTCTGAGTATACTCCGTTTAATTCAAATATGTCAACATCATCTTCATTTTCTTTTTTTCTTATTTGTTGACATTTTTGTTTTACATTTGTTCCTTGATCAATCTTGTCTTTTGCTTCTTTTAAAGACAACCTCAATTGGCTGGGGGTTTTTTTTTTTTTTTGGTTTTTTCTTTTTAAAATCTTTGTAAATGATACAGTTTATAATTTACAAGATTATTTTGTGGTTCAGATAAATTACATTTTGTACAATTTCATATTTTTTTAATGTCACAATTGATTAAATAACCTTTTTGCTTATACAGATAAAAAAAATCTATTTTTTTTTTTATCAAATGGGAATGGCTAAAAGGCCTTAAAACAGTGTTTTTTTTTGTGTGTGTGTACACATTTTTAATTTGTCCTGTAATAGAATAACGTCCTATACCGCCTCATTCCGTTTGGCCAGAAGTACATTCGTTTTCCTAATCCCCAAATGATAGCCTTTGTTTAAATGTAATATTTAGAAGTCTTTGATTTAAGGGAAATAACGGTAACTTTAGATGCAAAGGCCATTTTTAGCAATTTTTTTAATAAATCCTTATAGGAATGGGGCTCTGGATTTAGAAAATTCACAACAGGATGTTAAGAGTTAATATATCAATTATTACGAAAAAATTGAACATTTTATTATGTCAATTCCAGTCTTATATGAAGTGGGTAATAACTGATGTATTAGTATATTGTGTGGATAAATTTTAAAATATAGATGATTATCAATTGGTTAAAATTGATGTTGCAGAACAATTTATTATTTTTGTAGATTTAAAATGTTTTAAAGAAATTTTACTATGGTAATCTATTGGGTTTAAGTATTAGAGATATATTTATAACTAGAGCGGCTACCCAGCATCACCTGAGTAGAGGAAAGTAAAAAAAAAAGGGTAGTTTTGCAGATTCATTATTGTTGAATTGTGAGTTGGATCCACATAGGATGCCCTATTAAAATCCCTATGTAAAAAAAAACCCTGTGTTGATTCAGACACTCTGAAAAGTAAAATTAATGTCTGCTATTTTAAATACTAAATGCAAAAAAAAAATTCCATGCTCTTATCCTTTAAGCTTTATTTTTTTATTATCTTCATAAATATAAATCAAATCTTCATTATTTTTGTTCAAAAAGCAAGATCTGGTGATAGTGAATGTGTATATACATTTACTTTGTCATTAGTTGTTTTATTTTCATAGTTTCCTCCGGACATACATATACACAAACTGCCCTTTTTTTTTTTATATATATATATATATATATATAATTGAAGTCGTACCTAATTTTGAAAGTTAACAAAATGAAAAATCTAGGAGAGTCCGGTTGGTGTAAGGGTTACGGTCCTCGCCTGTCAGCTTGACAGTCAGGGTTCGAATCACGCACATGGTGGTCTTCCTATCTATAGCTCTGCTGATGAGGCCTAATAGGCCGAAATGTACATACAGAGATTGATTTTTCTCGATTTGTTTAGCCTTACATTTGAATAGGTATTCCCGCCTAATTAATTAATTATTAATTAACTTTCAAAATTAGGTACGACTTCAATTAAGCACATATTCTCCCAAAAATTGTCGGCTAAAAAAGCCATATCAAAACACATCGTTTGTGTATTTACTTCTCATATATATATATATATATATATATATATATAAGAATACAATACTGCCCAAGTCTCATTGTTTACAGTTGAGAAACTAAGTATTATTTCTCTCTCTTAATTGCTGTTCCATTTAGCATATGAAATAAATGTAACAATTGTTATGGAACTTATAGTAGTGTATTTGAATATACAAAAAGGTCAGAATCAAAACTAAAATGGTAGGAATTATATGGGTGCTGGGAGGCGGTGGCTGAGGGTCTACATGTCCTAAGAATGATGTTAAACTCTATCTGATGGTGAGGTTCCAGTTCTGGAGGTCTGGGAAATGTGGAGAACCCCTTCATCACCATTGTTCCCTGGTCCACTCTGACCCGGAGTGGTAGTACCTGTTATGTCTATGGGTTGAATAGAAAAACATGAGTTTATAAATAAACTTGTATTATGCATTAAGAATGAATTTATTTCACAACTTTGTCAGCATTAATGACCCACCGAGGTTGATATGCCATAAAACAAAACAAACCAAACCTAAAATGGTAGGATCACTCTATGACACTATGGAGGTGTGTAGCATAATTGTTTGAGTCGTAGGAAATGGACTCGTCGACCCGAGTTCAAATCCTGGACAAGGCTGTTTGCATTTCACATAGCGCTAATAATCTTGGGAAAGTTATGAATCCAACTATACTCCCTCCAGCTAAATCGTAAGGCAGACTGGGATCTTCAACCTTGGTTAGGTAACCCGTCTAGGAGAAGGAAAACTCTGAATTCACACCTGTTAAACGTAAGAAATTAACCTTGTGTCACATCCTGCTCGTGCAGAAGGGTTGGTATATATATATATAACATTATCAGTAATTTGACAATTATGCTTATCAACAAAGTTAACTACTAGTAAGTAAAGTCAACGGGGTGGCCTAAAGTCGGTATCAGCCAGTCAGCGAGGGAGTCTATCCCCTTTTCAATAGCACTAGACCAAGAAGATTGTTTTAGCATCTGATGTAGAGCGCCACACCTACCATCAGCTCCTTACTTTACCGCATAGATCCTTGTGCTACTCATACACTGAGTTGGCGAGGACCGTATCGAACTGGGAACCTTGTGGTTTCTAGCCGAACGCTCTACCGACTGAGCTAACCCGGCCCCTAGTAGCTGTTAAACTTTGCTACACGGGGACAGTTGACAACCAACGCTAAAAACACAAACGCCAAATAATCTATCACGGTTGTTTATTTCACACGTCCGTTCGCTTCACTTCTCAACGTTCAAAGTCCGTTGCTAAGAAACGCATGGGCACGCAAAAGGGGTTTCATAAAAGAGAAGAGTTCCCTTAAAGAAAGATAACCCAAGTTATCTTTCTTTGCTCCATGACATTAACATTAATTAACAGTAGCTTGCTGCTATTCTGCATGAACAACAATTTTTGTCTTGTAACTTATTGAGCTGTCATGAAAATATTTTTACATAGCAGAAGTTCTTGGTTTTTTGCCCTTCTCGTATGTCAAGGGCAAATGGGATTTTCGGTTGAATTAATCCATTGAATAGTATGGGAGACTTAAAATATTCATGCATTTAAATATTACTAACAGATTTAGACTTTTAAAAATATATATATATATTTTTCATAATGCTAACAAAGAATTTATTCAATAAACAAAAAAAAAAAGATTTTGCTTGCAGAAATTGAAAGGATGAAAAGTACTGTTGTAACACATTTATGAATATTTAAGTCAAGTTTGTGATAGTCACAAAAAGCACAACAGGTTAGTGGCAGTTAATGTTCATAACAGGTGCAGCAAAAAGATAAACTACATTTGTTACACAGATGAGTGAGATGTGTGTGTGTTTGTTTAAAGTGATGGCAGCAGTGAAATGAATAAAACTTGTATGAAATAAACATCTCTTTGAAATACATCTCTTAACTCTTAACATCCTGTTGAAAATTTCCAGTCCAGAGCCCTATTCTATAAGGATTTATCAAAAAATGGCTAAAAATTGCCTTTTCATTTAAAATTACCTTCTATTTTCCTTAAATCAAAGATTTCTAAATATGTTTAATATTACATTTAAACAAAGGCTATCATTTGGGGCATATTAGGAAAATTAATGTGACTTCTGGCCGGGTGGAATGAAGTGGTATAGGGCATTAAGAGTTAAGCTTGAAGTTCATTGTGGCAAGAAGTTTTTTTTTTTTAAACTATTCTTGCAATCAGAAACAGAATGAATTATTAAAGAAAGATTAATGTACAATGAACTTAAGAGCCACTCTATCTGGCGGCAATTAAGCTAGCTCCTACAGAGGGTGTTATTGAGGTCAGTAAGTCTACTGTTGGTTTGAATAACAGCAGCTAACTAAGTACAACTTAAATATGTCCAAGACAATTGGTATATATAGAAATCAAGAATGACCCATTCATGAATTTGGGTGATTTGGGTCATTCCATTCCTTAGTTCTGATTGACTGCTTGATTTGAATGACATTGTGGAGTCTTATATATATCATGTCATTCTGCAGTAGACTTTGTGACTATTGAGTTTTAAGTTACAACCGTTTGTTGCCTTGTCTTCCCAGTTCGATGGTAATTGGAACTTTAATTATTCTTCAGGTGTTCCGATTCATGTGGACATTTTTAGGCTGCAAGTGAGATCCCTTGTGGCATTAAGTTTGATCTGTGTTAAGCAGAATCCTAGAATGCTTGTCTGTTCGTCTAGATGTATCTAGAATCCTATGATTTTTGTGTTTGTTAGTGTCCTTGTCCGTTGGTCCGTGTTAAGCATGAGCAACTGAGCGCTTGTCCACCAAGGCCTTTAAATAGTTAACAAACCACGTTTTTGAGTGTGTTGATCGGCGATTCAGTCCATGCAGCCTCGAGATTCTATTAATTTGTGATCCACAGCACACCTTATATAGCAGAATATTCCAACAGGGTTCTTCATTGGGACTTTGATCCAACAATGACACTTGATTCATTGAGTACATATTTAATTTGAACTACATTTCAAACAATTAACAGTTTTCATCAAAACAATGATATAACAATTATTTCTATTTCGCGTGTGACTTTCTCTGGATTTCATAATTGATTTCAGTTATTCCCAAATTTATTTCCAAGGTATAAAAATTGTTATTATACAAAGAAAATTGTCACGAAAAATCATGTAAAAAATCACTGGAAACGACCGTAGTAATTAAAATTTGGGAATCCAAAATTTCACCCATCTATGGGTTAAATAGAAAACATGAGTTTATAAACAAAATTGTATTATCAATTAAAAATGAAATTATTTCAAAACTTTGTTAGTATTAAACATTTTTTTTTTACCAATAGAAGTATTTGGCATAAAATGACCCAAGGGGTTGACATGCTGTAAAACCCAACCAACCAAACCAAAATTTCAGGATTGCAGTGTTCAGATCAAATGGATTGTGTTTAATTTGTTCTGATTTCAAAATTATATATATTGGGTTAGGAGTAAAGTTGAAAAAAATCTGACACAATTTATTATTAGAGATGTTATTGTATGTGTGTGATAGTGTGTATGGAAAAACAACCCACAAGCAATTTTTGGTATAAACTTTGATTTTTATACCTTTCTGATTGTCTCCCAGAAAAGGATCATTTTTTATTTACTTGCTGATGGCACACGGAGGACAGGAGGCCCCCCAAAGTGGTTCAAAGACCATATTAAGACCCAGACACTATAGACTATCAATGATTATACCTATCCCAATTTATAACACTGCAGTTTTAAATGTAAATGATGATGAGTGTCTTATGGTCATCAAATATGGGAGTCTTGATTGACAGTTTTATAATAATGTATTTGTTACATTTTCTATTATTATGAATTTTGGGTGATTTTGACATTAAAAACAATATGAAAAATATTTGAATTTCAAATGCAAAAAAAAATGTATCTAAAATATGAAGAGAGGTAAAAAAAAAAAAATTGTATCATTTAGATGTGATTAATTGATGAAAGCAACTGAGATTTGTATGTTGAGAAAAAATCCAAATATTTTTTATTATATTTGGTGCTGATATAATTTGTTGAACAATTATGAAATTCAAGTCTTTCACTGCTTTTGTTAAAAATGTTAATTCTAATTAAAGTTTATGCATTTCTCTTTGATTCTCTTGTTTTTTTTTTTATCTTCATAAATATTTTATATCTTTTAATATCATAATCATCATTGCAAGATTTATTTTATTTTGTGAATTTTAGAATATTTCGCGCAATCTTGGAATAAAGCTCATATTTCGCGCAATCTTGGAATATTGCTCGTATTTCACGCTTTGAAACAAGATTTGAAACAGGGGGTATAATCAAAAAATAGAACTACCGAAACTTACTCTCTCATCACTCCCGTCTTTCATTGCTAAATTTTCCTAATTCAAATATTTAGTTAAAATAGGAAGTAAAGAATAAAATGACAGTTATTTCTTCTTGTTAATGGATTTCTTTTAAGATTTATCCCCGAGATTTTTGCTCATATTCATTAAGATAAAACCAAACAATTAGAAATCAATAATACTAAACACATATTTATTAAAATCAAATTTTTAAGATCAATATGCAAATTAGCCTTCCTGTTCACACTGTAAATCGGTATTTTGTTGTATATATAAATACACTTGCATGTTATTAGTATGTAAATATAGTCAACAGTATTAATATTGTAAAATATTTAATTAATAATTGAGGTTTGAATAAAAATAAAATCATGGAGAATGTGACATTAATAACTAAGGGAATTGTGACTTGAGTAGTGATATAGTTTCGATTACAGACAGCAAACCACACAGTCTTCATTATAATAAGATATTGTGTGTGTGTGCCTCAATATATTCTCTTAACCTCCTTTAGTGTATTTCATATTTAGTTTGGTATTCTTCATGGAATTTTCAATGCAACCCATTTATTTTCTTCAAGAGAATATCATACTTTGATTTCTTTGTCAAGTTTGGTGTTCTTTATCAAGGATTCTAGAATTGTTCTGCCAATTTTTCTCACCATCGTTCCTGTTCTTCCATTGAATTGATGTTCATTCACTCTGACTTCCTCAATGATTGAACAATAAATTTAATATCATTTTGTAATATAATAACCTAACATATGGGTGCTAGAAGGCGGTGACTGAGGGTCTTCATGTCCTTGGAATAATGTTAAACCCTATCTGATGGTGAGGTTCCAGTTCTGGAGGTCTAGGGAATCTGGAGCACCCCTTCATCACCATTGCTTCCAGGTCTACTCTGACCTGGAGTGGTAGTACCTGTTAGGGTCACATCTATGCGTTAATTAGAAAAACATGAGTCTATTAAAAAAAAATGAGTGTCCATTAAGAATTAATTTATTTCAAAACTTTGTTGGCATTAAATGACCCACTGAGGTTGATATGCCATAAAACAAACCAAACCAAACTCTTCTAACAAATCTTGGGTATGTAATGAGAGAGAGAGAGACAGACGGGATAGAGATGTGCTGAGCTGAGGGGTCTTACTCTTCTATTTCATCGGTCGCCATATTTTTCAGTGCTGACTTCTCAGGCTGATCCTGTGGGTTGCTTTCTCAGGCTGGTTCCTCTTTCTTTTTCGGGCTGGTCATTTCTTGTTTAAATGAATCAGCAAGACTTTGTTGTTTTTCTTAAGTCTTTTATTTAAAACAACCCCAGCCCACAAAGCTCATAGCGACATCCACTCTCGTCAAATGTCTAGTCGCATCTAACTAAAACTTCTCACGCGTCTAATCACGCTCTACCGGAAGGTCAAGTGACATCCACTCTCGTCAAATGTCTAGTCGCATCTAACTAAAACTTCTCACGCGTCTAATCCCGCTCTACCAGAAGGTCAAGTGAATGTTACCAGTTGCCAATCATCAGCCATGCTAATTTTCCACTGGACACCGATTCCGATCCTAGGGAAGGTTTTCGAAGAACAGTTCAGAAGACAAACTTATGCCTAAGTATTCCATGCCGCTCGACTCCGAAACATTTGCCTACCGCTGAAGGTATTACAAGCTATATCTTTATATCTCTAAAAGTTACTTCACTGCTGATATATTGAGCATTACCCTTTCTTTCTCATTTGGAAGGAACTCAACACTTTCTTCTCCTAATTACATGAACTTTATAAAAAAACATATTCTGCAGGACTTTGATCAGTATTTTTGACTACTGTAATCTATTTGTTTTAATACACATATTACTTGTTGAATTTATGAGTTATTTGTTTTTCTGTCTTAATATATGTGACCTTAGTATTATCTGTTTTATTCGGACTATTGTCCCCATCTTCATTGTTATTTGTACAACGTTTCGGCTGATATGCCCTCCGGCCTTCTTCAGGTATTTCTTGTCGGACTCTGGAACCTTCTCGGACTCGGGAACCTTCTTTTCGAACTCGGGAACTTTCTTGTCGTATTCGGGAGCCATCACGGAACTTTCCCGAGTTCAAAAAAGAAGGTTCCCGAGTTCGAAAGAAATACCTGAAGAAGGCCGGAGGGCATATCGGCCGAAACGTTGTACAAATAACAATGAAGATGGGGACAATAGTCCGAATAACGCAGATAATACTAATCTTCAAGCCTCATCTCAAACATTCATAGAAATATGTGACCTTATTGTGTGTTTGTTGTAATTATCATATATATATATATATATATATATATCCACTCATCTCAACCACTATAATCTCAATTTTTAACAGCATTTGTAGAATCACTCCAAATTCTTGATAAATGTCTTTTCTTTTCCCATTAAATTGCATTTCTATATCTGAAAGAAAAGAAAAGAAGAAAAACATAAGACAGAATTTTGAGTTGTTTGTTGATGTGCTGTTTAAATTTGAGATCATTTGAACAAGAATTGATCAAGTTAATAGATTATGGTTTATGTTGATTTTTTTAAGCACTGTGTGTGTGTGTTTTGATTTTATTTGTTCTTGTTTTATGGCATATCAACCTCAATGGGTCATTTAATGCCGACTACGTTTTTTAAATGAATTGGTGATAATGTTTAATTTTCTAAAGGTTTTTTTGGGGGGACATATTTTCTTTTGTGAATGAAACTTTTAGATGTTTTTGTTAACATATATTTTTGTGTTTTCATTTTTTTTGGAAGATTTTTAGATTTTGTTGTAGATGTGTGCTTCTTTTATGTATCCAAGTAGTTTTTCTGGGTTTATTTGGTAGAATATCTGTTTTAGATTTGTTGTTTGGTAGTATTTTTTTCATAGATTTTGATTGTTTATAAGATGTGTGTGTGTTCAGTTACAGATGTGTTCCATCGAACTACCTACACATGGAATTTGTTTATAGTGGTAAAGGCCTCTGTAGAACCAGCCACACTTTTTGGATAAGCCAATAACAGAAGAATGGTGCAAAAAATGTGCCATAGATTCTCCTGAACAACACACCTTAGGTTTTGAATTCAGTTTTCCTTCTCTTAGACAAGTTGCCCTACCAAGGCTAAAGACCCCAGACTGCCCTATTATTTTACCCATAGCTTGGAGGAGAAGGGACAGATTCCTGTCTTTCCTAAGTGAATTTAAACAGCCTTGTCCAGCAACCGGAGGGTCTGGTGGCTTCAGCCATGGACCACGTAAGCTAACATCATTGATCAAGAGGGCCATGCTCCCAGGCAACACCTGCCACCTCGATTTAAAGGGACAAGGCTGGGTTTATTGCCGATGCCTGAGGCGTCCCCTTGAGGGGGAATGCCAACAGGATCAATGCAATTTTTTTCACCCACCTCCCATGAGCTTCGGTTCGTGGGTGGTCCCACATTAATAGGGTCTTGTGCCTACCCGTACACGTGGGATACATGGTAAATATTCAGCCTTGTCCAGGAACTGGATTTGTGTCATTGAGTTCGATAATAACCATTACACCATTTGTTTAATTTTTTTTATTCACTCATATGTATGTGTTTTTAAACACTTATATAAAAGTTTTGGTTTTTTGTTGTTTTTTATTCACTCTTTTTAGTTATACTAGCAAATATATGCACCCTCCGGGTGCAAGTATTTAAGTTTTAATGTAATAAAATATTGTATTAAATTAGAAAGGCTAATGAAACTAAATAAGACTACAGATAAAAAGATTTGAAACAGAGGGAGTATAATAAAAGATTTGAAACAGAGGGAGTATAATAAAAAATGGAACAACTGAAACTTACTCTTCCATCACTCTCGTCTTTCATTGTTATTTTTTCTAATTTAAGTATTTAGTTAAAAGAGGAAGTAAAGAATAAAATGACAGTTATTTTATCTTGTTAATGGATTTCATTTAAGATTTACTGAAGAGATTTTTGCTTATATTCATTAAAATAAAACCAAACAGTTAGAAATCAATAATACTAAGCACATATTTATTAAATTCGATTTTTTAATATTAATATGCAAATTAGCCTTCCCGTACACACTGTAAACCGCTATTTTGTTGTATATGTAAATATGATTGCGTGTTGTCAGTATGTAGACATAGTTAACAGTATTAATAATGTAAGACAATTTTATTAATAATTGAGGTTTAGATAAAAATAAAATCATGGAGAATGTGATGTCAATAACTAAGTGAATTGTGACTTGAGTAGGAATATAGTTTCGGTTACAGACAGAAAAACACACAATCTCCATTATAATAAGAAGATATGTTATACACACACACCATGACTAACACATGTGTCACATGCAACTATTGATAGAGAGAAAACAAAACAAAGCTAGTGTGAAGGACACACATTGTCGTTTTTTCTATTTTAATGAATTTAATTTTGTTTACCAAATAAAGCATAAATACTGAGGTATCTGTAGTTATGAACTGTCACTCAGTTGCTTATTTTTGCTTTGTGTTGAGAGCTGAAATTTGAGGTACAAGCGAGCTTCAGATATGCTTATGTTGATAAACTTCCTCATTTTACTCCCATATATGTCTTTAAAAAAAAAATTTATTTATTATTTATATATATATATATGAAGACAGGAATCTGTCCCTTCTCCTCTAAACTATGGGTAAAATAATAGGGCAGTCTGGGTCTTCCTCATTTTATTCCCATATATGTCTAAAAAAAAAAAAAAATTTATTTATCTATAGTTCAGCTGTGGGTGAGGAAAAATTGAAATATTATTCATGGTTACACTTCAGTAATGACAGCAGTTGAATGCAGTGTAGAAATGTTTTTTTTTTTTTTTTTTTTTCAGTTAACCGCAGACTTTACCGCTACTCCACTGCTCCTCATCTACTGACAATCAGGAGAGTCACCATGACTTAATAGTTGAACTGCAACATTGTAGAAAGCAAGTTTGAACTCCAAGTCATGCTATTACGCTCACTTTCAGACAGTTATGAAATCCCCACATTCAGTTTTCCTTCTCTTAGACAAGTTGCCCTACCAAGGCTAAAGACCCCAGACTGCCCTATTATTTACCCATAGCTTGGAGGAGAAGGGACAGATTCCTGTCTTTCTAAGTGAATTTAAACAGCCTTGTCCAGCAACCGGAGGGTCTGGTGGCTTCGGCCATGGACCACGTAAGCTAACATCGTTGATCCAAGAGGGCCATGCTCCCAGGCAACACCTGCCACCTCGATTTAAAGGGGCAGGGCTGGATTTATTGCCGGTGCCTGAGGTGTCCCCTTGAGGGGAATGCCGACAGGATCAATGCATTTTTTGCACCCAGCTATGGAGTAAATAGTACCACTACTGTTCTTCTACAAGAATGACTATTGCATTAAATAACCCACAAAGATTAATGTGCCATTAAACAATGAAACCCCCGCTCTGACTCGTTTTTTTTTTTATTTCCAACCATAGTGAGCAATCAAATTTGCTAAAACAAAATTTAGGTCAAAACTTACAAATTTCTATGTGCAAGTAGATGAGGAGCAGTGGAGTAGCGGTAAAGTCTGTGGGTAACTAAAAAAAAAAAATTTTTTTAAACTCAAACATTTCTACACTGCATTCAACTGCTGTAATTACTGAAGTGCAACAATGAATAATATTTCAATTCTCCTCAACCCACAGCTGAACTTCCTGTGTCACTGGATATGTAATTAGGGTGAATGAAAGTTTTGATTTTTGAAAGAGATTGCCAAAAAGTTCTCAGCCTAACCAAGAAGGGAACGACCTCGAACCATGAAAAAAAAAGTCATCGGCATGACCTAAGGTCGTTATCAGCCTGACAGCAAGGGAGTCTATCTCCTTTTTGCTAGCTCTAGACCAAAGAGATTGTTTTTACATCTGCCACACCTACCATCAGCTACTCACTTTACCACACAAATCGCTGTGTTACTCATATGCTGAGTTGGCAAAGGCCAGTATCAAACCCAGAACCTTTCCAAAAATATTAGCATTATGTGAAATGTAAACAGACGTGTCCAGCATTTGGAGAGTTTTTATATTCCATTACCAAAATTCATTTATTTTTAGTTTTGTTTTATATTTTATTTTTATTTTGTTAAAACCTAAAAAAGTTTGCTTTATGCAACCAAATGATTTACTTTCTTTATCTCCATCTGTAATAAGAATTGGTTATTTATCTTTGCTTATACAAATATGTATTAATATTTTAAGAAAAATTTTAAAAGAATTTTAACATGCATTTGTGCTAAAATGTATTTTGTTTATTTGTGTGCTTGTGTGTGTGCGGATACATATTTTTTTTAAATAGTGTGTTTTCTTTGTGTTTCCATGTTTAAAAATATATGTTTTCTTCATGTGTTCACTGGCTTTTGTGTTGCCTCCATGTTTAAAAATATAGTGTGTTTTCTTCATGTGTTCACTGGCTTTTGTGTTGCCTCCATGTTTAAAAATATAGTGTGTTTTCTTCATGTGTTCACTGGCTTTTGTGTTGCCTCCATGTTTTAAAATATAGTGTGTTTTCTTCATGTGTTCACTGGCTTTTGTGTTGCCTCCATGTTTAAAATATAGTGTGTTTTCTTCATGTGTTCACTGGCTTTTGTGTTGCCTCCATGTTTAAAAATATAGTGTGTTTTCTTCATGTGTTCACTGGCTTTTGTGTTGCCTCCATGTTTAAAAATATAGTGTGTTTTCTTCATGTGTTCACTGGCTTTTGTGTTGCCTCCATGTTTAAAAATATAGTGTGTTTTCTTCATGTGTTCACTGGCTTTTTGTGTTGCCTCCATGTTTAAAAATATAGTGTGTTTTCTTCATGTGTTCACTGGCTTTTGTGTTGCCTCCATGTTTAAAAATATAGTGTGTTTTCTTCATGTGTTCACTGGCTTTTGTGTTGGTTTAAAATATAGTGTGTTTTCTTCATGTGTTCACTGGCTTTGTGTTGCCTCCATGTTTAAAAATATAGTGTGTTTTCTTCATGTGTTCACTGGCTTTTGTGTTGCCTCCATGCTTCATGTGTTGCCTCCATGTTTAAAATATAGTGTGTTTTCTTCATGTGTTCACTGGCTTTTGTGTTGCCTCCATGTTTAAAAATATAGTGTGTTTTCTTCATGTGTTCACTGGCTTTTGTGTTGCCTCCATGTTTAAAAATATAGTGTGTTTTCTTCATGTGTTCACTGGCTTTTGTGTTGCCTCCATGTTTAAAAATATAGTGTGTTTTCTTTGAGTGTTCAATGGCTTTTGTGTTGCCTCCATATTTAAAAAATGTTTTCTTCATGTGTTCACTGGCTTTTGTCTTGCTTCAATTAAAAAGTTGAAACCCTTTTTATATGTATGTTTACATGTGTGTGTGTTCACAAGGTTCTACCCTTAATTTCAAGGAATTTCAGATACCAAAAAGAAAAAAAAAATGACAATAAAAAGATTGATAGAAAATAAGTTTCCTAATGGAGTGAATTTGACAGATATATGAAATATCTGGTCAGATAAAATTGCTAGCTAGCTTAACAGGTGAATAGATTGATTGAACTGTTTAAATTTTCAAAATCCTTTGGGTAGCTCAATCTATCATGGCACGACAGCAAAATGCTGCATTGCCCATATTCATATTATATTTTTATCAATTTTTTTAAAGAAAATAAAACGTGTCTTCTTACTCACTGAGAGATATTTCTGTCTTCCATCAAACTTTGTGTTGCATTAAAATGGCAACACAAAAAAAATAAAAACTAGAATGATCAGAATATACTCATTGAGTATATATTTACCCAACCCCTCCACATGAGCAGGTCAATTTTTAAGTGGGTATAAGTTTAAAATCCTGGCATCTTTGGTTTAGAAGAAAATTAACTTTTTATAAATGATTATTGTTAGGAGGGGGCCTATTTATGGGTAGTACTGTATCTCACCAAGCAGACTCGAGTTAAAATAGTTGTGTTCTATTGTGTGTGTGTGTGTGTGTGGATATTTACTAATTTTTAGTTTGGGGCTCCAATAATGGAGTAACCAATGAGGATCAATCTTGAAACTAACAAAAATACAAACTAGAATGGATCAGAATATACTCATTGAGTATATATTTACCCAACCCCTCCACATGAGCAGGTTGTGATACAAGGTCAATTTTTAAGTGCAGTTTAAGAATTCAGTTTCCTTTCAAAGAACCCACTCTACCCTACTATTAACCATAGCTGGAGAGAGAATAATTGGATATATACCTTTTCCTAAGCATATTTGAAGAATAATTAAAGTTCCAATTACCGTCAAACTGGGAAGACAAGGCAACAAACGGTTGTAACTTAAATACAAACCCGAATAGTCACAAAGTCTACTGCAGAATAATAGGATATATATAAGACTCCACAATGTCATTCAAATCAAGCAGTCAAGCAGCCCTCAAGGAATGGAATGACCCAAATCACCCAAATTCATGAATGGGTCATTCTTGATTTCTATATATACCAACCGTCTTGGACACTGTTTAAGTTGTACTGCTGTTATTCAAACCAACAGTAGACTTATTGACTTCAATAATATTAGCACTAAGTGAAATGAAAACAGCCTTGCAAAATTTGAATTTGGTGTGCCATGTCCATTTTCTATGAAAATAACCATTACACCTGGAGCCCATCACCCCCAAATAGACTTATTGAGTTTACAAAGAAGGGGCCCATTTTTCCAAACAACAAAAGTTGGAGATTATTGTCACCCCAGAAGGAAAAAGTCAGTTCAATTTTTATTCACCAGAGAATAATACGCAACTTACAATGCCCTAACTTTGGAGGTGTTCATAGTGTAATGGTTATCATCATAGGAAATGGACACAGTGAATCGAGTTCACATTCTAGAGGAGGCTGTTTGCATTTCACATAGCACTGATACTCTTGGGAAAGGTATGAATCCAACTATTCTCCCTCCATATGATATGGGTGCTATATTTATAAGTAAATAGTTCTCAATATCATTGATAGAGCATTTATAATGGTAATATAATTTGTAATGATAGAGCATGATAATAAAGAAAAAAATTGCTATCTTCAGATGAGATTGCAATTTTTTCTTACTCCCTCAAAAAGATTGTATGAAACTGGTATTAATGGGGCAACCAAACAGGGGTAAGTAAACCATATTTATTTTAGGTTTAAATATATATAATATATATACGGAAGTATGATGAGGAAATTAATTCGACAGTATGTGGAGAAAATTTAGAAAAACAAACAGGATGTTATGATGGATGGAAAATTTATTGTCGATACTCAAGTATTTCAGTTTTACAGTGGAAACCTTCTTTAGGACTTAGGATTTGTTGGATAGAAGATGAAGGATGTTTAGAGTGCATTGAATTAGAAAAATGTGTGGAAAAGGGGTTATTTACAAACTACAAATGCCAAACAACTAACAGTAAATAACCTATTTTCCAAATTATATTGTCTATGTGAAATACTTGTTTATGTGATCAATAAAATCGTGGACAAAGAAGCTTAAAAATGTGGCTGGTGACCACTTCAAGCACCAATCCCTGATAAACTCCACACATGAATGCATTCAATGTATGGAGTCAGCTTAACTCACATTGG
Organism: Doryteuthis pealeii; assembly: GCA_023376005.1. NCBI lineage: Eukaryota > Metazoa > Mollusca > Cephalopoda > Myopsida > Loliginidae > Doryteuthis > Doryteuthis pealeii. The sequence goes on along the minus strand of CM042147.1, from coordinate 118,686,901 downwards.
GTGAATAGGACCATATTACCTTTAGGCACCCCTTTTTGATCTCAATTAAGAAAGGACATGTTTTTCATTTACACCGTCAATATCCGGTTGTTGGTTAGGGTTAGGGGGTTAGTTTTATAATTTTTTTTAAAAATATCTAAAAATCGTCTGTTAAAACAACCGGATATTGACGGTGTAAATGAAAAACATGTCCTTTCTTAATCGAGATCAAAAAGGGGTGCCTAAAGGTCATATGGTCCGGTGAATACCATCACACACATTAGATTGAAGTGGTTAGTTGTTTGATTCAATGGTATATCAACCTTTATAGAGTGCATAGTGTAATGGTTAGAGTCATAGGAAATGGACTCGTCGACACGAGTTCAAGTCCTGGACAAAACTGTTTGCATTTCACATAGTGCTAATACCATTAGGAAAGGGATGAATCCAACTATTCTCCCTTAAGTTATGGGTAAATAGTAGGGTGGATTGGGCTCTTTAACTTTGGCTAGGTAATCAGTCTAGGACAAAGGAAAACTCTGAATTCAAACCTGCTGAACCCAGCTTAAGAAATTGACCTTGTGTCATATCCTACTTGTGTAGAGGGGTTGGTAAATATATATAATCAATCTTTATATGTTATTTTATTCCAAACTTTGTTTGTTTTTTTATATATGTGATTTGTTTAAGAAATACTTTTCATTAACTTCACGTTTACTAATAAATGGGTTGACCCTCAGCCACCATCTTCTAGGCACCCCTTTTTGATCTCGATTAAAAAAGGATGTTTTTCATTTACACCATCAATATCCGGTTGTTTGTTAGGGGTTAGGGTTAGGGGTTAGTTTTATTATTTTTTTTTTTTTAATCTAAAAATCATTGTTTAAAACAACCGGATATTGACGGTGTAAATGAAAAACATGTCCTTTCTTAATCGAGATCAAAAAGGGGTGCCTAAAGGTCATATGGTCCGAATTTTATTTTATTTTATTCTATTTTACATTTAATTTGATTTGATATTTATCTATATTTTATTTACTTTTGAATGTTGATTTATTTGAGATTTTTTTAGTCATCCAAAAATTTAACCTTTTTTTTTTTTCATTTTTTTGTTTATTTTCAGTGACAGTGTTCGTATGCCACTAAATATCAAGAGAAACTCTGGCTGGCCCTACCTCAATACAAAAAAGGACCAAGGAAAATTATACTACTGATTCTCATTACACTTACATGTAAAAACATTCTCATTATTTTATGTTTACCATTTCTTTACAAGTCAGGAATTCTTAACCATTTTTTATTCATAGATGTCTTTGAAATCTTGTTCTGATTTTGAACTTTATTCCTTTTTATTTTTATTTTTTTTATCATATTTTTTAAAAAAATCATAAATTACAAGTTTTTCAACTTTCTGAAGTTCTGGAGGAAATATTTTCATTATTCCATACATTATTTGGACTGTTGTCTTTGTTGGTGTTGTTATTAACACAATATTTTAGTCAATGAATTATTTGGCCTTCTTTTCACACACACACACACACACACACACACACACACACACACACACACACATATATATATGATTAAAAGTTGAGGAACAAAATGGATAAAACACAAACAGTTTCAATCGATTATTATTTTGCCTCTATGTATTTATGAAGCTTCATCAGAAATTTTTATTTTGAAACACAACTGCTATATATATATATATATATATATATATATAGTGAAAAGGTTTGATGAAGCTTTGTAAATAGACAGTCGAAATATTAATTGATTGAAATTGTTTGTGTTTTATCCACTTCGTTCCTCAACTTTTAACCACATTTTGTCGGATTTTACCCAATCTGTTACTTCCTCATATATATATATTATATATATATATATATATATATATAAGTTAGAGAAAGGAAATTGTAATGTAACGGTTAAGATTGAAAACTATCACAATGCTGGAATAAATGAAAATAATTTTAACAATTTTGTGTGTTATAATATTTTCATATTAAACAGGCATTGTTGTTTTCATATTTTTTTATTTTTCTCTGCTTGTATCTAGCCTTCTATCAACCTATCTAATCTATATATATATATATATATATATATATAATCTGGTATTTAGAGACTAAATATTACATACATCTTCATCTTCAACACAATCAACGTTTCAGTTGAAATATTCTTAAAACCTTCCTCATATATATATATATTATATTTAGTCTTTAAAAATTAAATATAACATACTTCTGAGGAAGGCTGAAGAATGTATCGGTCAAAAATTAGTTTAGATAACAACAAAGATGAAATAATGTTGTATGGAATAAAGAATATTTTTTTTTACAGAAAATAAGGAATAGTTTGAAAAGTTAATTATATGCAAGCCATTTGTTGAGCTTCTTATTGTTATCATCAGGTCATGCTGATTCCCATAACTCACTATACATCTTATATACAAAATCAAACTGTTTAAATGGGACCATATGACCTTAAGGCACCCCTTTTGCGATTTTGACTCATGGGGACACTTTTCTCATTTACACCGTAAAAATCCGGTTGTTTGTTAGGGGTTAGGGTTAGGGGTTAGTTTTATAATTTTTTAAATAAAAACTCTAAATATCGTCTGTTAACAATTAACCGGATTTTGACAGTGTAAATGGAAAAAAAATGTCCCCACAAATCGAAATCGCAAAAGGGGTGCCTTAAGGTCATATGGTCCTTTAAATGTACTAAAATCTTTCTGAACATACCCTGCTGAAATTTAGGTATGTCACAAATATTTAGATCACTTAATCATTCATAAGACAAGGATTGTCATAAAATATCATGTTATTTATGATATTACTATTTCATTTGTTAACTTTTTTTTTTTTTTTTGCATAAAATTTACATATTTTATTTGAGATATATTGACCAAACAAAATGGTGACTGTCTACTTTGAAGGCTGAAAGAAGTAGATTTGTTGGATCTAAAAATGATTTTGCTTCAAAAACTGCCTGTTCAACCACTCATCCCAACTATAAAAATTAAAATTAAAAATATAATTATCCCCTTATCTATAAAACTCTTGAACTTCAGATTAAGAATTTTTACTAGAGAAATAAAAAGTTGTTATCTACAAAACAAACAAAACAAAAAGGGTTAAATCGAACTTAACGGACCTAAATTCCACCATTGTATGTCACACTGCCAAAAGAAAAAAAAATACTAAAAATCTGGAAATTAACTGAATTTAATGAAATTTTCCGTGTTGATATATTAATGAATAAAAGATATAATGCACCAGTTATTTTATTTAAAAACTTTTACATTTTTTAACTTTGAACCACGTATTTTTGAGGCATAACACAGATTCTCAAAGATACATAGTTCAAAGTTAACTGACCTGAAAAAATGTAAAAGTTTTTAAATAAAATAACTGGTGCATTATATCTTTATGGAATACGATGGTGGAATTTAGGTCCATTAAGTTTGATTTAACTACAAAACGATTTGCAATTTATTTAGTCAAAATATACTCTATTTAGGATGGAGTCAAATATTTTTGAAAGATCAATATTTTGAATTGAAAGAAAATTTTATTTCAGATGAATTTGCTTGGTTGAAAAAAATAGAATTAATTTTTGTACTTTTTTTATTTAATTTTTAGGGTTTCCATAATTTCATTTCCCTCTTAGATTCATTATTGTAAAGTTAGTCAAAAAGTTAGTTGTGTATTTGGCAGGAGTGCATGTGTGCATCTCTCTCTCTCTCTCTCTCTCTCCATATATATATATATATATATATATATGAAAGAGAAAGATAGAGAGCATATATTTAAGTTAGGATAGCATAGAATAGTCAAAGGAGCTTGATAACTGTCAGTTTCTCACCTATGCGATCAACCGATCATAGGCGGGAAACTGACAGTTACCAAGCACCGTTGACTCTCTGTCTACGCTATCCTTAGATATATGCTCTATCACTGATATTGAGGACTCTTTATCTATATCTCAATATACGTATATATATATATATATATATATATATATATATGTGTGTGTGTGTGTGTGTGATGGATGGTGGTAAGGAATACAACTTTGATCTATCATGAATAAAATACTACCAAGCAAGTAATTTGAAAAAACCTTTATGAAAATAAGACCATCCAGGATTTTACATTTCCTAAAATGTACTCAAAAATATGAGTAATTGAACAATAGTTAAAATATATACATATATACATTTGTTTTCTACCAAACTATTGCCACGAATCCAAAACTTAGTCGGCATTAAATGACCTACCGAGGTTGATATGCTGTAAAACAAAACAAACAAACTGGGTGGGGTGAGGGTCAGAACAGGTAGTTTGAGGAGCTGGATAATTTTGCTTATTTTACAAGCTTCATCTGGACATGTGCAACTTCTTTTTCTTTTCTTTTTTCTTTTTTTTTTTTTTTTTTCTTTTTTTTTTCTTTTTTTTTTCTTTTTCTTTTTTTTTTTTTTCTTTTCACAGATGCCTAAAATTGTGATCTGCATTTTTTAAACAATTTTTTTTTTTTTTTCAACTCCACAATTCATCATTTCTATCAAAATTCACTTGGTTTCTATTCTATATTCCCAGGTTTTCAGTTATGCATTTCTGGCCATTTAAAAGGACAAACCTGGTTGAAATAAATTCATTCATTTTTCGATTCAATTTTTACTCTTGGATTGAAAAAAAAAAAAGAAAAAAGAAAAAAAAATTTAAATACATTCAATTTTTATTTGATATTTTTCTACTTTTAACTAAAAAGACAACAACCAAATTATTAATTTTTTTAATGAATTAATTCAGACATTTTTGATTCTTCAGAATCTTTTCATTTTGTTTTGTGTTACTCTTCTTTCATTAAAATTTGTATTTTTTTTCCATTTTTATGTAAATTACATTAACCATGCAAAATACACACACACACACATACATCTTAATTTGTCTCCCTCATCACTTGAAAAAGTGACATCTGATGCTCATATTATGGTCAAGTCACGTTAAAAGCACTGATTTTCACTAGATCAACGAAGTTAAGCAGTAATGAACCTGTTAAATACTTAGATGGGTGACCATGTAAGCAAAGCAGGTACTGTAAGCAATCTGGTATCAAAATGACTTAATTTGGCATTAGATGACCCAAAAAGAGTTGATATGCCATAAAGGAAGAATCGAGACCATCCAAAATAGAGCATTGTTGTGATCGGCAAGAATACTCAGAAGAGTCCTGGAGACCTGAGAAGACTTGCTGTCACTCAGCCTCCAGTGAACCACCAGATACGGCAGGTGTGAAAAACTAATAATAATAAAATAATATAATAATAACTGCTTACGGTCAAATCATGTTGAAAACATCGGTTCCCGCTATATCACAGAAGTTAGGCAGCGATGTGTCTGTTCAATACTTAAATGGGTGACCATTTAAACAACGGCAGGTACTGTAAGTAAGAACCTGATATAAAAATTACTTTGTTCGGCATTAAATGACCCGAAATAGGTTGATATGCCATAAAACAAAACAACCATTACCAATAACTTTCACACGACCCGCGCAACACCTCCTTTGGGTATATTTATACATTATCGCCTATAAATAAGCAAATACCTAACAATACTTTACCACCCTGTCAGCTGGGGCTATAGAATACGCCGACTGCACCTCTGCAGAGGGGTAAAATCCCCCAATGGGGCCACCTGTTGGCTATGGTTGGTGACTCATGATACTTAAAGATGGAATCCGGGGGCTGAGCAATTCATGACGTGTAACACTCCACTTTAGTACTTACTTACTTACTGTCGTTCAAAATCCTTTCACGGTTTTAAAAGTAAAGTCAGTGGAACAGCTTATTGGGCAGCAAAGGAGTCTATCCCCTTTTCATTAGCACTTGACCAAGGACATTGTTTTTGCATCTGGCTTGGATCACCACGCCTACCATCAGCCCCCCCACTTTACTGCACAGATCCAGGCTGTGCTACTTATGCACTTAGTGGTTGAAGGCTGGTAATCAGCCGGTCACATCAAGCATGTATATGATTGACCTGAAACTATTTCCCTTATGGTGAATCCCGACCCTTTTTATCAGATATGTGCTAGAAGGCAATGGCTGGGGATCTTTGTGTCCTGGGTATGACGTTAAACTGCATCTCGTAAAACAAAACAAAACAAAGAAACGACCTGATTTTCATATTCAGAATCTTTTCATTTTGTCCTGTGTTACTTTTCATTCATTAAAGTTTGCTTGTTTTCTTAAACAGCAATTTGTTTTTATTTTTATAAATATAAATTGTGCCAAATTACTCACACGCACACACACGCTCAACACACACACACACAACATACTCACACACACACACTCACACACACACATACATACCAGTGGATTTTTATCAACTGGGGTTCAAAATCCTTTCACAGTTTTAAAAGTAAAGTCGGTGGAATGGCTTATTGGACAGCAAGGGAGTCTATCTCCTTTTCATTAGCACTTGACCAAGGACATTGTTTTTGCATCTGGTTTGGATCGCCACACCTACCATCAGCCCCCCCACTTTACTGCACAGATCCAAGCTGTGCTACTTATGCACTTAGTGGGTGAAGTCTGGTAATCAGCTGGTCACATCAAGCATGTATATGATTGTCCTGACACTATTGCCCTTATGGCGAATCTCCGACCCTTTTTTATCAGATATGTGCTAGAAGGCAGTGGCTGGGGATCTTTGTATCCTGGGTATGACGTTAAACTGCATCTCGTAAAACAAAACAAAACAAAGAAATGACCTGATTTTCATATTCAGAATCTTTTCATTTTGTCCTGTGTTACTTTCATTCATTAAAGTTTGCTTGTTTTCTTAAACAGCAATTTGTTTTTATTTTTATAAATATAAATTGTGCCAAATTACTCACACGCACACACACACACACACACATACATACCAGTGGATTTTTATCTACTGGGGTTCAAAATCCTTTCACGGTTTTTAAAGTAAAGTCGGTGGAATGGCTTATTGGACAGCAAGGAGTCTATCCCCTTTTCGTTAGCACTTGACCAAGGACATTGTTTTGCATCTGGCTTGGATCGTCACGCCTACCATCAGCCCCCCACCCCCACCCCACTTTATTGCACAGATCCAGGCTGTGCTACTTATGCACTTAGTGGGTGAAGGCCGGTATAGAACCCAGAACCTTGTGGTTCCTAGGCAGATGCTCTACCGACTGAGCTAAACCGAACAGATTTGATTGAATCCAAATACAAATACAAATTCAATAACAAAAAACTTTTACACAACCATTTTATTCTCACTCATCATAATATTGTCTTTGAGAACAGTCATTAACATTCCTAATTTTGTTTGGACCATTAAACAGCTTTTTTTTTTTTTTTTTTTGCTTTTCTTTTCTTTTCTTTTCTTTTCTTTTTCTTTTTTTCTTTTTCTTTTTCTCTTTTTCTTTTTTTTTTTTTCTTTTTTCTTTTTTCTTTTTTTCTTTTTTCTTTCTTTTTCTTTTTTCTATTTTTTTCTATTTTCTATTTTCTTTTTCTTCTTTTTTTGTTGCTTTTTTTCTCTTTTCTTTTTGCTTTTTTCTTTTTTTTCTTTTTTCTTTTTTCTTTTTTTCCTTTTCTCTTTTTCTCTTTTCCTTTCTCTTTTCCTCTTCTTTTCCTCTTTTTTTCCTTTCTATTTTTTTCTTTTGCTTTTCTTTCTTTCTTTTCTCTTTTTCTCTTGTATTTGATATTATGAAAACAATGTTTTGGCTATTCCATTCTTCAGCTCTCATTAAACAAGTCTAAAATCCATAACATAAAAGAAGAGGTTGGGGGTGGGGGACAACTGATTTTCTTAGATGTACATGCATAGTAGCATTGTTACATCTGTGTACTTAGTGCTGCTGAAATAGACCTTGTAGATCCATGACTCTTTTTTTTCTATTGCCATTTTTTACACCCCCTATGTTTTTCCTCTTTTCTTCGGGTTCAGTTCTACCAACAAAATTTTGTTTGGTTATATGGAATTTACCTTCTTTTTGAGCAATAAGTACTGGTATTCTACTTATAACATTACTAATACTTGCTGAAATATCATAGATGTTATATATGTATATATATATATATATATATATATATATGAAGTAAATGGAAGTTAATCTGACAGTATGAATTTAACATTTTTAGAAAAAACAAATGATGTTAATAGTTTGCTGACATTATGGATTATAATGCTTCTGTTTTTTTAAAATAAAATTTAATTTAATTCAAATTTTAACACAGAATACGCATTTAAAAAAAAAAAATTCCAGCATTGAAAACCAGCGGTCTTCATCAAGATATGAAGGAAAGACGAAAAAAATAACTGTTAGAAGGAACCCCTCCTTCTAACGGTTATTTTTTCGTCTTTCCTTCATATTTTGCTCTTGATGAAGACCACTCTATTAAAAAGGTTGAAACAGATTCTGTCAGCAAACTATTAACATCATTTGTTTTTTCTAAAAATATTAAATTCATATATATATATTATATATATATATATATATATATATATATACTGCAGTTACCATTAAATCCACCAAGCAGATAAGTATACAATCTTATTTACTTCAGGATTTTTTCACTAAAATCAATTAAAATGTGCTCAATATAAAAAAGCTAAATAGACAATTGAAATTGAATGGTTTAAAATGTACCTCCATTCTGTTTGAATTTTGTTGTTTTAAAGTGCTAAAAAATAGGTGCAAATATTACCATTAAATCCACCAAGCACGTAACTGCAGTATATTTGCTTCTATTTTTGTTGAGCACTTTAAAACAACAAAAATTGAACAGAATGGAGGTAGATTTTAAACCATTCGATTTTAATTATATTCATACACAGGGTGTCCTAAAAGTCACTTAGGTATTTTAAAAAAAAATTAAAAAACATGCATATTTGTTAGTAATTTGTTAATTTTTTGTAGCATTGAAAAATTTACATAATGAAATATATTTACTTCAATTATCAAAAATATTGCAATTTACATATTCTAAAAAATGATAAGTTTATGAAAATAAAAAATTAAAACTTTTATTCTATTTTCAAAATCCACAGGTGAATTTGGAGATACCATATATATATATATATATATATATATATATATATAATAGTTAAGGAAAAATAGTTAAGGGTCTACCATGATTTCAATCCATATGATTTCATCAGGACCCAATCCTACGCTTAATTAAGTTAATGTAGTTTTACATTTAGGAAAAGAAATGTATCTCAGTTTAAGTAAGAAATTACATCGACTTAGTTAAGTGTGGGGTTGGGTCCTGATGAAATTATTTGGATTGAAACCATGGTAGATCCTTAACACTTTTCCTCTACTACTATTATTATTATTATTATTACTCTATGTCTTTAAACATAAAAATCTATTACTGTCAAAAAGCTATATGTTTAATGCTTTGAACCTATAAGCCCAATATTATTACTATACACCTGATATTTCTGCCTCATAGAGATCATAAGTCCACTGTTTTGATTGATGAGTCTGGCTATAAGTCTGGGATAGCCAACCACATTTGTTTTTATATATATATATATATATATATATATATATATATATATATATTTTGTATATGAACTTTAAACTTGAATTATGGAATCTTTACCATGTTTCAAGTTTGTGCATGATTCATTAAAATTATAGATAATGCTTTTTCATTTCATAATACTATTAAAAAAAAAACTAGTACTTATATATATTATAAGTAATGTCTTTATCCAAACATTATAACATCTATTTTTATACAGCAGTATATCTTAATAGAAATCAAAGGCCAATAACTTGTCACAAATCTTTTTAAAAAAATCTTCAGGAATTTATGTTTAATTTTTACCAGTTTCAATAACTGTTTAGCATTTCAAATGACTTCATTACTACATATATATAAATTTTTTGCCATCAAAATCATATTAACAGATGGTATAGTTTTTAGATATATATATATATCTAAATTAGGGTAGCAAAGACATGAAGTCAATGGCGCTTGGTAAATGAGAGTTCTTCACCTAGGCAATTTTCAAACAAAGTCTTGGTTTGAAAATCGCATAGACAAGGAACTGCTATTTTAGTAAGTGCCATTGACTTTGTGTCTTTGCTACCCTAACTCAGATATACATGCTCTATCAATGATATTGAGCACTTTTTACTTATAAACATAGCAAACTATATTATCAATATTAATATATATACATACATATATATAGAGAGAGAGATAAAAGGGTATGCAAACAAACAATGCTGTTAAAATGAAAATATTTTATATCATATTCATAGCTAATATTGAATATGATATAAAATAATATGAATATGATATAAAATATTTTCATTTTAACAGCATTGTTTGTTTGCATACCCTTTTATCTATACATATACCTTTGGATTCATTTCCTTACTCTTAACTTTATATATATATATATATATATATATATATATATAAAGTAGTATACTTATTGGTCATGAATAAGTACACTCCTAATAATTGTTAATAAAAAGTTAATTTTCTTCTAAACCAAAATATAGTAGGATCTTTAAAAAAAATTCTACTAGGACATAGATACTATTAGGTAGTATTCATTACCACACTTTTCAGCAGTGAAACTCTGTAACAAAAAATGAAATTGCATATATATATATATATATATATATATATATATATATATATTTGTATATGTATAAGTATTAACTTACCGGTGGGTATAAGAACGATCGTTGGAAGCGCACAATATCCAGAGGTTAAGGTTGAGAAAAAACAAATACAAAGTGCTCAATACAATGTAGAGCATAAATTTATTTAAGAATGGAAATGAGTAACCTACTCGAGTTTCATCGATAGATTCTTCAGGGTTACTTTTAAATTAATCGAGTTTACGATTAATCTTTGGTGTTATAAACATGCCCGTTGGAATGGGACTTAAATTTAGTAGAGGAACGCTTGTTTACATTAAATGTAAACAAGCGTTCCTCTACTAAATTTAAGTCCCATTCCAACGGGCATGTTTATAACACCAAAGATTAATCGTAAACTCGATTAATTTAAAAGTAACCCTGAAGAATCTATCGATGAAACTCGAGTAGGTTACTCATTTCCATTCTTAAATAAATATATATATATATATATATATATATATATAAAGTAGACAAACAATCTGTTTGAGATGGCGATATCCGACAATTTTTAGGAGATTATGTGCTTAATTGAAGTTGTACCTAATTTGTAATTTAATTAGTTATGATTAAATGAATTAGGCGTGCATATCAGTTTAAATGTAAGGCATAAACAAATCGAGAAAAAGTCAATCTCTGTATGTACATTTCAGTCTATTAGGCCTCATCAGCAGAGCTATAGACAGGGCAGTGCTTTGTGCGTTATTTGAATCCTACCTGTCAGGCTGACTGGCGGGGACTCTAACCATTACACCAAGCTGGCTTACCCAGATTTCTCGTTTATTTTAAACTGATATATATATATCGCACTTTTTTTGGTTGACTTACAGCACGACAGTATGAAGTAGACAAACAATCTGTTTGAGATGGCAATAGCCGACAATTCATTTAATTATAACTAATTAATTTACAAATTAGGTATGACTTCAATTAAGCACATAATCTCCTAAATATATATATATATATATAAGGAGGTGTAATGGTTATCATCATAGGAAATGAACACAGTAACTCAAGTTCAAATCCTGGACAATGTTGTTTGCATTTTATATAGCATTAATACTCTTGGAAAAGGTATGAATCCAACTATTCTCCCTCCAGCTATGGATAAATAGTAGAGTACACTGGACACTTTAACCTTGGAATGGTTACCAGTCTAGGAGAAGAAAAAAAGTTTTCAAACTCTGTTAAATTCTGCTTAAGAAATTGACCTTGTGCCGCATCCTACTTCTGCAGAGGGGTTGGTAAATACATATAAGGGTACTTATTTTTGGATTGCAACATATTTGTATTTTTGGTTACAGAGTTTCAATGTTGTAGAGTTTGGTAATAATGATACTTGATAATACCTAATAATATCCATTTTGATTGTATAATGTTCCGCTAGAACAGTGGTTCCCAACTTTTTTCTATTCCCGCACCCTTAAAAGAGTTTTGCTCTGACCCCACACCACTACAGTTTATACTATTGTCCAAAAATATAGAATGTAAATCCATACTACAGTTTCATCAAAAGATCATATATATTTCACTCTCTAAATCTAATATAACATGTAATATGTTCTTCGACATGATGAAGGGTTATTAATAATAATCTGAAATAAAGAAATGAAAATATAAATAATATTAATTACAAAAGAAATTTAATCTAAATTTGAACAGACACTTCTCGCACCCCCTGGAATGATGCTCGCATCCCTGGTCGAGAAACACCTGCTTTAGAAATAAAAATCCTGTTATCTTTGGTTTAGAATAAAATTAACTTTTTATAAAAGAAAATTGTTAGGGGTGTACTTATTTATGGGCAATACTGTGACTGTGTAATCAATAATACTTTTTTTTTCTGTCATATGTGATGAAATATTAGAGATGGTGTAGTTGTTTTGTCTGACTGATGCTCCAACTTTTTAAAAATTTTATTATGAAATATTCATCTGTAGTATCTTTTTCCCATTATTACAACCTCAGGAACATTTACCGTATTTGATGGCATAAAAGACCCCCACAACCTGCTCCCTAAAAAATGACTCAGAAAATCAGATCTTATATGTAAAATTGAGCCCTCTGGTAGGTGTATGTTTAATCAGACATTATGTACAGGATGGTCCGAAAGTCCATACCCATACATTTTGTAATGATAAATGAAAACATGGATAGGCTTAAGAAAGCTTTATTCTTCTTAGAATAATGTTACTGTTTACTGAGAGTTTATATACTCTTAGAATCACCAAAGAGTTCCCCCAAAGGGGCAGTAATAATAATATAGGGGGGGTAACTCTCAATTACTTATTATACATTACTTTTTTTTTTTTAGGCAAAATAATTACATAATACAACCCAAAATTTTAAAAATAATCTTTTTTTTATTATTATTTCATTTATTATCCATTTATTTTTTTTATTTATTTATTAGAAGTAAAATAATTATATAACTTATATAAGTTAGAATTAAGATATAGTGCTATAGAGTTATCTATACATATATAAAGGGCAGTTATGTGAATCTGTATATCCGGAGGAAACTTCGAAAAATAAAACAATTGACGACAAAGTATATATATACACATTAAATATCTCCAGGAAATTGAAAAATAAAATTTAAATGATAATAGCATGGAATTTTTTATTTTTTTTTGCATGTTGTATTTCGAATAGGAGACATTAATTTTTCTTTTCATAGTGTCTGGATCAACGCAAGGTGTTTTTGTTTTTTGTTGTAGGGGTTTTAATGGGGCATCCTGCAATGATCCAACTCGAGATTCAATCATAATGGATCTGCGAGACTAACTTTTTGATCCCTCCCTTCTACCTAGCCGCTTCTAGTAGTTAATAATAGTTTATAAGTTATAGTATTATAGAATTAAGCTGGAGTAACTTGGGGTCTTATATGCTGTTAAATGTGGTTGTAGAGTTAACTAAGAGTATAAAATCTGTTGAGAGAAAAAAAAAAAAACATACTGAACTATATTTTGCCGAATGATATTCAGGGATTTTTCTTACTGAATTTTACGTTTTGAAATATTTTAGTTTTTTATCATTGTTTTTTTCATGGTGGCAGTGTGAACACATTGAATTATTTTTGTAAACAGAATTTGAATAAAATACATGTGAAAATCTTTAACTAAATAAAGGTTTGTTTATTTTAGATTTTCTAAAAAAAAAAACATGTTTTGAGTTTCTTTATTTGATACAATATACAAATTCTGTTCTTAGCTTCTTCTGGATTCCAAAGGAATATATATATATATATATATATATATATGTTGAAAAGAGAAATAAAGGAAAGAAAGTATAGAATGGATAAAATAGGATATTTTAATCAATTTTACTTACACGTGTTTCGGTCTGGAGTTTATCCATCTGTACATTATTCAAACTATTATTATTTTTAAATAACAAATGAAATGATAATAATAATAATAATAGAAAAAATGTAGAAATGTTCCACACACAAAGAAATATCGACCTTCCTCAGAGTAAATCCTTATTTTTTTAAATAGAATTTGTTGGATAAACTCCTGACCGAAACACGTGTAAGTAAAATTAATTAAAATATCCTGTTTTATCCATTCTATACTTTCTTTCCTTTATTTCTCTTTTCAACATACCGTCGGATTCACTTCCATTTTCATTATATATATATATATATATATATGTATGTATGTATGTGTGTGTGTGATGGGTTTTGTGAAAAATGGCTACTTTTGTCATCTATTTTTTGTCTGTAAAATGAGTTCTAGAGCTTCCCTACTCTTAAAAATTGGTTTATAAAAGCATTTCGGCCCAAGGAATCCAAAAATGTTATCAGAAAAGTCTTAAAGTTAACCAATTTTTAGATATTAATGAAAGTATCAAAAATAGATTACAAAAAGTCGCCATTTTTCACAAACACCACTAAATTTGGAGAGCTAAAAATCGACATAACTCGGCCAATCTTTGGAATTGGAAGCTCAAATTTTGGGGGATTGTCTAACTTTAACATAATCCACACCTGGACAAAATTTCAGAACTCGGGTTGTTGGGCTAACCAATGACTTATGATCCCATCTATGGGTTAAATAGATTTTTTTTATATGAGTTTACAAAAAATGTATTTTAAAAAAATTAGATACCCAGCATGAATGAATAAAACAAAACGTCTTCACCATAAAATAATCCTAAGAGTTGACATGCTGCAAAATCCAACCAAACCAAACCAGGTTATTGGAATGATTCAGTACCTTGGGTAACAGAAATTATGTCATAAGACAAGATGAGTATTGTGTTTTAAAAGGGGTTTAATGTGGTGCAAAAAGATTGCTAAAACTTAATGCTTTTAGCGGTTTTAAATCACATATATATAGAGAGAGTAACAAGTCATGAACACTTATCTTTTGTAGAGTTCTTTTGGGGGAAAGAATTCTGGTTGTAGGCTCATTCGTTGTTGGGTCTGCTGCTATGTTCCCCCAATGTTGGGGTGCTGTCAGTGTTCGTTGTAGTAGTCAGTAGTCTCTGTTGCTCTCTCTCTCTCTCTCTTTTATTTCTTTTTCCTCTCTTTCTCCAGAAATCCGAATACCGTTTTATTTTTAATCATCAAATTCCCTGTAGACCATCAGTAATAGAGTTTCTGGCATAAGAAAGGAAAAAAGACAAGATGAGTATTGTGTTTTAAAAGGGGTTTATTGTGGTGCGAAAAGATGTCTAAAACTTAATGCTTTTAGCAGTCTTAAGTCACATATATATAGAGAGCAACAAGTCATGAACACTTATCTTTTGTATAGTTCTTGTGTGGGTTAAGAATTCTGGTTGTAGGCTCTTTCATTGTTGGATCTGCTGCTATGTTTATTTGCCCAAAATTGGGGGGTAGTAGTAATTGTTGGTCACTAGTTGTTAGCCATCTCTGCTGCTGTCAGGTTCTGTTCTCCCAGGAGGGACATCTGCCATTCTCCGAGTACCTTTTACTGTTCTGAGGATTTTGGCCCCTAATTGGGGTAGTAGTAATTGTTGGTCACTAGTTGTCAGCCATCTCTACTGCTGTCAGGTTCTGTTCTCCTAGGAAGGACGTTTGCCCTCTCTGAGTACCTTTTACTGTTCTGAGGATTTTGGCCCCTAATTGGGGTAGTAGTAATTGTTGGTCACTAGTTGTCAGCCATCTCTGCTGCTGTCAAGTTCTGTTCTCCCAGGAGGGATGTCTGCCCTCTCCGAGTACCTTTTACTGTTCTGAGGATTTTGGCCCCTTCTAGTTCCTACTTCTGGAATTTGTCAGGGGAAGATAACCCATATTTTTCATATGGGTTATTTCTACCCAATGGAGCAGATGTCATGCAACCAGTTGAAACTACCAAAAAATGGAGTAACATGAATATTAGACAAGCCTCAGAAAAAAATTAAATTGGGGAGGTTAAACTGCCATTAACAAATCCCTTGTCCTTGCGTTTTATGATCCCACCAAACCAATGGCGGGTGCCAGGCTTGAGGACGCAGTGTATCAAGAGGTGGAAGAGAAAAGAAAGTCTATAGCTTTCGCATCACATACCCTTATAACTAGGGGTAAGAACCCCCCCAATGGAGCCACCTGTTGCCCGTGGGTGGTAACCCATGATGCTTAAGGACGGAATCCTGATGGATGAGCAGTCCATGACTTGCAACACTCCACTTAGACCCATACTTAGGCTAGATGGGCAATCGAAGAGGCCCCCTCCGATCAATCGGCCCTATATGATTACCCCAACCCTATTGCCCTTATAGCAAACCCCAACCCTTTTTATTATATATGTGCTAGAAGGCGGTGGCTGAGGGTCTTCATGTTCTGGGAATGATGTTAAACTCTATCTGATGGTGAGGTTCCAGTTCTGGAGATCTGGGGAATGTGGAACCCCTCTTCATCACCATTGCTCTCTGATCCAATCTGACCCGGAGTGGTAGTACCTGTTAGGGTCCCATCTATGGGTTAGATAGAAAAATGTGTTTATAAAAAAAATTGAGTATCCACTAAGAATGAATTTATTTCAAAACTTTATCGGCATTAAGTGACCCACTGAGGTTGATATGCCATAAAACAAACCAAACCAAACCCTTAGAACTGCTGAAAGAATATATGGCCAAATAGAAAAAGAATGCCTCACAGCCATTTGAGTCTGCGAGAAATATGACAGATACTTAACAGGACTCTATAGATTTCGTCTGTATACTGATCATAAGCCATTAGTACCCCTATTAAACACTCAGTACCTTATAAGGCCCCTTTAAGGTACAAGAGATTACTTATGAAACTTAGAAGGTACAAATACAATCAAAAAAAAAGAAAAAGACTAAAACTATTGTTGAGATTTTTGCTATATAAGGTGTGTGAAGTGTGTGGTGTAATGGTTAAAGTTATGGGAAATGGACTCGTCGCCCCGAGTTCAAATCCTGGACGTGGTAATTGCATTTCACTTAGCGCTAATACCCTTGGGAAAGGTGTGAATCCTACTCTCCCTCCAGCTATGGGCAAATAGCAGGGCAGACTGGGTTCTTTAACCATGGCTAGGTAACCAGTCTAGGAGAAGGAAAACTCTGAATTCAAACCTGTTGAACTCCGCTTAAGAAATTTACCTTGTGTCGTATCCTGCTCGTGCGGAGGAGTTGGTAAATATATATATAAGGTGTGTGATAGATGCCTGCTTTTACTTATAGACTCGGCAAGAATCATGTGATCGATTCATAATCTGTTCTATTCAACAAACTTAATTGGTGATATAGCCCTACAATTCTAGGCTTGCCTTTCGACAAGTAGTGAGTCCTTAATATCTCCATTGCCCTTCTGCCATCATCTCTCGCTTCGCGCAGTGGAAGCATGCTGGGCCCATAACCTTTTAAGTTTTTAAATGCCATCCTTGGCCAGTTGAAAAGGGCTTAAAGTAAGTCAGTCCTGAGTTATGGAATCCTTTGGTAAGTGAATAAGTCCTGTCCTGCATATAGTTAAAGGTCCAGTGATTTAATCCTATGTCCGTCGTCCACGAAAGTCGCAGTAATTATGAGTAGTTATGGCCAGTACTGCCGGTATAAGTATTGTCTCAGCAGCAGAGTACTGCCAGTGATTGGCCAAGAGAGATCACATGATTCTTGCCGAGTCTATAAGTAAAAGCAGGCGTCTATCACACACCTTATATAGCAAAAATCTCAACAAGTATAAATAAGTATTTCTGGCTAAGTACCTTTTTCAACCAGGAATATTAAAGATTTCAACAACAACAAAAAAAGGAGCAAAAGAAAAGTGGATATTTGACATGATTTCGGTGCAGAAATCTGTAGGTGTAGCCCATAGCCAATGTAAACAGCCTGCGTGGGCGAAGAGGTGTGTCTACAGAAAAAAACTGCGTAGATGTCACGAACAAAGAGGCGTGACACCGGGGGTCAGACTACAATAAAAGAAGCCCGTAGAGATCGATTATAGAGACGACGATCAGGTTTAAGATCACTTGAAAAGAATTCCTGAAGGCTCCACATTGCATAACCCTGCCCACGATTCTCAGCTGTACACAACCGGGGAAAATAAACATCTCATCTTACATTTTCCTAAATACAAGTGTTTGTGTTCTTTGACGGGTCCAGTGTGTAACAGTTAAACCTAACAGACGTGTTCTCATGTCATGATTGAGGAAGCTGTAAATGCACAAACCCAACAACATTAGATAAGATATAACATACAGCTATTATGCAATTTATGTACATAAAGAAAGAAGAAACGAGAAGCGGAAAAGAACAAAGTCAAAATGAAAACATTAAAAGATGATTTAATGTACAAAAAAGATCGGAAAGATAAAACAGAACAAGAAAATAATGTTACATAATTATTAGATACCTAATATTTATGTGCAATAGTGTAGAAAATAAGATGGCGTTTTAAGTGCAGCTGACGGCCTTGAAGATTGAGTGACAAGCTTGACCTCAGTCCTAACCCTATCTTCTGGGGATAGCCATGAGAACCGGTAGATAGGACCCTCTCTTCCGGTTTAGATAGTAAGTTTCAGTCAGTTAGAGACTAGCAGCCGAGCCCGATGGAAGGGTAAGTCGCGTTACGCGCGCTCCCGTCTTAATCTGCACAGATGTCTGGTTGGGGATTTAAAAATAAAGTAAGATCAAAGCAAATCAGAGTCTTGTGTTATTACCTCTAAAAACTAACAATGACACAGTGCTTCTGATAAAGAGAAATCCCCAATAGAAGACCAGACCCGAAGTCCCCAAGAAAGTCCAGACCTTAGAAGATTCCAGACCAAGACAAGATGTTATAAGATTCCAAAGACGGCCAGAAGAATAGAGTAAGAAAGAAGTAAGTAATGAGAAGGGTATGCAACAATAAAACATAGTCAAACTCCATACAGTGACTATTTATACATCGGAAATGTTACAAAATTAGTTTGAATATGATAAAGTGAACATTTCAGGTCAAGTTTTAAATTAATCCAAACATTAACTGGTGTAAAGGAAATGCCAATTCAAAGAGTCTACAATACATTAGTGAAATAGAGTTTTATAGTGAAACTAGAAAAAAATATTACCCATTAGGTCACCCATTGAGGTCTCGGTAGACAATTGGGAGTATGGAAAAGAGAATTTGCCAAGTGAATTTTTTTTTTTTTTTAAATATGTCCAGAGAGTTTTATAAAAACATTAAAATCATTTTTTAAGATTTCTAGGAAAGGTAACATTTGGCCTAATTTAAATTGAAATGGATCATGGAATTTTATTAAGCTACAGGCTTAATCTTAACATACAAATAAAGATAGAAGTTAAATGTCTCTCTCACAATCACTCTCCCATCTCTCTCTTTATGCACATAGAGAAATTAACATATATAACAAGGGGGTAATCAAGAGAAGGGGAAGTGATAAGCAGAATGTGAAGTGAGAGATGGGTCAGTTTTTACTTAATTGCTAATTATGACTAATTAGAACCAATTAAAATGATTTTTTTTTTCAAACTTAACTAAATTCTAAAAGCAAGGAATATTGGTAATTTTCACCTTTAGTTGGCTAAATTCCTAGCATAAAATTGTGCGTGCATTATCTGAAATGAACTTAATTGTTATTAAGAACACATTTTATGATATTTTTGTGTTAAAGCATGCAGTTGTATTGTTTTCGAAAAAGTTTTTAAGATTTGTTTATTTCGCACGGAGACTTTCAAAATGGCTACTGGCTTGTTTCAAAGTGAAAGTCAAGGGAGGTTACTCTAATTGCTTTATTTGCGAGGAATTTTGACAACTAAAGGTGAAAAAAAACCCGGAATATTTTAGTATGAATTTTGTGTCATTAAACTAAACAGGAAAAAAAGCCTTTAGGAGACAAACATTGATTCACTCATCTTTAGTATAACTAGCAAATATATGCACCCTCCGGGCGGAAGTAATTAAGTTTTAATGTAATAAAATATTATATTAAATTAGAAAGGCTAATGAAACTAAATAAGAATGCAGATAATAAGATTTGAAACAGAGGTGGGGTATAATCGAAAAATAGAACAACTGAAATTTCTCTTCCATCACTCTCGTCTTTCATTGTTATTTTTTCTAATTTAAGTATTTAGTTAAAAGAGGAAGTAAAATAAACTTAGTTATTTTTTCTTGTTAATGGATTTCATTTAAGATTCATTGAAGAGATTTTTGCTTATATTCATTAAAATAAAACCAAACAGTTAGAAATCAATAATACTAAGCCCATATTTATTAAAATCACATTTTTAATATCAATATGCAAATTAGTCTTTCAGTTCACGCTGTAAACTGCTATTTTGTTGTATATATAAATATAATTGCATGTTGTTAGTAAGTAGATATGGTTAACAGTGGCTTCGGCCTCTGGACCATTGATATAATTAACGGCGTCGATCCCAGGGGGCCATCCCCCCAGGCAACACCTGCCCCTCGATTTAAAGGAGCAGGGCTGGGTTTATTGCCCAGTGCCTGAGGCGCCCCCCTTGAGGGGGAATGCCGACGGGATCGACGCAATTTTTCACCTCCCACCCCATGAGTCTCGGCTTGTGGGTGGTCCCACATAAATAGGGCCTTTGTGCCTGACCCGTACAAGTGGGGTACGTGGAAAATATCAAGTAGATATGGTTAACAGTATTAATAAGGTAAAACAATTTTATTAATAATTCAGGTTAAAATTAAAATAAAATCATTGAGAATGTGATATCAATAACTAAATTGTGACTTGAGTAGAATATAGTTTCGGTTACAGACAGACAAACACACAATCTCCATTATAATAAGATAATATTGAACATAAATTTTTTCTAAAATGCTTTTATGAGATTAAAATTACATTGTCTGCAGATAACAAAAGCTAGTCTAGACAGATACAGATTTGTAAGTGGGTGGAGGGTATTATTGTTTAGGTTTTTTTTTGGTTTTTTTCTTTAGTTAGGTAGCCTTTTGCATTTAATTCATCAAAGTTAGTATTTCCACTTTGGTCTGATTATTAATAAAATACTCTCCATTATTAAGTATAAGTTAAGGCAAACACAAACACTGTAATACTATAGCACAGGCTTTAGTATTTTGCTATACACCTAAGCCTATTGGAAGACAGAGGGGGCAACTTTACTCATGTAGTGACGAGTCGAACTTACCTGACTCAAAGCGTCCTCGGTGCCTGGCCTGCGAAACTGTCCATGGCAGAAGAAGGAATGTAGTTGGGGCGGTACGCCATTGTACCCACTCTGAGTAAAAAGTGTCAAGAAGTTGGAGGGGGCATAGTGGACTTTTTATAGAGGTTGCGAGGCATTATGGGTGACTACCCATGGTGCATTGCAACTTTTATTTGGCTATAAAAGCGACCCATTTTTGCCTGAACGGTGCATTGCATTTTTGTTCTTCAGTAACAGAGTGTCGAGAAAGTGGAAGAGGAAGAAGAGAGAAGAGAAAGCGAAAGAGAAGCTGGTGGACAATTTTCAACTCACTAAGGTAAATTAAAAATGAAATGAATTAGATAAAAACATTTCAGTTCTAAAAGAAAATTTTTAAAAAAATCAATTTACGAGCCTCTCCTCAGAAATTGCTGACTTCGATGGGAGACAAAATAGAATTAATTGTCTCCCTTTTTACATTAAGGAGGGGCTCTCCCATGTCACATGTTCTTTTTGGTCACGTGACAAGGCAAACTCTAGAATAACCCCTTTTTACGAATATGATGTTAGAAATGACAGATATAGTCATTTGCTTCGCAGCAGCTATCAATGATGCCTATCTTTGTTCCCAGACCTCCTGAAAAATAGTAAGTGGCTTCCACTCCTTGTTGTTTAAACCAGTCTTTGTGTTCCTTGAACACCTTGTAACTCTTTTGTGGTTTGGATTTAAATTTTGTTTTGTTTTACAGCATATCAACCAGTAAAGGCCAAAGTGGAATGTTGCATATCATGGACTGCTCATCCACAAGGGTTCCATCCTTAAGCATCACGGGTCACCACCCACGGCCAACAGGTGGCCCCATTGGGGGAGTCTTACCCCTCTGCAGAGGTGCAGTCAGTGTATTCTTACGCCCCAGCCGACAGAGCGGGTTATTCATTTGCTATTATTGAACAAAATTAATAGCCCTATATTGTTTATTTCTGATAGCTTCAAGAAACGTAAAAGATCAAGACGGTTCACTTGTAATTGCCGAATATAATGAAAGTCTTTTCTGTTTTGTTTTTTTAGTATTATTTGGATTATTTGGCTGTTGTCCTCATCTTCATTCTTATCTGTACAACGTTTCCTCCGATGTGCCCTCCGGCCTTCATCAGGTATTTCTTGTCGGACTTGAGAACTTTCTCGACAGGTCGGTTTGTGGATTGGGATAGAAAATTGGTTCCCTCTTTGTATGTTGTATAATTAAATGTTATATTGTATTTTCTTTTTTCAGTAAATGTTAAACTCAATTTAAGAGATGTATCTGCTTTGAAATAAAACTTAAAAGGATTCATGGTTTTGTCAAGACCATTAAATGGAATTGAAACACACAGGATTTGAACAGCTTCATCCAGGATTTGTACTCAGCTTCATCCAGGATTTGAACTCAGCTTCATCCAGGATTTGTACTCAGCTTCATCCAGGATTTGTACTCAGCTTCATCCAGGATTTGTGCTCAGCTTCATACTCAGCTTCATCCAGGATTTACTCAGCTTCATCAAGATTTGTGCTCAGCCTCATCCAGGATTTGAACTCAGCTTCATCCAGGATTTGTACTCAGCTTTTGTGTCCATTTCCTTCCAATGATAACCATTAACCATGTCTGCTTCCCCCAATTATCAGCAGGACAAAGACATTCTCACCATCTTTTATCACCCCCACCCCCGTTCTAGTTATGTGTCCTACCCACTTCTATTTCTATTATATCTCTTACTTATTCCTAGTATTAACCTTTTCATTAAACTTTATGTAACTTTAAATTTGTTTGCAAGTGATTTTTTTTAAATTTCCCTATTTCATACCTCTCTCTCTCTCTCTACATACCTTATTATAATGGAGATTGTGTGTTTGTCTGTCTGTAACTGAAATTACATTACTATTCAAGCCACAATTCCCTTAATTATTTATGGCACATTCTCCATCATTTTATTTTTTATCTAAACCTCAATTATGAATAAGATTGGTTTACATTATTAATACTGTTGACCTTATCTATTCAATTGTATTTATATTTACAACAAAATAGCGCTTTATAATGTCAACAGGAAGGCTAATTTGCATATTGATATTAAAAATTGATTTTAATAAATATATACTTAGTATTATTGATTTTTAATTGTTTAGTTTTATCTTAATAAATATAAACAAAAATCTCGGAATAAATCTTAAAAGAAATCTATTAACAAGAACAAATAACTGTAATTTTATTCTTTACTTCCAATTTTAACTAAATAATTAAATTAGGAAAATTTAGGTATGAAAGACGGGAGTTATGGAAAAACAAGTTTCAGTCGTTTCAATTTTTCGATTTTGAAATCTTTTTATCTGCATTCTTATTTAGTTTCATTAACCTTTCTAATTTAATATAATATTTAATTGATATAATCAGAATTTTATTTGAGACAGTATTTTTCCGTTTCGTAGTTGAGTGTATTTTGAGTTTTTTTATTTGCATTTAATATGAAGTGTCTGGGGTATTTTAAAGTTTTGAGAGGTTTTTCAATGTGTTTGTATTCACCTTCTAGATACTGTGGACTGCATTTTCGCAGTGCCTGTAGGTAGAAACCGATTATAAGGCCTGTTGTAATTTTGTTGTGTTGGGAGTAAAAGTGTATGTAGTCATTTTTATTGGTAATTTTTGTTGATGAGATCGCCACTCACAGACCTTTAGCTCCACCAACCCATAGATGCTGATAGGTACGTGTCCTGCATCACTGATGCATAAAAATCTAAAAATATGCATAAAAATCATATCCATGCATTCCAGTGTTTTTTTCTCCTTCCAGCTAACTGTAAATACATTTCAATATTTTCTTGGAAACGAATTACACTGTATGGAGTGCAAGGTAGGGGTTAGACGTCTTTAGTTGCTCATAAATAAAAACTCTAATTTATTAAGAAACTTTAGTTGGGACACAACAAATTTCCTGGGGACTCCTTCAAATCAAATACATGCATCTCTGGATGCACTAAATTGATTACACTATATGGGGTGCAAGGTAGGGGTTAGACAGCTTTAGTTGTTCCTAAATATAAACTTTAGTTGGGACCCATCAAATTTACTGTGGACTCATTCAAATCAAATACATGCATCTCTGGATGCAGTAAATTAATTACACTATATGGGGTGCAAGGTAGGTTAGATGGCTTTAGTTATTCATAAATATAAACTTTAGTTGGGACCCATCAAATTTACTGTGGACTCATTCAAATAAAATACATGCATCTATGGATGCACTAAATTATATGGGTGCAAGGTAGGGTTAGACAGGTAGTGGTTAGGACCCATCAAATTTACTGTTGATATATGGGGTGCAAGGTAGGGGTTAGACAGCTTTAGTTGTTCATAAATATAAACTTTAGTTGGGACCCATCAAATTTACTGTGGACTCATTCAAATAAAATACATGCATCTATGGATGCACTAAATTATATGGGTGCAAGGTCGGGGTTAGACAGGTAGTGGTTAGGACCCATCAAATTTACTGTTGATATATGGGGTGCAAGGTAGGGGTTAGACAGCTTTAGTTGTTCATAAATATAAACTTTAGTTGGACCCATCAAATTTACTGTGGACTCATTCAAATAAAATACATGCATCTATGGATGCACTAAATTATATGGGTGCAAGGTAGGGGTTAGACAGGTAGTGGTTAGGACCCATCAAATTTACTGTTGATATATGGGGTGCAAGGTAGGGGTTAGACAGCTTTAGTTGTTCCTAAATATAAACTTTAGTTGGGACCATCAAATTTACTGTGGACTCATTCAAATAAAATACATGCATCTATGGATGCACTAAATTATATGGGTGCAAGGTCGGGGTTAGACAGGTAGTGGTTAGGACCCATCAAATTTACTGTTGATATATGGGGTGCAAGGTAGGGGTTAGACAGCTTTAGTTGTTCATAAATATAAACTTTAGTTGGGACCCATCAAATTTACTGTGGACTCATTCAAATAAAATACATGCATCTATGGATGCACTAAATTATATGGGTGCAAGGTCGGGGTTAGACAGGTAGTGGTTAGGACCCATCAAATTTACTGTTGATATATGGGGTGCAAGGTAGGGGTTAGACAGCTTTAGTTGTTCATAAATATAAACTTTAGTTGGGACCCATCAAATTTACTGTGGACTCATTCAAATAAAATACATGCATCTATGGATGCACTAAATTATATGGGTGCAAGGTAGGGGTTAGACAGGTAGTGGTTAGGACCATCAAATTTACTGTTGATATATGGGGTGCAAGGTAGGGGTTAGACAGCTTTAGTTGTTCATAAATATAAACTTTAGTTGGGACCCATCAAATTTACTGTGGACTCATTCAAATAAAATACATGCATCTATGGATGCACTAAATTATATGGGTGCAAGGTAGGGGTTAGACAGGTAGTGGTTAGGACCATCAAATTTACTGTTGATATATGGGGTGCAAGGTAGGGGTTAGACAGCTTTAGTTGTTCATAAATATAAACTTTAGTTGGGACCCATCAAATTTACTGTGGACTCATTCAAATAAAATACATGCATCTATGGATGCACTAAATTATATGGGTGCAAGGGGTTAGACAGGTAGTGGTTAGGACCCATCAAATTTACTGTTGATATATGGGGTGCAAGGTAGGGGTTAGACAGCTTTAGTTGTTCATAAATATAAACTTTAGTTGGGACCCATCAAATTTACTGTGGACTCATTCAAATAAAATACATGCATCTATGGATGCACTAAATTATATGGGTGCAAGGTAGGGGTTAGACAGGTAGTGGTTAGGACCATCAAATTTACTGTTGATATATGGGGTGCAAGGTAGGGGTTAGACAGCTTTAGTTGTTCATAAATATAAACTTTAGTTAGGACCCATCAAATTTACTGTGGATTCATTCAAATAATACATGCATCTCTGGATGCACTAAATTAATTACACTATATGGGGTGCAAGGTAGGGTTAGACAGCTTTAGTTGTTCATAAATATAAACTTTAGTTAGGACCCATCAAATTACTGTGGATTCATTCAAATCAAATATGTGCATCCCAGGATGCACTAAATTAAAAAGCTATCAACATCACTGACAGCCAGTCAATATAAACCAAAAGCTGAAAAAAAATCCTACGCCAAACAAAACGTACATAAAGTATTAAAGCAATTGAATCTGTTTTCAACTATGTAGCCTAAATTTTCTGATGATATTTGATAAAATAGAAATGACATCAACATTTGGCCTGATAACATTTCTATTGCATATCATGTGACAATGAATTCATTTTTGTTTTGTTATTGCTTGGATACAATTACAGCCACAAGTTTACTGCTTATTTCATGGTTGGTTGCTAAATACATTTATAACAAAAAGAAGTCATTTCACATGATAATTCTTTCTCTAGTGTTTAAAGAATGCAGAAAATAATTGACCAAGAATTTTTTTTTTGCCACAACTTATTATACAGGGTGTCCACAAAGTCTGGGTACATGGAGATTTCACTATTGTATTTATTTGTTGTCATTTTCCATATATACAGGGTGTCCACAAAGTCGGTACATGGAGATTTCACTAAAATAATCTCCTTGGTCTAGCACTAGTGAAAAGGGGATAGACTCCCTCGCTGTCTAGCTGATACTGACATTAGGCCACTTTACTTACTTACAAGTTGACTAAGTGTAATGAAAAAACAAGAGTTTATTTATGCATTTATTTTTTTACTGTTAAGGTTTGATCTAATATCCAGTTAGGGCTGAACTTGCACAATGGCTGGAAAAATTAAACGAAAACTTTTTTGGAGGTCCCCATAACAGTTTAACTACAGTTTATGAATTATGAATACGAAAAAAACAAAGGACAAACTTGCAGACAGAAAATGGCTGCATTATTTAACAATATATGCCTACAAGAAAAAATGCTGCCTAAATACACACACACACACACAATATATATATATATATATATATATGTATATATATATTTGGGAATAAAAGGCCTTAAAATACCATGGGTATCATGTTATGGACCATTTACACTGTTTACAATAATTAAACATTGAGCTCTCATATGAACCTGAACTCTATAACAAAACTGGTAGAGAATTAAGACCCGCTAGAATCACCTTGTACCAAGAAACTTGGTACTGCACCAAAGTATATATATATTATATATATATATATATATATATATATATGTTAAGATAAATATTCTTTCAAGCTGTAGCCATATCAGTGCCACTTAGACTCTAACAAAACACCTAGAGATAAGGCTAGGATGCTGCGTGCTGTCTTCATCAAATCTTGGAAGCAGCACCCCACAAAAAAAACCCCGCCTGTATAGCTATTGTGCCCACGTGTAAGATACACAGGAGACATCACTTATGAGTTCAATTCTTGTTTTTCCAGCATGTCTTGTTCATCTTACTTGGATGGTTTATGTGATAAAAGGCAAATGGCTATACAGGGCGGGGTTTTTTTGTTGGGGTGCTGCTTCCAATTGATGAAGACAGCACGCAGCATCCTGCCTATCTTAGGTGTTTTGTTAGAGTCTAAGTGGCACTGATATGCTACAGCTTGAAAGAATTATTATCTTAAAATATATATATATATATATATATATTAATATATATATACTTGTGCGAAAGTACCAAGTTTCTTTGTTACAAGGTGATTCTAGGCGGGTCTTTAATTCTCTTACAGTAGTTGTATAGAGTTCAGGTTTCATATGAGAAGCTCAATGTTTATTATTTAAACAGTGTTAAATGGTCCATAACATGATACCCATGTCATTTAAGGCCTTTTATTCCCAAATATATATATACATATTATTATAATATTATATGTGTGGGTGTTGTGTGTATTTACGCATTTTTTCTTGTAGGATTATTTGTTAATAATGCAGCCATTTTCTGTCTGCAAGTTTTTGTCCTTTGTTTTTTTCGTATTCATAATTCATAAAACTGTAGTTAAACTGTTATGGGGGACCTCCAAAAAAGTTTTCGTTTTTAAATTTTCAAGCATGTGCAAGTCAGCCCTAACTGGATATTAGATCAAACCTTAACAGTAAAATAAATAATGCATAATAAACTCTTGTTTTTCATTACACTTAGTCACTAAGTAAGTAAAAGTGGCCTAATGTCGTATCAGCTAGACAGCGAGGGAGTCTTCCCCTTTTTCATAGTGCTAGCCAAGGAGATTATTTAGTGACATTCCATGTACCCAGACTTTGGGACACCCGTGTATAAATAATGGAAAAAAGGACACAAATAAATACAATAGTGAAATCTCCAGTTACCCAGACTTTGTGGACACCCTGTATAAATAAGTGTGCAAAATAAATCTGGTCAATTCATTTTCTGCATTCTTAAACACTGAGAAAGAATTATCATGTGAAATGACTTTCTTTTTGTTATAAAATGTATTTAGCAACCAACCATGAAATAGCAGTAAACTTGTGGCCTGTAATTGTATCCAAGCAATAACAAAACAAAAATGAATTCATGTCACATGATAGCAATAGAAATTTTATCAGGCCAAGTTGATGTCATTCTATTTTATCAATACATCAGAAAATTTTAGCTCATAGTTGAAAACAGATCAATGCTTAATACTTTATGTACGTTTTGTTTTGGCGTAGGATTTTTTTCCACAGCTTTTGGTTTATAGACTGGCTGTCAGGGATGTTGATAGCTTTTTTATTTCAGTGCATCCTGGGATGCAATATTTGATTTTGAATTGAATCCACAGTAATTTGTGGGTCCTTAACTAAAGTTATATTATGAACACTAAGCTGTCTAACCCTACCTTGCACCCATATAGTGTAATTATTTAGTTGCATCCAGAGATGCATGTATTTGATTTGAATGAATCCACAGTAAATTTGATGGGGTTCGCTAACTAAAGTCTTATAATTTCATGAACAACTAAAGCTTGTCTTAACCCCTACCTTGCACCCATATATCAACAGTAAATTTGATGGGTCCTTAACACTACGTCTAACCCTACCTTGACCCATATAAATTTAGTGCATCCATAGTGCATGTATTTTATTTGAATGAGGTCACAGTAAATTCTGATGGTCCCAACTTAAAGTTATATTTATGAACAACTAAAGCTGTCTAACCCCTCCTTGACCCCATATTATCAACAGTAAATTTGATGGGTCCTAACACTACCTGTCTAACCCCGACCTTGACCACCCATATTAATTTAGTCATCCATAGATGCCATGTTTTATTTGATGGAGTCCACAGTAAAATTGAAATGGTCCCAACTAAAGTTTATATTTTATGAAAACTAAAGCTGTCTTAACCCCCTACTTGCACCCCATATATCCACAGCTAAATTTGATGGGTCCTAACCACTCCTGTCTAACCCTACCTTCACCCATATAATTTAGGCATCATAGATGCCATGTTTTTATTTGAATGAGTACACAGTAAATTTTGATGGGTCCAACTAAAGTTTATATTTCCATGAACAACTAAAGCTGTCTAACCCCTTACCTTGACCCATAATCAACAGTAAATTGATGGGTCCATAAACCACTACCTGTTCTAACCCCGACCTTGGCACCCAATCATTAATTAGTGCATCCATTAGATGCATTGTAATTTTTATTTGAATGAGCACAGTAAATTTGATGGTCCCAACTAAGTTTATATTTATGAACAAATAAAGCGTCTAACCCTACCTGCAACCCCAGTATACCACAGTAAATTTGATGGGTCCTAACCACACCGTCTAACCCCGACTTGCACCATAAATTTAGTTGATCCATAGATGCATGTATTTTATTTGAATGAGTCACAGTAAATTTTGATGCGTCCCCAACTAAAGTTATATTTTTATGAAACAACTAAAGCTGTCTAACCCTACCTTGCACCCCATATTCAACAGTAAATTGATGGGTCCTAACCACTACCTCCTGTCTAACCGACTTGCCCCATATAATAGTGCATCATGATGCATTGTATTTATTTGAATGAGTCCACAGTAAATTTGATGGTCCCAACTAAAGTTTATATTTTTAGGGACAACTAAAGTGTCTAAACCCTACCTTGGCACCCCATTATCCACAGTAAATTGAGGTCCTAACCACTACCTGTCTAACCCCCTACCTTGCACCCATAAAATTGAGCTGCATCCATAGATGCATGTATTTTATTTGATTGAGTCCACAGAATTGATGGGTCCCAACTAAAGTTCTATTTATGAACAACTAAAGCTGTCTAACCCTACCTTCCACCCATATATCAACAGTAAATTTGATGGGTCCTAACCCACTCCTGTCTAACCCCGCACCTTGCACCCATATTAATTTAGTGCATCCATAGATGCATGTATTTTATTTGAATGAGTCCACAGTAAATTTGATGGGTCCCAAACTAAAGTTTATATTTATGAACAACAAAAGCTGTCCTAACCCCTACCTTGCCCCATATTAATCAACAGTAAATTTGATGGGTCCTAACCACTACCTGTCTACCCCTACCTTGCACCCAATATTTTAGTGCCTCATAGATGCATGATTTTATTGAATGATCCACAGTAAATTTATGGGTCCCAACAAAGTTTTATATTTAATGAATAACAAAGCCATCTTAACCCACCTTGCACCCCATTATGCTAATATTTACTGCATCAGAGATGATGTATTTGATTTGATGGTCCACAGGTAAATTGATGGGCCCAACTAAAGTTAATTTAGGAACAACTAAAAGCTGCGTAACCCTACCTTGCACCCCATATAGTTATCCAATTAGTTTGCATCCAAGATGCATGTATTTGATTGAAGGAAGTCCAGGAAATTTTTGTGCTCCCAACTAAAGTTTCTTAATAAATTAGAGTCTTTTATTTATGAGCAACTAAAGACGTCTAACCCCTACCTGTTGCACTTCCATACAGTGTAATCGTTCCAGAAAATATTTGAAATGTATTTACAGTTAGCTGGAAGGAGAAAAAACACTGGAATGCATGGAATGATTTTTATGCATATTTTAGATTTTTATGCATCAGTGATGCAGGACACGTACTATCAGCATCCTATGGGTTGGTGGAGCTAAAGGTCTGTGAGTGCGATTCATCAAACAAACATTACAATAAAATGACTACATACACTTTTACTCCCAACACAACAAAAATTACAACAGGCCTTATAATCGGTTTCTACCTACTAGGCACTCAAAAATGCAGTCCACAGATCTAGAGGTGAATACAAACACATTGAAAAACCCTCTCAAAACTTTAAAATACCCAGACACTTCATATTAATGCAAATAAAAAAACTCAAATACACTCAACTACAAACGGAAAAATACTGTCTCAAATAAAATTCTGATTATATTCAATTAAATATTATATTAAATTAGAAAGGTTAATGAAACTAAATAAGAATGCAGATAAAAAGATTTCAAAACGAAAAATTGAAACGACTGAAATTGTTTTTCCATAACTCCGTCTTTCATACCTAAATTTTCCTAATTTAATTATTTAGTTAAAATTGGAAGTAGAAGAATAAAATTTACAGTATTTGTTCTTGTTAATAGATTTCGTAAGATTTATCTCAGATTTTGTTATATTTATAAGATAAAACTAAACAATTAAAAATCAATAATACTAAGTATATATTTATTAAAATCAAATTTTAATATCAATATGCAAAATTAGCCTTCCTGTTGACATTTATAAAGCGCTATTTTGTTGTAAATATAAATAACAATTGAATAGATAGGTTCACAGTATTAATAATGTAACCAATTTTATTCATAATTGAGGTTTAGATAAAAATAAAATGATGGAGAATGTGTCATATAAATAATTAAGGGAATTGTGGCTTGAATTAGTAATGTAATTTCAGTTACAGACAGACAAACACACAATCTCCATTATGATAAAGTATGTAGAGAGAGAGAGAGAGTATAAAATAGGGAAATTTAAAAAAAATCACTTGCAAACAAATTTAAAGTTACATAAATTTAATGAAAAGGTTAATACTGGAATAAGTAAGAGATATAATAGAAAAGAAGTGGTAGGACACATAATAGAACGGGGGTGGGGTGATAAAGATGTTCCAGAATGTCTTTGTCCTGCTGATAATTGGGGGAAGCAGACATGGTGTAATGGTTATATTAAGGAATTGGACACAAGAAGCTGAGTACAAATCCTGATGAAGCTTGAGTACAAATCCTGGATGAGGCTGGACAAATCTTGAATGAAGCTGAGTAACATCTGGATGATGAAGCTGAGCACAATCCTGGATTGAAGCTGAGTACAATCCTGGATGAAGCTGGAGCACAAATCTGGATGAAGCTGAGCACAAATCCGAGAAGCTGAGTACAAATCCTGGATGAAGCTGAGTACAAACCTGGATGAAGCTGAGTTTCAAATCCTAGGATGAAGCTGAGTACAATCCTGCACGAAGCTGTTTGTGTTTCAATTCCCATTTAAGTCTTGACAAAACTATGAATCCTTAAGTTTATTTCAAAGCAGATACATCTCTTTAAATTGAGTTTAACCATTTACTGAAAAAAGAAAATACAATATAACATTTAATTATACAACATACAAAGCAGGGAACCAATTTTCTATCCCAAACCACAACCGACCTGTCGAGAAATTCTCGAGTCCGACAAGAAATACCTGATGAAGGCCGGAGGCACATCGGAGGAAACGTTAGTACAAGATAAGAATGAAGTGAGGACAACAGTCCAAATAATCCAAAAATACTAAAAAAAACAAAACAGAAAAGACTTTCATTATATTCGGCAATACAAGTGAACCGTCTTGATCTTTTACGTTTCTTGAAGCTATCAGAAATAAACAATATAGGGCTATTAATTTTGTTCAATAATAGCAAAGAATAACCCGCTCGTCGGCTGGGGGCGTAGATACACTGACTGCACCTCTGCAGAGGGTAAGACTCCCCCAATGGGGCACCTGTTGGCTGTGGTGGTGACCCGTGATGCTTAAGGATGGAACCTTGTGGCCTGAGCAGTCCATGACATGCAACATTTCCACTTTGGCCCTTACTGGTTGATATGCTGTAAAACAAAACAAAATCCAAATCAAACCACAAAAGAGTACAAGGTGTTCAAGGAACACGAAGACTGGTTTAACAACAAGAGTGGAAGCGACTTACTATTTTTCAGGAGTCTGGGAACAAAGGCAGGCATCATTCGTAGTGCTGCGAAGCAAATGACTACATCCTGTCATTTCTAACACCGTATTCGTAAAAGGGTGGTGATCTAGGTTTGCCTTGTCACGTGTGACCAAAAAGAAAGTTGGACATGGAGAGCCCCTCCTTAGTGTAAAAGGGAGACAATTAATTTATTTTGTCTCCCATCAAAGTCAGCAATTTCTGAGAGAGGCTCGAAATTGATTGTTTAAATTTCTTTTAGGAACTGAAATGTTTTTATCTAATTCATTCATTAATTTACCCTTAGTGAGTTGAAAATTTGTCTCCACCAGCTATCTCTTTCGCTTTCTCTTTTCCTCCTCTTTTTCCTCTTCCCTTTCGGACCACTCTGTTACTGAAGAACAAAAAATGCATGCACCGTCAGGTAAAAATGGTCGCTTTTAACCCAAATAAAGTTGCAATGCACCATGGTAGTCACCATAATGCCTCGCCAACCTTATAAAAAGTCCACTATGCCCCCTCTAACTTCTTGACACTTTACTCAGATGGTCAATGGCGTACCGCCCCAACTACATTCCTTCTTTCTGCCATAGGGCAGTTTCGCAGGCCAGGCACCGGGACGCTTTGAGTCAGGTAAGTTCGACTCACGCACTTAATGTAGTAAAGTTGCCCCCTCTGTCTTCCATAGGCTGCTAGGGTGTATAGAAAATTACTAAAGCCTGTGCTATATATTACGTGTTTGTGTGTTGCCTTCAACTTTAAACTTAATAATGGAAAGTATTTTATTAATAATCAGACCAAAGTGGAAATACTAACTTTGATGAATAAATGCAAAAGGCTACCTAACTAAAGAAAAAAACCAAAAAAAAAACCTAAACAAAATACCCTTCCACCCACTTACCAAATCTGTATCTGTCTAGACTAGCTTTTGTTATCTGCAGACAATGTAATTTTATCTCATAAAAGCCTTTAGAAAAAAATTATGTTTTCAATATTACTTCTTATTATAATGGAGATTGTGTGTTTTCTGTCTGTTAACCGAAACTATATACTACCAAGTCACAAATCCCTTAGTTTACATCACATTCTCAATGATTTTATTTTAATTTTAACTGCAATTATTATTAAAATTGTTTTACCTATTAATACTTGTTAACATATCTTACTTTGATATTTTCCACGTACCCCACTTGTCCGGTCAGCACAAAAGCCCTATTTATGTGGGACCACCCACAAGGCCGAGACTCATGGGTGGCAGTGTGAAAACAAAGTCGTACGATCCGTCGGCATTCCCTCAAAGGGGACGCCTCAGGCGAACTGAAGAAGACAAAAAACCCAGTCCTGCCCTTAAATCGAGGGGGAGAGTGTTGCCTAGAGGGGGATGCCCCCTGGATCCCAGACCAGCCGTTATTATATCAATGGCCCAAGAGCCGAAAGCCACTGTTAACCATAATCTGATATTTTCACGTACCCCACTTGAGGGTCAGCAAAAGGCCCATTATTGGACCACCCACAAGGCGAGACTCATGGGGGGGAGGTGAAAATTGCGTCGATCCGTCGGACATACCCCTTCAAGGGGTGCGAACCTCAGGCCTGAGCAATAAACCCAGCCTGTCCTTATATCGAGGGGCAGTGTTGCCTGGGGGGATGAGCCCCTGGGATCGCGCCGTTAATTATATCATGGTCCAGAGGCCGAAGCCACTGTATAACCATATCTACTACTAAACAACATGCAAATTATATTCTATATAATACAACAAAATAGCAGTTTACAGCGTGAACTGAAAGACTAATTTGCATATGATACTTAAATGTGATTTATTAATAATATGTGCTTAGATTTATTTTGATTTCTAACTGAGGTTTATTATTTATGAATATAAGCAAAAAATCTCTTCAATGAATCTTAAATGAAATCCGATTAACAAGAAAAATACTAAGTTATATTCTTTACTCCTCTTTTAACTAAATACTTAAATTAGAAACAATAACAATTGAAAGACGAGAGTGATGGAAGAGTTAAATTTCAGGATTGTTCTAATTTTCGAATCTATACCACCACCACTATTTCAAATACTTCATTATCTGCATTCTTAATTTAGTTCAATTTAGCCCTTTTAATTTTAATATAATATTTTAGTACATTAAACTAATACTTACCGCCCGGAGGGTGCTAATGCTAGTTATACTAAAGATGAGTGAATTTTTTTTTTCCTTTATTTTTTTTTTTTTTTTTTTTTTCAAAATGGTTTTTAGTCTACTAAAGTTTTATTGTCCAGTTAAGTATTAATGACACAAAAAATTCATACCTAAAAATTCCGATTTTTCCACTTAGTTGGCTAAATTTCCTAAGCAATAAAGCAATATTAGATAACCTCCCAAAACAAGACATCAATTGACTTCTCACTCTGTTATGAATATACCTGATCGCCAGTAGCCTTTTGAACGCTCCTGTGCGAAATAAACAAATCTTTAGAACACTTTCCTGAATACATCAGCAGTGCGCCGCTATGTACTCTAAACTGTATGTATAGTCGTGGAATTTCGCACAAAAGTATAACGAGTGGCGGTGCAACCGTCAGCCCTGCGTTCGCCTATATGCTAGGAATAGCGGACGACTGAGAAGTCGTGAGTGATAATACAAGTGCTCACTATAAGTTTAGATAATATATACACAGAGACGTCTGCGATTAATTGCTGCATACTGAAACTACGATCGAGATATACATCGTGGGTCAAATCGACGTATCTCTTCTCTCTTCAGATACATCTCTCCTCCTCAGCTCCACTAGCCCTGATGCTCTCTTGTCACGTAGTGTTAGAACTGTCAGATATGAGTGGACTACTCTATTTAACTTCCCTGATAGACAGACTAGTGCTCTCGTTGCTAACAATGTCATTCTATCCCTTTGTTGCTTATGTTAAGATAAGCCTGTAGCTTAATAAAATTCCATATCCAGTTCAATTTAAATTAGGCCAAAATGTTCCCTTTCCTAGAAATCTTAAAAATGTTAATTGTTTAAAAACTCTCTGGACATATTTTAAAAAAAAAAAAAAAATCACTTGGCAAATTTCTCTTTTCCATACTCCCAATCTGTCTACCGAGACCTCAATGGGTCCTAAATGGGAATATTTTTCTAGTTTCAATATAAAACTCTATTTCACTATGGTATTTGACTAGACTCTCTTTTGACATTGGCATTTCATTGATACACCAGTTAATGTTGGATAATTAAAACTTGACCTGAAAATGTTCACTTTATGATATTCAAACTAATTTATGAACTTTACTGATGTATAAATAGTCACTGTAATGGAGTTTTTGACCTAGTTTTTATGTTTGCTACCCTTCTCATTACTTACTTAATTTCTACTCTAATTTTCTGGCCGCTCTGGAATCTATAACATCTTGTCTTGGTCGGGATCTTCTTAAGGTCTGGACTTTCTTGGGGGAACTTCGGGTCTGGTCTTCGTTTGGGATTTCTCTTTATCAGAGCCTGTGTATTGTAGTTTTTAGAGGGTCAATACACAAGACTCTGATTTGCTTTGATCTTACTTTATTTTTAAATCCCCAACCAGACATCTGTGCAGATTAACCAGACGCCGAGCTGACGCGTACCGCATAACTTACCCTCCATCGGGCNACCACCCCATATATCCACAGTTAAATTTGATGGCGTCCTAACCCACTACCTGTCTAACCCCTACCTTTGCACCATATAATATGCATCCATAGATGCATGTATTTTATTGAATGGAGTCCACAGTAAATTTGATGGGGTGCAAGGTAGGGGTTAGACAGCTTTAGTTGTTCATAAATATAAACTTTAGTTGGGACCCATCAAATTTACTGTGGACTCATTCAAATAAAATACTAGCATCTATGGATGCACTAAATTATATGGGTGCAAGGTGGGTTAGACAGGTAGTGTTAGGACCCATCAAATTTACTGTGGATATATGGGGTGCAAGGTAGGGGTTAGACAGCTTTAGTTGTTCCTAAATATAAACTTTAGTGGGACCCATCAAATTACTGTGGACTCATTCAAATAAAATACATGCATCTATGGATGCACAAATTATATGGGTTGCAAGTCGGGTTAGACAGTAGTGGTTAGGACCCATCAAATTTACTGTGATATATGGGGTGCAGGTAGGGTTAGACAGCTTTAGTTGTTCATAAATATAAACTTTAGTTGGGACCCATCAAATTTACTGTGGACTCATTCAAATAAAATACATGCATCTATGGATGCCTAATTATATGGGTGCAAGGTCGGGTTAGACAGGTAGTGGTTAGGACCATCAAATTTACTGTGATATATGGGGTGCAAGGTAGGGGTTAGACAGCTTTAGTTGTTCATAAATATAAACTTTAGTTGGGACCCATCAAATTTACTGTGGACTCATTCAAATAAAATACATGCATCTATGGATGCACTAAATTATATGGGTGCAAGGTCGGGGTTTAGACAGGTAGTGGTTAGGACCCATCAAATTTACTGTTGATATATGGGGTGCAAGGTAGGGGTTAGACAGCTTTAGTTGTTCATAAATATAAACTTTAGTTGGGACCCATCAAATTTACTGTGGACTCATTCAAATAAAATACATGCATCTATGGATGCACTAAATTATATGGGTGCAAGGTAGGGGTTAGACAGGTAGTGGTTAGGACCCATCAAATTTACTGTGGATATATGGGGTGCAAGGTAGGGGTTAGACAGCTTTAGTTGTTCATAAATATAAACTTTAGTTGGGACCCATCAAATTTACTGTGGACTCATTCAAATAAAATACATGCATCTATGGATGCACTAAATTATATGGGTGCAAGGTCGGGGTTAGACAGGTAGTGGTTAGGACCCATCAATTTACTGTTGATATATGGGGTGCAAGGTAGGGGTTAGACAGCTTTAGTTGTTCATAAATATAAACTTTAGTTGGGACCCATCAAATTTACTGTGGACTCATTCAAATAAAATACATGCATCTATGGATGCACTAAATTATATGGGTGCAAGGTAGGGGTTAGACAGGTAGTGGTTAGGACCCATCAAATTTACTGTTGATATATGGGGTGCAAGGTAGGGGTTAGACAGCTTTAGTTGTTCATAAATATAAACTTTAGTTAGGACCCATCAAATTTACTGTGGATTCATTCAAATCAAATACATGCATCTCTGGATGCACTAAATTAATTACACTATATGGGGTGCAAGGTAGGGGTTAGACAGCTTTAGTTGTTCATAAATATAAACTTTAGTTAGGACCCATCAAATTTACTGTGGATTCATTCAAATCAAATATGTGCATCCCAGGATGCACTAAATTAAAAAGCTATCAACATCACTGACAGCCAGTCAATATAAACCAAAAGCTGAAAAAAAATCCTACGCCAAAACAAAACGTACATAAAGTATTAAAGCAATTGAATCTGTTTTCAACTATGTAGCCTAAAATTTTCTGATGATATTTGATAAAATAGAAATGACATCAACATTTGGCCTGATAACATTTCTATTGCTATCATGTGACAATGAATTCATTTTTGTTTTGTTATTGCTTGGATACAATTACAGCCACAAGTTTACTGCTTATTTCATGGTTGGTTGCTAAATACATTTTATAACAAAAAGAAGTCATTTCACATGATAATTCTTTCTCTAGTGTTTAAGAATGCAGAAAATAATTGACCAAGAATTTATTTTGCCACAACTTATTATACAGGGTGTCCACAAAGTCTGGGTACATGGAGATTTCACTATTGTATTTATTTGTGTCATTTTTCCATTATTATACAGGGTGTCCACAAAGTCTGGGTACATGGAGATTTCACTAAAATAATCTCCTTGGTCTAGCACTAGTGAAAAGGGGATAGACTCCCTCGCTGTCTAGCTGATACTGACATTAGGCCACTTTACTTACTTACAAGTTGACTAAGTGTATGAAAAAACAAGAGTTTATTTATGCATTTATTTATTTTACTGTTAAGGTTTGATCTAATATCCAGTTAGGGCTGAACTTGCACAATGGCTGGAAAATTAAAACGAAAACTTTTTTGGAGGTCCCCCATAACAGTTTAACTACAGTTTATGAATTATGAATACGAAAAAAACAAAGGACAAAACTTGCAGACAGAAAATGGCTGCATTATTTAACAATATATG
Source organism: Doryteuthis pealeii (assembly GCA_023376005.1). NCBI lineage: Eukaryota > Metazoa > Mollusca > Cephalopoda > Myopsida > Loliginidae > Doryteuthis > Doryteuthis pealeii. The sequence goes on along the minus strand of CM042147.1, from coordinate 118,647,299 downwards.
CCTACAAGAAAAAATGCTGCCTAAATACACACACACACACACACATATATATATATATATATATGTATATATATATTTGGGAATAAAAGGCCTTAAATACCATGGGTATCATGGTTATGGACCATTTACACTGTTTACAATAATTAAACATTGAGCTCTCATATGAAACCTGAACTCTATAACAAACTACTGGTAGAGAATTAAGACCCGCCTAGAATCACCTTGTACCAAGAAACTTGGTACTGCACCAAAGTATATATATATATATATATATATATATATATATATATATATGTTAAGATAAATAATTCTTTCAAGCTGTAGCCATATCAGTGCCACTTAGACTCTAACAAAACACCTAGAGATAAGGCTAGGATGCTGCGTGCTG
>CM042147.1:118631911-118644411 GCA_023376005.1 Doryteuthis pealeii | reverse complement strand
TTTAGGGGTTTGGGGATTAAGGTTGTTTTTTTTAATTATGTATTGCTTAAAAAAACAACAATAAAAAAACAAATTACTATACATTTAATGGGAGAAATGTGAGGAGGTTAATCTGACAGTATGTGGAGAAAGTTAGACAAACACGGGATGTTATGGAAACTGGATGTTTATTGTCGACGATGCAACGTTTCGGTCTCTTATTAGACCATCTTTAGGACTTGGATATAGTTCTTGCTCCAATGATGGAGATTCTCAAAATGCTGAAACAGAAGGTCGTCAGTAGGGGGAGGGGTGGTTGGGGGTGGTTAGTGGATTTTCTTCTCTCTAGATGGGGAGTGTCAGAATGGTGGATGGTGGTACCACAGGTGTCAGATTGTGGGGATTGGTTAACTAAATATGTGTAATCCAGTTTCCATAACATCCCGTGTTTGTCTACCTTTCTCCATATACATTTAATGTTGAAAAATATTTTTTTAAACCAAGATTAATTGAAATTATACATTGCAATACTAACACAAACAACTGAGACTAATGTGTCTACCGTTGGATTCAACAATTAATTTCAATGGTTGATTAAATGTATAGTAATTTTGGGTTTTTTGTACTTTTTTCAAGCAAGTACTTTCACCAAATTCTAAAATGCCTATAATTACTATAAAATTATAATAGCAAAAGTAGTAATAATATTGACAATAATAATAATAACACTAATAATATAACAACAACAATAATAAACACAACCTATATAAATGGAAAATGGAATAGTCCATTGTTGTACGGTTTCAAAATACCTTGAAGATGGCCCACGATAGGGCAGAAAGTACTTGGTCTATGACATATGGCAAATACATCAGCCAATTTTCGCCAGATATTACAAAAATAATCCAGCAATACGAAAAAACAAAGGACAAAACTTGCAGACAGAAAATGGCTGCATTATTTAACAATATATATATATATATATATATATATATATATATATATATATATATATCTTTGAAAGGAAGGAAAAACTCAACACTGTTATTCCATAATAAATTTATTTTGACCAAAATTTTTGGTCAAAATAAATTCATTATGGAATAACGGTGTTGAGTTTTTCCTTCCTTTCAAATATAAATATTGCTCTGTATATAATCTAAAAAGATTATTATACATTGAGCTCTCTGTAGTGATTTAAAAATTCATTCTATTTATACATACTGGATCATACAATAATAATACAGTGTGTCTTAGAAATCATATATAGAATTATCCCTTACTACCAAGTTTTGGATACCTCACAGATACACACACACACACACACACACACACACATATATATATATATATATATATATATATAAGATAAAGAATTCTTTCAAGGATCGTCTGTTTACAGACTGGATCTCTATGGTGATCGTAAAATATATAAAAGAATGTATGTATTTAATAGTTTAAACACCACCCCTTTACAGCAGCTGACAAATAGCTGAGAGGTTAACGAATCGGGCAGACGAAAAGTCAGTTGGGTTTCACTCCTGGTCAGTGGTAGTTGCTGTGTCTAGCCACACTGAAGAGACTTGAAATGTCAAAACATGGTGTCTGTGGATGACTTATATATATATATATATATATATGGGTTACCAGGTTAGTTGGTATTAGTTGGCCCTTTTTTCCAACAGTGGAATGTTAGAGTTGTTCAGGTCCAAATTGAGAACTCAATGTTCAATATTATTTAACAGAGCAATATATTGGTCTAAAAATCGGCCATTTTGCGGAAAATGGACGATTTTTAAGCCTTTTTTTTTTTTACCAAATGTATGTGTATATATATATATATATATATATATATATATATATATATATATATATATATGAATGATATGATGATAACCATTACACTACAAACACCTTCTTGATGCTCTGCCACTGATATTGAGCACTCTTTATCTATAAATATAGCAAACTGTATTATCAATATTATTATTATACATCAATAAAAATAAACAAGAACCAAGGTCAAACTATTCGTAAGGTTAGACTATACTTGCTTTGACCAGTATTTACTGACATCTATATTTTGTTTTATATAAAAATAAGATATTGTACAATAATGTACATGTCGTAAGAAAGCCGAGTTGAGAAAAAATATCTAGGCAATGAAGTAGAGAAACTTTTTAATGAAGAAAAAAAAATGGTATTTTATGAAGTTCTGAAAAATAAGGGATAATGGCTATTTTTAGATAAAATAGGTATATTACTAACTAAGAATATAAGTAACTTATACCTTTATTTCTCTTTTACAAAAATGCATGAATTTGTATTCTGCTTATAAATAATTCTATTTGCTTCTCATGTATGTATGCGTGTGTGTGTATATGTGTGTGTATAAGGGTGCGTATTTTATCTAATTATTAATTTTATTTGTTCAACCCTCATGATTATTACGAAATTACCCTAAAGTGGAACTGTAGAAGCCTGTAGGGGATTGCCTTTGTGCTGACTTATATCGTAAATATGTACCCGAAAGATTTTATTATGTCTCTGTCAGGTCAAATGGTTCGTATAATAAAGGACTTAGTAAATGTGCCAAGAGACCTTGACAGGCTCAAATATTTTAAGTTCGCAATACAAATGTATATCACCTTTTTACCAGTTGCAGTGATCTCCCTTGCACTGCGCGTGACGTCATGCTGACGTATAAATATCGAACGCAACGTGGGAGCTGACTTTTCATAAACAAACAAAATGGCGGATCGAGCACCCCAGCGTATACAGACGGAGAGCCTGCAAGACGATGACAGCAACAAAGAGAATACTAACGAGGACTTCGAACCGGTCAAGAAAAAGGCTAAAGTGGATCCGATCAGCAAGGGTGATGAAGGCGAGCACAAACTTGAGGAACGACTGTGTGGAATTCTTTGCTGTGCTGTCTGCTTAGATCTCCCTAGGATTTGCTATCAGGTTCGTAAAAAAAAAAAAAAATTTACAAAACAAAACAAAAATGAAAAAAAAATGGTGCCCCCCTTTCCACCTCTTAGAGATGGAAATTTTATGGATGGCTTGAGAAGATATAAACAACAACATTTTATTGTTGTTAAGTTGATTTCTTTTAGATATTAAAAACAAAAAAAAAAGTTTAATAATATTTTTGTTTTTTTTAGACCGGTAGACGCTGATCAAAATTACTTGTATTTGAAAAAAAAATCTTGTTTTGGAGACGAAGGATATACGTATACGAAGAAAATAATCGAAAATAAGAAATATATATATAATTATCTCATGATTCGTACTTAACGTTTATTTGTTATTCCTAAATAATTAGAAAAATTATCAAGTAACTGAAACTTATTTATTTATTTTTCTGCAACACATTAACAACAACAACAACAACATTACCTGTTGTGATGTTTTAAAAATACATATCTAGATATTCATTTCTTTTTAAATATTTAATTTATTTATACCAAATATTTTAATTTTTCATTAAGTTGTTTTACACCAAAATACAAATATTTATTCTGATTGTTACACAGGAATATTATCATCAATTTTTTTTCCTTCTTTCTTAAACTCATTTTTGTTATTTAGTTTTAACAATTTTAGATACAGCATCTACTTCTGACTTAATACTCTGTTCTGTTTTTGTTTTTGACAACAAAATTGTTTAAAATGTTATTTTGATGTGTTTAGGGGGGGGGGGGCAACATTGTAAAGTGCAACTTAATCCATTGTCTTTTGTTTCTCATTGGAAGAAAAAATGCGACGTACAACATATTTTTAAACAAAATAAATAAGTTTTAAATTCAGGATAAAATTAAGAAAAAAAATGGTTTTGTATAATACCAGTTTGTGGTACCATGGTCATGTGACATTAAGGTGCCCCTTTGACTTCGACATTTTTTGTTTGAGAGTACCAGAGTTTCTTTTTAATTTTTTTATTTAAAAATTTTTTTTACCTATAACTTTAAAATGATTGTATTCAAGTTCTAATGATTTTCTAGGTAAATGTTTAAAATGGAAACCAAACTTTGCAAAACAATTATCTTGTACTTTTTGCAATATTTTTTTTTTCTTTATCAAAAACTCCAGTAATATTGTAAAATTGGTAGGCCATTAGAGCTCTTTATTTATTTATTTTTTTTTAATTTATTTTATTTATTTATTTATATAGTATTAATTTACATTTTTGATCATGACATTAACTAATGTTTTGTGTATTGTAATACTTTTCTTTTGTACTTCACCTATGTGTTGTTGACTTTACAAGTTTGGGGAGGGTGTATTCATGAAACAACATTATTCACTTTTTGTACTGTTAACATAGGAAGATCCCAGATCTTTCAAAATTGCTTTGTCATTCATTTTCTCTTTTAATATATTCAAAAAGTCATGAAATCAAATAATTAAAACTAGTGTTTATAATCTTATTCTTTGTGGATTATAGATATGTTAGTCTGCTACAGTGCTTCTTAAATTGGTGTAATAATTTGTTGGAAGCCTTCCAAATATTACGCCAAGACAATTTATTTCTGCACAATATTTTTTTTGCAGGTTTTGCTTATATTTTAAGCATGTTTACATATAATTTTATCATTTAAGCTGTTAAACTATAAATTCATATTTACAACTCTGACTCTAGTTTAAATAAATTTATGAAAGCAAATGAAGTATATTTGCATAAAATCAAAATTCAATAGATTTACATCTAATTCTTATTTTGAAGTCTTTTCTTTTTTAAGATGTCTCCTGCTTTGGTATTTAATTGTCTTGTCACTTTTTTACAGGCTGAGAACAATAAGACTCTATCAATGTGTTAAGTCTGTGCTTTAATAAAATACGGAAAACAAAAATGTTCGTTTTTAGCTTTGCTTATTGCACCATATTGACATAATTCCGAATTTTTGTCGCTACTATATAACACTTAAAAGCAATTATGTGACTTTGTAAAAAGTAAAAACAAAATGATAATATAGAGTTGTTAGGGCAGTTTCATTCATGTTTTGTTGAAATAATAAGTTATAACTCATCGAATTACAAAAGATATCTTATTAAACTTTAGTAATTTCAACATCTTGCTTCTTAAAATGATTTTCAAATTATTAGCATTGAAAATTTGATGGTCCCTAAGCAAAATTTGGATATTTATTTTACATTTTGTTATCAAGTTAGCAGTTAAATTAATACATCTCTAGTCTTTTTTCCATAAAAGATTTAAAATACACATAACAAAACATTGCTTTCCACACTAAAGCGAACTCTTGTTTTCACTTTCTATATTATTAAAGGAAAATTTTTTTTATCGCAATTGCATCTGAAGCCTGAAAAAAGGAATTTTCCCCAGCTGTTATGTGTTCATGTCTTCCACTAATAATCTTTCTTTATCCTTTTCATTGAAAATTCTCCTTTTTCCCCTTCATCAAATTCTTACTCTTCTGGAAAAATCTTTTTCTATTTTTTTAAAAACCTTTTCTCCATGATGGTTGATGACATTTATTTTAATTTATTTACTAACAATGAAAATAATTTATAAGAATTTATTTACCAATTTCATGGTATTAGAATTATTTCAAATAAATCATAAAATATTTTACGTTGCTTAGAATTTAGTGTGAACTCGTATATTTGCTACTTAAAAATACACCACAAAAGCTGTTGATTCTTTAAAAACAAACATTAATTTTTAAAAAAATGTTTATAAATCTTCCTTCATTTTCAGTCGATACCATTCGTCGTAAAAACACCTCTTGGCTTTAAGCTCTAAAAAAAAAATGTTTATATTATAAGGTGGAAGGACTTCCTGAACATAAAAAAACATCACAAATTAATCACCTTTCCTTATGTTCAAATAAATACATAACTCTGCTGCACATCCAGAAATTGTGTGAAATGTATACGCTTCATTTCGTGAAATGTTTTGTATGTTATTGTTTGTCATTGTCAAGTTTTAACAATAACACATTCCATTTACGAACGTAGGCATTCTGTAAAAAAACAAAACAAAAAAAAAAAAAACAACAAAAACTTTTCTTAAGGCTTAGTATTTTGTGTATTAATGTTGTTTGTGTAAAACAATAGTTTAGATATTTGTAGTATGGTACGCGAACACACCCAACATTTGATTTAATGAATGAACTGTTCACTTGATGATTGATGAATTTGTTTTCTAAGCTTTTATTTTTTTATTGAATAACAATAACATTTTTATTTATTCATTGTTGTCACCGAAGAGTTTAACATAGAAATTCTACTAAAGATTGTACATTTTTAGCTATGAATTCCGAATTTTTTTAGGGTTAATAAAGTTAGTCTTAGAAGAGAGAAAAAAAGATGACTAAACACAAAGAAAATATTTCGAGCAGACAAACTACTGCTACTAACAGCCCGTCATTCTATGGTGGGGATACTCCCATTTTTATGTTTATGTACGTTTTCACTTGCTGTTTTTGTCTCCTACACGAAAACAAGCTTGGTGACTTTGTATTATTACAATTTACACAAAAACGTTTTGTCCGCTATCTTTTAAAAACCATGGTAATTCAATTTCAAACAAGTTTTTTTTAAAAATTTATTTCTTTATTTAAAGAAGACTATGAAATCAAATTATTCAAACATGGTGTACTGTATGATTTAAATAATAAAACACTTGCCATAGTAGTTTAAATTTAGGTTCGTTTAAATACCCACCTTGTTACAAATATTATGATACAATGAAAGCTCTTGTGTAACTTCAATTGTGTATAGATAAAAAAAAAATCAAATTCATTCTACATCTTGACTAACCTGATTACCTACTAAGCTTTGTTAGACAACAACATTGTTTATTGCTGGATGTGTAAAAATAAATTTTGGTACTATGTGTTACGTGTCCATGAACTTTAGACACAGCTGATTTAATGTAATGTTTATTTACTTTTAAAAAAATTTGACATTGCCTATCACTTTAGGAAAGGCTTTCAATATATTTTTATCGCAGATAAGAGGGTTGTTTACATTGTGACAGCTTTTCCAAAACAAAAACAATAAACAGACACAACACAATCAAAACAACATTTGTGTTGTGTTAATGTCGTTTGTTTGTGCAGACATTAGAAACCCAGTCAACCATGAGGAATTCAACGAACACATCTAAATAACATTCAGTTTTATTCTTTTGTCTCAATTTTAGAATTTTTTATTTCCGAATTTATTCATTTTTCTTATGCTTCAAACAATAAAACTAATGGCTTTTCGCTTTCTTATCGTTATGTGATGTGCTATAATTTCTCTTTTAGTCCTTGAATAAAAACTGGCCACAAAGTGAGGGTTTCAGTGTTTTTGTTTTTTACTAGTGAAATATTTTGGAATTGTTTAAATTTAAAAATATTGTTGAAGCTTTTTTTTAACACACTTAGAATTTCATAAAAAATACATTTTTGTAAAGGGGGAATAGTACGTTTGAAGAAAAACAATGTTATTTATCAGGTCAAGTTGTCGAATTATATAATAATAATAGTGTTAGTCATAAAACGTAAATAGAAGAAATGCTGTCTCAATAAATCTGTGAAATTCACTCTGTCTACATTATTATTTGCAGTAAAAAAAAAAAAGAAAAAAAAAGTGAAGCTCCGTACTTTGGGATTTTGTTAGTGTTTTTTTGTTTTTGTTTTTCCTCCCTATCTTTACAAATTATATGAATTCAACACACCAGCATCTCTGGTTCGTAGTAAAAAATAAATAAATAAAAAGTCATGTCATAAACTAAAACGATAGCTAACAAAAACAAAAGCCCTTTGAGAACGGCCAGCTGTTGTTTCTTTGTAGCCCTTCTATGTAAATTGAAAACTATAGTTCCTCTAATATGTTGTTGCTCTTCTAACAGATGTTGTCTCAATTTATTAGGTCATGTTTATTTACTCAATGCTCAACATTAAAATACTTTCCAACTTTTTTTTTTTTCAGATATACTTTGTTTATCTCCATGTTTCATCATGGCTATAATTTGACGTCAATACAATTTTTCAGTCTGGTATTTCCCCTTTGTTGTTGTTGTTGTTGGAATGTTTTCGAACATTCTTTTTCTTTTCAGTTTTTATTTTTACATTTTAACTAAAATATCAACAATGTACATTTAAGATTATTTTTGAAACGCTTAAAATCAATAGAATGAAATGGTAAATTATTGCAAATATTTTGATTAGAAACAGACAAGAATGAAAAAAAAAATGACCAAAAAATTTATTCCAACACAAACATCACCCCCACCCCTCGATCTGATGTAATAGTGCGCATTCCTGAAGTTAAAACTCAAAACATTTACAAGCATTCGCCTCGTCATATTTTTTCTGCTGTGTTCACCTGGAATGTATTAAGTAACAAGGTGGAAAGGGGGACTGAGAGAAAGTATGTTGTAACCATGATAAAAAGAAGCTACTGATATCTTGTTAATGGCTGAGAGTTAGGGGAGGGGGTCTCTTTAGTCACTTATCAAAATTAACTTTTTAAAGCATTTTTTCTCCATAAAAATGTTTTAAAAATTAGTATACACTACGTTGATTTCCCTTGTAAATGCTAAACTTTTAGAATATTTGAATTTATATGCAATATTAATTGCAACATCAACTCGAGTTTTTTTTTTTTTTTTTTTTTTTTTTTCGTAACCTTTTTACATTTTATTTATTTCGATTCTACATATTAGGCTAAAGTAAGTTAAATGTTTGTACTTTTTAACATTTAACGGAGCCCGGCTGTTGTTAGCGACACTCTTCATCCTCCTGTTTACTGTTTTTTGTTTTTTTGTTTTTCTATTTAATTTTATTTTTTATTACGAAAGTCTTTCTGTAAGTGGCGGCGAAGGCGTGTGTAAAAACAAAATTGTTGTAAAAGGAAACAAGGTGCTCGTGTACTTAATGAATTCCACTTATTTTCTGTTTTGGACAGTCCCGTTTGTTTTACCATTTACTTCACTATTTTTCGGTAAATTAAATCACCTATTATAAGTCGCTCTTACGGAAGTTTGAGAAGTTTTTATATTTTCTTAACTGTTTTTGTCGCAAATTTTGAAGCTTTCCCTATTTGAGATTCGCAAAGTGGTTAAAAAATTGTTGGTAGGGGCTGCATTACAAAATTTATTTATTTATTTATTTATTTATTTTTGTCCTTTTAAACATTTTCTCTCCTTCTGGGCATAGGTGGCAAGACAGTTGGATTTTTATTTAAGTGTTTTCTTTTGGAAGATTTTAGTGTTTCGAACTGCCCCCCCCCCCCCCCCGTTAATAAAATAAAAAATGTGGCCAACTACTCGTGTTTCCAGTTGGTGGTGATGGTAAATAAGCTGTGCTTGTTTTTAGGTAACCTGACTGATAAAGTATCAGACTAATGAAGCAGTTGGACGAGTCGAGTATGGTGTGTGCTGTTATGATTGAAGTGCATGAGCTGTCAGTGAGACACTTGCAGCTTGCTACTAACAAAAAGATTAAATGTACATTTAAATAGATTTCATTTCATTTGTTGACACGGCAGGTAGCCTTTTTTTAATTTTATTTTTATCTCCGACGTTGACAAGGAGATACTTGATATAGACTAAATACACGCAATAAGCACTATTAAACTAATGCATACATAAAACACCCATTTTATTTTATTTTTAATAAAGAATGATGGTAGGCAGGTACCGGATTATTGAAGAGCCTAACTGATCCATTAAGAAGTGGAATTTTATTCTGGGTATTCGCATACATTTTACACAATGTCTACGTAACTATACCTGCACTTACATTAAAAGATATTCCAATTCGTATATTTCTACAGACAAGCAGACCTATCCACCCAGTTATGTACTCACCAACACAATAAAAACAATACGTATATAGATTTAATAGGTTTTTGGAAATTTTTCTTTCATTCTTAAGTCAGTTTAATTTTATGTGAAATGAAATTTCAAATTTGAATTTCTAAGGGAAAAATAGGTATAATATCGATATTAATTTAATATACATTCAATTTGATGTGACAGTTAATTACTGTCGCTACTACTGCCTTCCATTTAGTTAACACCATAGGCCTAGTCTATATATATGGTCTAAAGACATAAATATTGAACTAAACAATCAATTTAAATGTTTTTCTATTAATTAAAAATCTTTTAGCCACTAAGTGTTTAAATTATCATTATTGATGATGATGATGATGATGATAATACGTCCTACAAAGATTCCTATGTTCGTGTGTTGACTATCAGTCAATGCAAGTTAATGGAAGCAGTTCTTTAAGCATTAAATCACTTGCTAAGTCAATTTTCTTTCCGATTTATTTATCAATTAAATCTGAAAAGTGACTTTAATTTTAAAAAAAATCCTATTTAATGTAATTTTTAGTTATCCTGTACTATTGTGATTCCCACATTCACAGTAACTTTGGATAAACAATATAGTTAAAGAGTTTAATTATTAGGTGGATACAAAAGAAATATCCTCCTCCTCTGTTTTAGGATTAGATTTAACTCACAATTACAGATAAGGAATATAAGGGTTCTGCAGATAAAGAAATACCAAATTTCAGTTCTAAAGACTCATCACTTGTTTGATTAGCCCTACCAAAGATGGGGAATCTTGTATTTTTAAACGCTACATTGAAATGAATTGCCTACTAATTAAGCTGCACCCAGTAAATTTTTAGTATGTTTACAATAAAACCTAAAATTTAATTAGAAAGTATTGGGATATTGTGTTCTAAAATAGATGTACACAATTTTAATTGGTCTTTCACTTTTAACAAAGCTGTAGAAGGCCTTGATGTTTTTAGTAGGCTCCATGCCTGAGGTATGAATTGTAATTTGCTTTTCTTCTGAATGCCTACTCTAGTAATATTCTAAATTTTAAATTCGTCTATCAAAAGCTGATGCTTTTTGGGTTTGCTGCTGACCTGTTGCTGTCTCCCTAATCTTAACCTTATTACAAATATACTTAACCATAAATCATGATGTCTTATGATGGCTACAATCATAGCTTGAATATGTGGGATATGTTTATCAGCTTCTCCATTTCCATATTAATGGAAAAACGAATATATTTATATTACTAATGCATTTTGATTTGTCTATATTATGATTAAAAAGATAACCTACATATGTCTGTAATTCAATATTTTAAAGATGAATTACCCTAACAAAATTAGCAGATTTAGTTTGTTATAAAAATGTAAAACTAAAACAAAAGTTAACTAAAATATACTGAAAGTGACTCAAATTAAGTCATTTGCTTCCTCTCCTTTGTAGCTTTAATATATTTCTAAAAATGCTGTCATTGTTTTTGTTGTCTTCCAACCGACTTTTTAGCTTCCTTTTGATACTTAGCATCATCCAAGAAATACATTATAATTAATCACATAATATTCTTACAAGCAAATCCACTGTTATTGCATACAAATATTTATAATTGAAACTTACTAAGAATAAAAATAGTAAATGATTTAAAAAAAAAATGTATTTGAAATTTTGTATATTGCCCTGGGTGTTAATCAGAATTACTGGTTTTTGTTATATAAATAGAGCATGTGTGTATATACATATATATATATATATATATATATATATATATATATATAAAAAGTAATTTATAATTGACTGGTAAGTAAGAGATGATTCTATTTGGGATCATTGAAATCATACTGTATGCTCTTGTAGGTGCAAACTTATAGACTCATACAAGAATTTTTATAAATCCCTAAGAGAGCTCAATGTATAATATATTAATTATATACAGAGCAATATTTAACTTTCAAAGAAAGAAAAACTTAACAAACCATCATTTGACTATGATAAATTTATTTCAATCGAAATGTTTCTGGTCGAAATAAATTTATCATAGTCAAATGACGGTTTAAGTTTTTCTTTCTTTGAAAGTTATATATATTAGCTTAAAAGCCGCCCTATCAAGTGGCAATTAAGTTATTCACAAATTTATTTCCTTGTTATAAAAATTATCCTACAAAAAATTGCTGAAAACAATTGCAGTAATTAAAACTTGAATCAAAAATTTCAGGATTGCAGGTCCAGATTTGCCTGGAAAGATTTTAATTTGCTCATGGATTTGGCTTAGTTCAAAAGAAAATACGTCTTGATTTTCCATTTCACAGATGAGTTATAATGAGCGTCATTACTAAAAAATATTTTAAAAGATTTAAACAAAAAAAAAACTTAAACCAAAAATATGAAATGTTTCAAAGACTATAAAATGATTTTGCAATGTTTATATTTCCTTTAGTAATAGGGTTTTTATTTTCATGATTTTTTTAATAACTTTCAGAAAAGGAATTATATTACTATTTTGATTAGTGAAATGCTTTTATTCTCATTATAAATTATATTATGTTTTAGCTATTATTCTTGAGATTCCAGGCTCATAAAATATGGATGCTGAAATTGTTTTTTAATAATACTTGTTAATTTATTTGAAGTAATGTTTTTCTTATAGAATATAATCACATGCATTTTTTTAAATTGGTTTTCCTAAATGTATTTAAACATAGATACCAAATTA
>CM042147.1:118544411-118626911 GCA_023376005.1 Doryteuthis pealeii | reverse complement strand
TAGAATTTTATAATGTAACTAATGAGCAGTAATTTTATTTAAATTCATAGCTGAAGACAAATTATGGAGCAAGTTTTATGTAGACTCATTTTATAAGGTAGAAGAGTACATAGAGAATAGCAGCAATGACAAAAAGTATTTCTTGTTTATATACTTTATACACATGTAGATGAAACTTGGAATTGAAAGAGGGATTGGTTGATTTAAATGTTTCTTCAGTCTCTCATAGTTTCTCTAATCAATAAGATCTGATGAAATTTTATCCAGAAGAACTGTTAATGTATGTTTGTTGCCATGGTGTAAGGAAACCCTTTGTTATTATTTTAAATATTTAACAATTTTACCTGACCCTACTATAAGTTTAGATTGATTATATAAAGCAATTGGTTTAGCAATGTCAAATTTGATAACTTGCGATGCATTGAATTCTATTTTCTATTATTTAGTACTCATTGTGGTTTTGTTTAAATAATTAAAATCTATCTGAATTTCTGCAATGAGAAATCAATACATTGATTTATTTGAATTGTTGTCCTGATCTTTGTTGTTATAGTCCCACAGGACACTAGTCTAATGGATAGTTGTTGATCTCATTTGGTCACAGTCGCACAGTACACAAGCTCATTCAATGGCATCATACTGCTGACTGGGTAACCCCATGGGAAAGTGTTTATGCATACACAGTAAGGTCCCTTCTGATTAGTTGATTTATACCAAGGCCACATAACTAGTTTTCAAGATGTTCAAAATGATTAAATGATTCACTTTGCATACAATCAGTTACTTGGGAACTGTTGATGAGATATTTGCCTTGAATTACTATCAAGTCTAAAAAGACTCTTGACAATTTGTAGATGATGATAAAGGCAGTGGAAAACAATGATTGTTCTGAAGCATCTGATAATATTTCATTAATATATTACAAGAATATCCCATTTCTAAGTAGTTAATCTATTAGGAATTGGAATGTAGCATTTTAAAAAATTGAGGGTTTTCAATGTTCATGTTTTAATGAAATCATACAGATATACTGATGTCTTTTTAATAAATAAATCCATATGAATAGGATTACTTTCATAAATATATTTACAAATACTTTTTATGTCTTCTTATCTAATGAATGTTTGCTTTTTATTACAACTCTCTGGTCATTATTCTATGGCCATTAAGTAAGCTGTATAAATTAGAAATATAGAATAAGCCTCCAATGAGATTTGAGCATATTTCTAATTCTTAGAAACCTGTCTTACTGTGCTGGTGCCTTACTGTTCAGGCCATAAAGGCTTCATTGGCAGATGCAGAAATAAAATGAAATACTATTAAAAGATTAATAATGGATAATGTTTCATTTTTAAAATATTTCTACTTATACTCCTGAGACATCCCTTGAAAACATGAGCCAATTCTATGATTTTATTTAGAATATCAAATTTTAGCTAATGTTATTGTTGCTGAATACTCACCTGGTTTAATCGTAATTAGATTACTCCAACTTTACAGTTGTATGTGTTGTGGCTATAAGATTATAACTGACTGTTGATTTCAGACTGATTGTTCAGCATTTCCTTACAAAACAATACAAAAAACTTTCTCTCTAAACTTGAATACTAGAGAAGGAATCTTGCCATCTTTTTTTTTCTATATTGATACCTTTTCTCCAAGAAAACTTAGAAGTGATTCTTTGAGAATAATATTGTTTTTTAATTGTTTAATAAGCATGGATATATTATATATTTAGGTTAGCTTTAAAGTACACCACCAACATTTGGTCTCTTTTAGCATCGAAAACAGAAATAGTATCACATATATTAAATGCTGCTGTTGAAAGAATTTGATTCTATCATCTACCATTCTCAGCATTTGTTCATTTCTTTTTCAAGAGTACTCTTTACAAAAATTAAGAGCCCCCTTTAGAATATTTTGTTATCAAAATATATAATTTTGCCTGTTTATGGTATTTCTTTTATGGATGATACATTACACTTGAAATTTCTGTTTGTTTGATTAATTGTATTTATGCATGCTCACAGCTCAAGTTGAAAATGATTAACATTCATTTTCTGGATGGACTATTTTCTCAATGTAAAGTAAATTTTACTTGTTTTTTTTTTTTTTTATAGAAAATGATTTTGAGTACATTGCTTCTGAAAAAAAATAACATACATTTCAAAATTTAAATCTTTATAAATTTAATTGAAAGGAATTCTAATATTGTTTGTTTTGTATACAAGCTCTTAAAGAATATAAACTTTATTTAATCTATACACATGCTCAAAAGTTAAGCACCTCCCAATTTATAAAATAATTTTGTTAAAAATCTTGTTTAAAATCAAGTCTAGTGCTGTTTGCATGATTATAATGTTTGAAGTGCCAAAGGAAATGGCCATGTTTTGCATTATGACAAATACATAGTATATCCATGCAAGGTAAATTCAAAGTTTAATTATCTTAAGTCATTTTGTTTAATTCTTCCCTGACAAAAATAGTTTTCTTGATTTAAACTCAAATCTAGCTTCTAAATGTCAAACCAAAGAATTAGTGACAATCAATGTTGATAGATTATTAGGATGTACTTTATCTTGTAGACAAAATGGATGACAGCTCAATATAAATTCAACAGTAATCAGTTCTCTGATATAAAAGGTTGTTTAAAGGATAAGCTAAGGATAATAGGACAAAGAAAAACTAATGCTCATAGGACAGGTTACTTGTGAGACTTGTCAGAAAGAACACAGTTCAACAATTAGTATTATTCGAATTATTGTCCTCATCTTTATTTTTATCTGTACAATGTTTCAACTGATGTGCACTCCAGCCTTCTTCAGGTATTTCTTGTCAGACACAGGAGCATTCTCAAACAACTTTCTTGTCATAATTGGGAGCCATCACGGAACTTTGAACCTAAACCTTTATTCAATCCATGGGGGTATCCTGTTCTCATTCCGCTAACCATAACTGGGGTGCAGGTGTTAAGCAGTGTTTATCATTATTCTATGTTACTGTCACCCTTGACCAGGATTGACCTGCAGCTCAGAGATAACTGTCACTTAGAACTGTCTAAACCCAACACCTTTATTCACTACGCTGTGTCAAGCAGATTATGGACAAGTGCCCATCTAATTAGAGAAAAGAGAGTGAATCCAGAAACTGAATGTTGTTTCCAATGGGAACAATAGGAGATATACTTAATAGAATAATTTTATGAATGCAAATTAAATTTTTGCGAATTTAATCATTTATGAATTGAACTTTAATTGGACTGCATGCAGGAAGAATTCAATTTTTTCTTTTTTGATTTTTTGACCACCAACTTTGGAATTGCTTTCATGAAAAATTGAAAAAGATTAGAATAAATAATAACCCCAATCCACCCAAGCAATTTTTTTAATTTCTGTAATAATAAAAATAATTTTTTCTGTGTGTTTAAAATTTTCTGCAGTTGTCAAAAACAATTTGTTATATTTTATTACATATTAATAAATAATGGAAATAATATTAAGCCTATTACATTGAATCTTAATTAAATGAAGCATACATTATTTATAACAAAACCATTGTACAGACACCTGAAAATCTACTTGGCATTAAATAACTGCTTAGATTTGTACTTGAAATAATTCTTAGGTATAATAAGTAAATCTCGTTATTTCATGAATAAAGCAAACTAACACAACCATGCACCATTGATATTTCAGTAAAGAGTATGGAAACCCCTTTAATTTAAACAAAATTACTAGAGGCATATAATTTTCGAAGTTCATACAAGTTTACATAAAGACTAAAGATATTTTATAAGAATTTAATTTATATTTTAATTTACAAGAATTACTTTTTGTTTGCTTAGTCTTGCGAATGTCTCTATAATGGTGTCAAATACTTCAAAGTTTAAGTTATTGGAAAATTGCAATGTGTTGTATGATTGAAATCAAGAAACATTTGCAATAATAGTTATTAAACTACTGTTGCAAATGTTTCTTGATTTCATATTAATCATTAAGAGAATGAGTTTAATCTTTGCTAAGTGTTCTCAAAATCCAATCTTGTGCCAAAGCTATAATCCAACCACTTGTTGTTTTGATATTGAAGAAACAGTGAAGGGATAATTTTAATATTGTGGTTCTATGTAGACTGAACTTAAGAAGCAGCAGTTTTTAGCAGGATTATATTGAAAAGTTGGGTCATATGTCAGAAAATTGGTATACTATATATACGGCTGAGACTTAGTCAATTAAGATGTATAGTGTTCAGATTTTCTTACAAAAGCTCTATATTTTAGAACGATTTAAACTTAATAGCAGTCTGAATATTTCTTGACCAATCAAAAAAGAAAAAAAAGCCCGTCATTGTTGATTTTTAGTAGTGTGTGTAATATTATCCCCTCTGCCTGCTAGTGATGCAGAACTCTTAATAGATTTTTCCCATAAAATTAGGAACTATAGCTTTCATATTTTTTTTGGGGGGGGGGGGTATCTATAGTTTGGTGTCTGGTTGGTATTTAGTTATTTTTATAAGATATTTTAGTGTCATTTTCATATCCAAACATGGATCTGTGTAGATATAAGAAAGAATATGTTTTTGTAAAAAGATGACAAATTGAAAACCTTTTACTTTTTAAAGATTCACTCGCCAATATTAATTTAAATGTGACACAATGGTTAAGTGAGAATATGGTCAGAAAAAAAAGGGGGGTAAAATAAAATGTGTTAAACTCGGGCATATGTATATGGATGGGTGGTTGTCTTTTAAGGACACAAAGGATTAAGAGAATTGAACGACCACCATAAAGTTAAGCTAGTTGGAGATAATATTTTTAGGTAGCTATGTTTTAATAGAAAAATGTTTTTATGAGAGAATCTGTTTTGAGGGAGTTGATGGCCTGAATAGTGGGAACACTCGGACTGAAAAAAAAAAAATCCTTGGGTAAGTTTCAGACCAGCCTTTGGAGTGACAGGTTGTCCCCGTAGCAGCAGGTAGAAATAGCCAGGGACACATCAGTGAAGCCAGTAATCAACTTGGAGTTAAAACAACTTTCTTGCCAGCTGACAATATAGGACTAAGTGTCCTCTGCTCCACCACAAACTGCACAAAGTCTCACAACTTCCTCTTTCATTAGTGTCCTGTCATCAAACTGTTGTACTTTTCTTTTTTTTCTTTTTATCTTTGTGAACCTGTCTCTGACTCTGACTTGGGGTCACAGACATTGTGCAATTATCACATAAAACTATAAAAGAATAATTCTCAATACTCTATAACCCAAAATTGTTCACAATATGATGATTTTTCTTTTTTTTCCAGTAATGAAAATTTAGTTATGAAAAGTTAGATTTTTTTTTAGTAATCTTGACAGTTCTGATTCATTTACTTGTTTAAGAAAAACTGATGTTTCTATAATGGATGAGTAAACTTTTATATAAATTTATGTATGTATGTATGGTATGGTATGTATAATTTTATAGAAATCTTTTGCTCTAAGAAATTAGGAACACATATTTTAGATGCCATTGTATGTAACTATCTATTGATAAATTTGTTTTTGATTATACTATTTTTAACAATTTTTCATTGGATTCTAGTTGCAATGTATTAACCTGAAATATTCATGCCTCTGGTGAATGTTTATCCTATAGTCATTTTAGTGTTAAAGCATTTTGAGGATGATTTCATAAATGACTGCCTCCAAAATATTTTTACCTTAATTTTGTTACCATTTTTTTACTCGGTGTTATTTCTTTGAGTTCTTTAAAGGTGTTTCATAAAACTCATTTACATATTATGAGTCTTTGCTTTTAAATTGTAGATTTTTTTTAATCTATTACTGTTATTTGAGCCTTTTCTAATAGCCTGTATTAAGGAATATTCATATTTAATGAAAACCGATTAATATTGATACAGTTTATAAAATAAAATAATGCAATAGTTGACATGCCATGAAATCCAACCAACCATATACCCAATATCTAACATAGCTATCTTAATCATCTATTTTAGCATTTGCTATTTTTCTACAAATTCTAAAAATGTTTTCCATTATGCATTGCAGGGTTCATTCACATTTCTAATTAAATACAAGCTTTTATTAGATTTCAATTCAAATCTTGTTAATCTTTGAAATTTCTTTTTAGTTGTAACCTGCTTTAAAAGATATAGATACATTTTTTTCTTTCATTTTTTTCTTTTTACTTTTGTCTTAAAAATTCTTTGCAATAATTACTGTATATCATTCTGTTTGAATTCTTTAGTCATACAGATATGTGAAAACTTTGTATCTTTTATTTTCAGTGCAGTAATGGTCATCTTATGTGTGCTGGTTGTTTTAACCATCTCCTGGCTGATGCAAGGCTCAAAGATGAGACTGCCACGTGCCCAAACTGTCGATGTGAGATTAGCAAAGCGACCTGTTCTCGAAACTTGGCTGTTGAGAAGGCAGCATCGGAGTTGCCAACGGATTGTCAGTACTGCCAGCAACAGCTTCCGCGTCACCTGATTTGTCAACATGAAGGTCATCATTGTCTGGAGAGGTAAGGTGCAGAGCCACGGTAAGCATTGACTATAATAACATAGCAGCTATCTGCAGCGTGTGTCTTGCTAACGCTGCTTGCTACAAATAATTTAGTCTAAAATAATGAGTTTAGGCTTGATTTGAATAAGGTTGCCACTTGTGTACTACTTGTGTCTGTCATGAGTCCGTTACCACATGGGTGATGAAAGCAGGTGCATGTGTTCTTGCGCTGCATGTCTCTAGCGAATGCACACATGCACTTGTACATTTCCCATTGGTGACTGAGGACTGAACCTGTACTGTCATGAATGTTAACGAGAAACAAAATTTTTATTTTTCTGTTGTCACCCAGGACTGGAGTCAGCTAGCCATGGTCTACTCTCCCATTTCCCGAAGATGTGCAACGTTGCCTATTGGGAGGTTGAGCACTACTGTGACGTCGTGTTAGAAAAGAGGCGGCAAGTATTGTATTGCTCCTTCTAGAATCCACCATGCAACTTCAGCAACTGCAGACCAGGTTAGCTCGTCTCACACACACACATACATACACACACATACAAATACACACATACACACATACATGCACACAAATGCAACAACAACAGCACTTCTACTACTAAAGTACTTCTTTTTAAGAGACGAAGCCAATCTGGTCTCCACCAAATAACATCTCCTCTTGTTGACCAATACACAACTTAGAGAGAGAGGGCAAGAGAAAGAAAAAAAAGGTCTTAAACTGAATTGGCAAACCAACAGTTGGCAAATGACTGGTCATTCTCTTGGTCAGAAGAGATAACTGTTGATCTGCAGTACAAAGATTTTAAAAAAAAGAAAGAAAGAAAAAAAGAGAATAAAGTCAAGCATGAACAAGATGTGAGGAGGCCAAAACAGAAGTGCAGGTGCTTGGCTGCTGTGGCTTTGACCCTCAAGCAGTCCAAGCCTTTGATCCAGTGAATGAAGCGGCAGGAAACTTGTGGGTTGGACGTCCACAAAGGCGGGTGCGTCTCAGGTATATGTGAACAATTGATACTCACTTGATGATCACCTATTTAGAAACGTCAACATGCTAACATCCATCTTACTATACAAAATACAAATATGCAGTTTGTCCTGAAAGTTACTGCAGTAGTCAAAATAGATTATAGCACAGATAAAATAGATTCAAGTTTAGTTCTATTATACAAATTAGTTATTAAATAAGCGGTTGAATTTGGGATTGAAATTATTTCAATTTTAGATGAATTGGTGAAAATTAAAATAATTTGTAGAAAATTTTATAGGCTTTTTTAGTGTTACTTAATATAAACACGCATATCTTTATAAGATTTTGTTATTACATGACCAAAATAACTTTAAGTAAAGTTAAAGATAATCTGTATACTGCAAAGAAATTTCTAAATCACAAATTATAGATTTACATTTATAATTTTAATTCAAATCTCTATTTCACCAATGTTATTGTCTGCAAATATTTGAGGTTATTATTTATTAGAAAGTGTTGAAAGATGAAGACAGTTTGAGTGAAAAGAATTGTCAATGTTTATTTTTCTTTATTTTTTTTTATTTTTTATTTTTTTCTTTAGATTTGCTTTTAGTTTCAGGTGTGACCAAGAATGGGATATGAGGTTTGTAGATGTGTAAATTGGTTATTATTAATAACTGTAGTAGGGAAATGTTAAATAAAAACAAATTTCAGCGATAGACTTTGACTCGTTTCTCAAATTGAAAGAACTGTAAAAGTGTAATGAATTATGTTTTTAATTATTTAAAAAAAATATTTGTTCTGTTATATTTAACTTTGAAGAAGAATTTCTGGTAAGTGTATAGAAATCTGTTGAAACTCTAAAGTATGTATATAAAATTATCCTTCTAAACAGAAGTTACAAGTTCTAATCAACAATAAACTTTCATCCCCCGGTAGCCATATTTGTTTCTGTTTTATGGTTGTGAAAATGTCGCTTGTAAAAATAAGAACTCCATTAATTTTGAATATTGTATTTTTCATATGTCTTAATTTTTTTTTTTTTTTTTTTTTTTTAATAATTAGTTTCTTTTTATGTCTTCATTATTTTATGAAATTTACCTTTCATGTCTTCTATGAATGCTATACTACAATTTTGCATGTGTAGCTTTTATTATTGTGATCACTGATTGTATTTGGATAGTTCAATTGTATAATACCTTTATTTAACAACTGCTTGAAGAGAATTAGGTTAGGAATTAGTTTTCAATGTTGAATGCCTTAAATCTTCTGTGTATTCTATATTCAAGAATACTTTATTCAAACTGAATTCTAGGCATGCAAATCATCATTTATTAAAGTGGCTAATATTGCTGTATGAAGCTGTTAATCTCCTGGGATTGTACCAAGGAAAATTGCTGGAACACAAGTCATCATTAATTGCTGTTATCATCTTTGCCAACAAGACTGCTTACCTGGTCAGCTGCCATTCACCTGTTTGTCTTTGATCATTGTTATCATCATGGTCAACCCTGCTACAATGTGCTGTATTGAGTTTGAGATAAGATGCCATCAAGACTTCTACTTATATAGAAAACTGTCAGGAGACATGACTAGAATTCTGTTTAACAAAGTATTTTGTGAATGCACATACATTTATGAATTGTATTTTGTCTTATGAATTTTTAAAAATGCTATTGTCTTTTTATTTTTATGATTTTTGATGTATATTATAGTCAGTATGGCTACTGGGGTATTTTACATTTTGATATTTAGTATAACTGAAAAATAGGTTAGGTTATAAACTAGATACTGTCTTCATCTTACAACAGGTAAATAGGGATAAATAACTTTTGAACACATTTAATCAAAATGTCTAAAATTGGACAAAACAGAAATTAACTTCATTAATAGTATTATTTAGTGAATTGTTTTTGGGTCTCTTGAATAAACAAATAACTTTTATAATTTTAGTGTGTGGAAACTAAGCTTTGTGAAGTTGGGTGGGGGTGTTGGTCTCCCAAACTTAAAATTATTGAATTATTGTAGTAACATCAGGCTGCTGCATTCCATCTTAGGATCATCTCTAAATACTTTCATCAAATCATCTCTTCATCTATTTTTATTTTCTATCATGCTCTTCAAGTTCATCAGTTCATAATCATTTCATTGATTGATAAGACTCGTTTCTTCCCATTTTAAAATCATTTCATTTTCTTTTTCCCACATTTTCTGTTTTCTCATTCTGGGAAGTCTTTATGCATGTGTAAGCTGCATGGTTGTGTCTTAGGGAGAAATGTTTAAATCTTGTTTAGGTAGAAGAGACCTAAATAAAATGTTCATTCATAACTGCATGATATAAAGATGTGGAAAACCTTCAGAGATGGCAGAGAACGATTTTGTAATCAAATAATTAGCTCAATCTAATTTTCCTTACAAACAAATTTCTGCATTAGATATAAGATAACTGAGACAAGAACTTGTTTAGTGTATTATAATTGATAAAAATAGCTATAAAAATGTTATATTACATGTTGGAACTGTTAAAATGAAGACTTAAATTTCATTAGATGGTTAGACTTTTAAATATTTTTTTAATTGCTTCTATATTATAAAAAACATAGAATGTCTGTTTGGATTGCATCATGAATTAAGATTATTTATCCTTGTTACACATGGGTAGATTTTTAACACATTTGTGCAGTTTGAAATGCAATTTAAAATGAAATCAATCTTCATTTCGATTTATAAGAAATTATCATTCAATTAAGTCTTTACTCTCTAATTTATCAGAAACCTAGTTTTGAATTTTTTTTGCATAGAACACAAATATTCAACATTAAACTTAAAACTGTTATATGAAATAGCTTTTTTTTTCTTCTCTCCTCCTAATGCAATTGTCTTGTGTATGTCTCTTTCTCTCTCAATCCATTTTTAAAAAGATTAATTCATTAAGTCATGTTATTCATTATTTTAGTTCATTTTTCGTTTATCATTAATTTTCAAATCCATCTTATTTTTCTTGTCTTACTTAATACTTGGTTTGGATTTTTTCACAACAGGGAATAATTAAAAATGATTACATTTCTGGAATTCTTTTTATTCAATTAAATTTTTTGTTATATGAAAATCATACTACACACCTGGACCAAATGTAATATTTTTATATATTTTACAGAAATAAAAATAATTTTACTAATGTGAACTGTTTTTAGTGTTGGCCAATTCTAACTGAAAACATTAAATATTTAATAAAATTAAGCTCTTTTTTTTCTAATAAAATACTTAAATGTTTGAATAAAATGGAAAGTAATTTGTCTACATTAAAATAATCAAGTCAATTTTCTTGCATATTTTCATGTAAACTGCTTTTTTGTGTATTCAATAAATGGCTTCCTAGATTAGGAAGTGCACACTCCATTAACTTTTTTATATTGTTTGTTTTTTTAAATTTTTAATTGATTTACAAAATGGCTTTTAAATATTATGATTCAAGGTTTTTCTTTTTTTTTTTTCTTTTTTTTTCACTCTAAACTTTTGAAAAAGAAAAACCTTGAATAGTTTTAGACATTTGCTGGATTCTTTGAAAAAGATTCAAAGTGGCAGATGCCAGCCGTGAATGGTTAATAAAAGAAATTTTAATATTTACATGCTTTCTTTTTTTTTTTTTTCTTTTTCTTTTCTTTTTTTCCTGATTTTATTGGCAGACGCACATTGCAGATTATTCTATTAGGTCTGCTGTGTATGTATGGTCAATGTTTGCAAGGGAAGCAACTCTACTGTTTAGCTGTGATTTTTGTGTTGTATTACTACCAATTTGTTTATGCCTCCACACTAGACATTTCCATTCTCCTTTGTATACATGCATATATAATGTGTATTCAAATTAGTAATAAAGAAATAAATATTTCTTTCTTTGGAGGCTGGGGATCAAATAATGTTTGCCAACTTTTTGGTTGACATTCAATATCAATTAAAATCTTTGCTACTTAAATACCAGTTTTGCCTTTTTTTTTCCAACTTGTTTTATGGGATCTTTATTATTGGTTAGTAGATAACAACCATTTTCTGTCTCTTTAGTTTTGAATCTGGAATTTCTCAAAGGATAGAACTTCTTATCCTTCTTGGATTTCATTTCCTGTAAGCTATCTACTCTGGATATTTTGTTGAATAAAAACACACCTTTCAGTTTCCTCTGTTAAATTTAAATAAAATGGAAGCAATTGAATGTGATGAATTAAGTTTCCCCTTCCCCACTCATTCTGATCTCCTCTTTGAATAAATTTTTTCTACAATCCTAAAAGAAAAATGTGAAAAGGGTGACACTGTTAAGCTTATTTTCTCCGTTAAAGCAGGTGAGTATCTATTAGCAGTAAACATGTTAAACTTTTGTTTTTAAAAGTTTCATCCTATATGAACTTCTCATGAAAACTTTTTAGTCTTCATATCATGACAACTCTCAATACCATTTTGTCTAATTTGAATTTCAACTTTAGTTTCTTAGAGATGAAAACTGAGATAATTCTGCTCAATGTTTAAAATGTTCTTTTTTAAATTCTTTATCAAAAATGTATTAAGTTTAAAGAAATATTGAAGGAATTTAATTGGTCATTTTTTTTTTTTTTTTTTTTTTAATTTTTTTTTTTTTTAAATTTTAAAAAACTTATTTCTGGGAATTAGTAAAGCATTTACTCAACTGTATAGAAGAATGGTTGTGTGTGCGTTAAGTGTGTAAATCAGACTGTTTGAAAAGTCTCTTGTGAATCAGTTATTTCCAGATCACTCACCGACATTTTATTTGGTCAGCTCTTCTGAGTAAGTATATCATTGTCTGAACTGCTGTTGTTATTATTGGATGTTGTTATGGCTTTTATTTTTGTGTTCTGCTCTTATCCAAATATTTTTTTTTCTACCTTCCTATCTAAAACAAAATATCTTCCTCTCCTTTTAAAAAAAAAAAATCTCCCCAAAAAACAAAATCTGATAGCGGCCTCCTCTCTAAAGTCTTACCTTCTATATTCTACAGGCCAAGTTCTTGTAAATTCACCCGGATTGGGTGTCCATGGCGGGGTCCATTCCATGAGCTCAAAGAACATGAAGAATCGTGTGTTCATCCCAACAAAACTGGCAATGAAATCATGGATGCCTTGCAAGCAATTGACAAGCGCAGCACAGACCAGTTGAAGCTGTATGAGGACATCTTTGCACTTCTCTCTTATGAGAAGATAACATTCAATGGTAATGTGATGGAAACATAAACAAACTATTGATACATAGAATTAATCAGATTTAAGATATATATAATTTGTGAAAAAAAAAAAAATCCTTCAGATATTTCTTTATAGAAATTTAATAGATATATTACTTCTGTAAGAAAATCTAATTGAATAAGTTTTAAAATTCTATTACTAACAAAAAATGATTTCAAAGTAAATTATTTAAATCCATTGATAGAATTATTTTCTGTTAAAGTTAACTTTTGTGTACATGGATTAAAGATATTCAAATTTTCGAATAGTGGTATATTGCTAACCTGGTGACTCTTATTAATGACATGTTTTTTCTTTCTGAATGAAGATTTTCAGATTGGTTTCGACATGGAACCTGCTTGGTTGGTTGGTTGCTGGTGATACTAGTGTTGTCTGTGAGTGTCTGGTGGACCTACCTTATGTCTGAGACACACTCACACACATTGTGTCTCACTTGAGAAATAGATTCACAGGACACTCTCTTTTTTTATCCATTTTAGTTGAAGAGCATATGCCAACTAATTTACCACTCTGTATTTCAGACCTCCAGTTACGCCCCTTCCGAACAGATGACTTCATCACAAAACTATTCTACGAAACCAGTCGATTCTCCTCCTTTCAGCATCAATGGGTGCTAAAGGCTCGAGTGGATCATGACCAGAAGGACCCTACACAAAGTAGCAAGCGTACGCTCAGCTATCAACTGGTTCTCAAGAGCCGTACTAGTAACCCACTCAAAGTGTTATTCATGGCTCTTAAAGGCCCTTATGGAGACTTGAAGGTTACACCATCAGTTTATGAGTTTGAATTCTCCAATGACACTACAGAGAGTGAATATCACCAATTGCCAACAGTAGACGTGCTTGAATGTAACAAATTGCTGGCATCAAAAACTATCAATGTGCGACTTGTGCTTTTCCAAGTGCAACAGTAACATTTATTGGAGAAAATAGCCAGAAAGAAAGAAAAAAAAATGCAGGCCTTTATTTTTCTTCAGGCAAGGAAAAAAAAATTTAAAAAAATAATAAAGGACCAATTCCTGTGAGATTTTTGCTTCAAAAAAAATTTTTTTTTCCCGTCAGTGACAACAGATTTTGTGAATAGCTTATCAATGATCTTTTCTGGTGACTGTTGCATTTTAAATTTTTTTTCAAAATTTTTATATTGATTTTTTTATCATTTGGATACTTTTTTTTTTTTTTTTACTTTCAGTAAGGAAATATCACAAAGGCATTTTGTACACCATAAATTAGTGCATGTTATTTTCTTTTTGAAGATGGCAAAAACTTTGTCCTGTTTATTTTGATCATTAAATCAGCTTCTTTTGATCTGTCACAAATAATGTTTTCTAGAAATTTGGTGGAAATGTTAATGTTATTCCACTATAATAATCTTCCTTGAACTCTACCAAGACAGATTTTGCTGTTTTCAGTGTAAATTCAATTTTCAGATGTCATTTTTATTCATTTTTTAACCCTTATAGGCATCCGACCCAGCATTCACTTTTTAAGTTAATTCTATTTAATTTATCATAAATATTAGAGGGGGAAAAAAAAGGTACATTTGCTCTGGAAAACTGCAGTTGATTGTGAGAAATTTTCAACTTGAAACTTTTGTCTTGTCATATTCGTCTCATATTTTCACTCTTTTTAATGTTCATCTTCCTGTGTCTGTGATGAAAATTGTGGGGAATTGCTTTTATTTTGATTAGCTCTTGCATAATTTGAACTACACTCAAGTCAGTTCACCTTTCCCCTCTTCACAACTCTTTTATTTTGCACATCACTAATCTCCATGAAATGATTGCCAGAAAACTTGTTCATGGTCTGTTACACTTGCTTGATTTGAGTTGTCTAAAATATTTTTTTATTCTCCCAAAAACACCAAAAATTTTGAACTTTCTGTGGAAATGAAAGAACAAAATGCTGTAACTGCTGACTTAAAAACCTGAGAAAGAGAAATTATTTTTACTTGGATTAGCCACATAAGTTGTATAACATTCCAAAATGCTTTTGCATAATTTTCTTGATTATGCAACTCTTACCATATTGTATACAATTGTTGGGCTTAGATTTCTTTTTAATAGATTCATCAAGTGGAATTGCATCAATTGTCAATCATCTTATTTTAAAGAGAAAAAAAAACAAACAAAAAGGAAAGTCCCTCCAAATGATAAAACTGATTTTCAAAATGAAAATGACTGAAACTCTTCAGATAAATACCACTAGATCAGTAGACATCTTTGATTCAAATTTAACTTTTTTTTTTTTTTTAAATTCATTTTAGTCAAGTTTTTCCTTCATAAATGAATTGCTTAATTCATTTAAATCTTTCCAGGTGTAATGGTTTGCAGTGTGGTCTTTACTTTTGGTTTGGGAGTTTCTTGGATAAGGAAAAAAAGTATACACAAATTAAAATTGTGTAGTTCAATTCTTATTTATTTTAATGCCTACCTATTTATTTTCATAATGTAATAGGCAAACTGCTGAGCATGCTCATAAAAATCCGGTTTTGCTGGTTTTAAAACTATTTGCCAAAATACTTTTGATGTAAACCAGTCACAGTTTTAAAAAAAAAATCCCTGAACCCCCAGTCCCTAAATATTCAATCTTATATAATGACTTTTAATCATCTGTTATGCACTGTATTACAGTTGTATCAAGAAAAAAAAAAAGAAAGGACTGAATTATTAAATTTCTGAAATTTATAGATGGTAAAATGATCAATAGATGTGCTTTCTTCACTCGCATGTCAAAACATTTTGATTTTAATTTTTTCTATTTTGTGTATTTTTTAATTTTTCAATGAATTTGTTTCCATCCAGATGTCAATTAATATATATAAAAAAAAAACAAAAAAAATTGTTGCAGTGATTGAATTGAGGATTTGTTAGAATTCTTCATTTTTCATAACTTTTTTTATTGTCATGACTGAAATAGCACTGCCCCCACCCCCCAACACCTTTTTAAATTTTTAAAGAATTTAGTTAATCCTGATTTGTTAGCTGTCATTCAACATATTTAATGGAAACATCACTACACTCTTATTGTAAGTCTCTACTATTTTTTTTTCTTGTTTAAATTCACTTAAAATACAAAAAAACAAAACAAAAAAAAAAAACATTGCCCCAGTTTCCCATGATAGCAACAAAAATCTATTGTTTTGTTGGTTTATATTTTTGTATTGGATTCTGGTTAAAATCCCAACTCCCAGCCATTTCAGTGATTGATTATATTGTCCACAATTTTTATCTTTTTAAAATTGCTTTGAGGTTTTAAAAAGTTCTGGACTGAAGAGATTCTTCTTCTCACTTTATCAACTTAGTTTAATTATCACTGTTATGTTGAGTATAGAGAATAATTTTTACATGAGGCCTTTTTAATTACATATTGTGATACACACATCTGGTATTTGACAGATACAAATTTGCGTCAACTATAAAGAATATAATTTACTTCCAAAAGATTATCAGATACAAAATTTTGAAAAGTATTTACCTGTTTTCAGTTGAATAATAAGAAACTTGAAGCCAATAATTATAATGGTTTCATATTCAGAGATGTTTAATGAGTCCAACTGTTATTCTATAAAAATAAAAACTCTTAGTGAAACGAAATCCAACAGTTTTCTTCTCTTAAGAATTATAAAGAGAGCCAGCACCTTTTTTTTTTTTTTTTTTTTTTTTTTTATGTACTTAAGACATTGACTTTTTCAGTTCCTATTGTCAAAATTCCAACTATTAATAAGATTACTATTTTTATCTGAATGGTTGACCCAACTAATAAGCTCACGGCAGGAGGTTGAAGTTAACTAAGTGTCCATTGTTTTAATTTGTTTTTTTTTTTTTTTTTTTTAATATTTAGTGATCTGAGCTGTTGTTAGCTCTCTTACCAGTTTCTCAATCTGCTCTTACCTGACCATGCAAAGCCCCAAGTATTGATGACTCTCATCTTTACTCATTGTTTCTTGCTGTTTGGGTTGCCACAGCTATTGGGGGGCCGCATGTGTATCTTTATTTCTGCTGTGTGATTTGTCCACATCATCAAAATTATTAAACAACCAACACCATATGGACAAGTTAAAAAAGAAAGAAAAAGTTATATGAAGATTTTTACATACTTTCAAAATTAAGACTGAATTCAGCAATGGACCAACATAAATGGAAGTGTATCCTGCTTGTGTTGTCATGTTTGAAAATAAAGCTGATCTATTGATGTTCATTTGTCTTCTCACTTTTTACCCCCCCCCTTTCTTACCAGATGTTATTGGAGCGGGGGGGGGGAGATATCACTTCATTCTTCTTATTCTTTTATAATCTGAGAAGCCCTTTTTAACAAAACATTTTTTATAAAGGGGCTATGTGCACAGAAACATTTCTATAACTTGCCAAAAAAAAAAATAATTATCCCCATTAATCCATAAAACACTGTAAAGGTATCACAAGTGATTTATCTTTTTTCACTTATCTTTTTGAATAAAGAATTTGGAGTGAGTACATGAGTGTGCTCACTTCAAATATCCACTCCACGAGTTATTAAACTAATTTTTATTGTGAGGATGGATCTTTCAAAATTTTAATTGCATACTGAAGACTAACCTAGTCATATCTGCATTGACTAAATCCTATTGCAATCAATAGGTTTTCCTCTAAAACCCTTAATTTAAAAATAAAAAAAAATCTTTTCCGTAGATTTTAATCATTCACTCACTTGTTACCATAATAACCATTATCACCAATGCTATTTTTGTAGCATTTCATTTATCTTTTAATCAATTACCATTGGATGATTGGTCATTTGAAATATATTTTGCAAAGTAGTTTGACAAGTTTTACTGACTTGTCTAACAGTTGGTTTTCCAAAGATGGTCAGGTCCTATTCTGTCTAGATATAAAGCATATTTAAACTTCTTAGCTTTTCTTTACAAAATGAAAGAAAATAGAACAAGTTATACAAAAATAATTTTTTATTCTTAGTATTTAAGAATTTCTCTACACTTTTTACTGTATAAAAAAACTATAATTTTAATTCAAAGTTGACATACAACATGTGACTCATAAATAAATCCCACTTCTTCAATTTGGTATTGTTCAATCATGTGTAAAACAGAAAAAATTAAGTCTAATAATTTGTTGTTTGCTAAGTATATAACAAAAATGTTAGTTACTCATTCAGCAACCAAACTTTTCTGAATTATTTTTGTAAACAAATACTAGAAAAATTTTAAAGTCTAACTCCTAAAATATGTGGATTTTAGTTCAAACTTTTAAGATAAAAAAAACAAACACTTTTTTTCTTTTAGAATTGTCTTATCACTTAGACCACTTTTTAGCTAAGATTGATGAATGGATTTAGTCGATCTTGAATACCTTGCAGAAGTGTTTTATCCAGCAATCCTTAACTAAAGGGACAAGTATTATTTTGTTTTATTTTATACACTCAAATCATTAGGATTTTATTTAGATAGAATAAATTACTTATGGTTCCATAAATTTATTTTATGCTCATATGTATGGAACCATGAATAATTTATTTTTTTAAATTTTCTTATTTCAGCTTGAAACAGTATGTATATAATGTAGTATGACTTGTTTCTGTCTAATTCTGCTAGGATGGGTGTAGTATCTAAATATATTAATAAAATAAATATCTTTTGAATTTTATATTTATTTTTGTGGTAATAATTTTTTTACTACTTGAAATAACTTTTCAGCTATTTATCAATTTATATAATACATGGTTCATTCCAAAATATGGGGATTTTTTTTTTTTTTTTTTTTTTTTTAGAAAAAAAAAACGCATTTTTTTTTTTTTTCCATAAATGTAAACTCTATTATTTGGAATTGGTATATAGCAAAAATGTTTTAAGGCTATTCAAACAGTGCTTAGTCATCAAAGTATGAGAAGTGCAAACCAGGATGAATTTTCAGAATGTGAGTCAAAATCTTGTTTACAAAGAGGATAAACATGGATTTACCAAGCCTGAGTCAAAATGACAGTCCATAGAATGAAAACAATGAATCTCTAGTAAAGAAAATGTTCCAGGTAAAGTGGTCAGTAAAGAAAGTCATGCTGATAGTCTTCTAGGACATGAAAAGACCCATCATAAAAATTTGAAAAAGTTGCAGCTGTAAACAATACTTCCTATTGCCATCTCCTTAGAAAATATGGCACCCTCTGGGATTTACACAGATACTCTACTTTCTCTGATAGTTTCTGTTATAAATGACAGATTTACAAATGAATTGGCTCCTCTGTTTCTCACTGAATTTGTTAACTAAAATCTTAAATTACTCAGATGAAAAGAGGGCGTAATATTAAAAAAAAAAAAAAAAAAAAAAATACATTTTAGAAATTCACATCAGTAAACAAATACACTAGTTTTGTTTTACTTATTTAAAAGTTGGCTCAATCTTAGCAAAAGTGCTAATTCATATATATCTTTTTTTTCTTTTACAAGAACTATCCTTTCAATATTTTTGGCATATAATTTTATTTCTGGGAGGGTGATTCATCTGAAATTCACCAACTCTGACCATTTGTCAAGGGAAAAGTGAATTTATCCCATAAAATTAAAGCTTTCAATCAAAAACCTTACATATAAGTATTCTTCTTATTCTATACTCAGAAAGGTCATTTTTATTAACCTCCATCTTTTTAATATTATTATTATTATCAGAATAAGTGTATATATTAAACCTGTTGTGGGATTTTGAACCAAAAGCCAAATGAAGAGCAAAACTAGTCAAACATTGTGGTGTTGTGAATAAATTAACAAAATTCGTTACACTAGGTAAAAATTGTGAAACGGTGTAATATTGATAAAGTGTGCTATATTTATTAGTAAGTATAGTCATTGGGGTGGCCTAAAGTCGGTATCAGCCTGACAATGAGGGAGTCTATCCCCTTTTCACTAGCAGCACTAAACTAAGGAGATTGTTTTTGGCATCTGAGGCTCCCCACTTTACCGCACAGATCTGTGTTACTCATACGCTGAGTTGGCGAGGGCTAGTATCAAACTCGGAACCTTGTTTTCCTAGTCAGACGCTCTACCGATTAAGCTAAAACAGCCCTTTATTTATTTATATATATAATATATATATATATATATATATATTCATGGAAATAAGCTAATATTTAACCTTGACTATGGTCCTTGTTTAAGGGAGAGAGGTTATTAGGTGTGTAACCTATATACTATTATATATACTTTCATTAACAATATCAATAAACCAGAAGCTGAGACTCACGTGATTTTTGGAAACATTTTTTCACGCTCAGAATTGCGGAGGCATGGAATAAACTGCCCGCATCTGTTGTAGGCTGCCGAAACACTGATTCTTTCAAAGCCTCCATGCTTCCTGTAGTCCGCCGATACTATACCTGATGCCCCTCTCCACACACATATGCACACACATACATGCATATTACTACTGTAAACTGTCCATGTTTCTGACACTAATACATTATTCTGTGTACTTGACATGAGACTTTTATGAGTTGTGGTACACCTGAGCACTGTACACAATAAATTTCATTATCAATAAGCCATGGAAGGTAAAAGTGAAACCAATATTAGATATAGTAATAACATTAACAGACAAATGCCCTGGTTTAATAATTGAACATAACCAATTAATACATTGAAATCAATAACTCTTTATATAGAATGTTTTAAAATAAAAGCAAGAAAAAAGAAATAACTTTCTTGGGTTTTGTCTCCTTTTCTTTTAAGGATCTTGGGAAGAAGCAGTTTCCTGATGGTGAATGTTGGTTCGAAGTATATGCATTTGATCCATAGCACTTGTTAGGACGGGACGTACAGAATTGATCTCCATTAAAGTCAGGTGATTCAGCTAGAACAAAAATAAACAAAATCAATCATAGCCAGGTTGTCAGTTTTTTTTTTTTTTTTTTAAATGAAAATCTCAATAATTATACCAGACTTTAGAACTCAAAATGTGTCAATAGCACATGACAGAAATACACTAAAAATTTAGTCAGGCCTTTGTCAGTTTTTTTTTTTTTTTTTTTTTAAATGAAAATCTCAAATAATTATACCAGACTTTTAGAACTCGAAATGTGTCAATAGCACATGACAGAAATACACTAAAAAAATTTAGTCAGGTGATTTAGCTAGAAAAAAATTTTGTCTGTCAGTTTTTTTTTTTTTTTTTTTTTTTAAATGAAAATGACTTTTAGAACTCAAAATGTGTCAATAGCACATGACAGAAATACACTAAAAAAACTAGAAAAACAATTATAGCTAGATTGTCAGTTTTTAAATTTTAGAACTCAAAATGTGTCAATAGCACATGACAGAAATACACTAAAAAAATTTTTTTTTAAATTGCAACAGTGATTAAAATTTTTTTTTTAAATTGCAATAGTGATTAATTTGTTATAGATAGATAAGTTTTCTATAACTATAAATAAAGAGTGCTCAATATCAGTGATAGGATATATATCTCTTTTACAAATGGTTATATATATATATTCATGGAAATAAGCTAATATTTAACCTTCACTATGGTCCTTGTTTAAGGGAGAGAGTTATTAGGTGTGTACCCTATATACTATTATACATAGAACATAATTTTAGAAAGCTGTTATATATATATATATATATATATATATATATATATATATATATATATAGTGATTCCTAGCCAAACACATTTTATGATATTTTTGTGTTAAAACATACAGTTGTATTGATTCAAACAAATTTGTATTTTCAATGTCGATTTACGGTGAAATGAAAATGGCCGACCAAAACATGGCTTCCTCAAAGTGAAACAAACAAGGGGAGATTACTTTCATTTATGTAGCTAATACTCAGATTACCGTCTTTGCCAAGTGTTGAAGATGTTAGAATCCAACAAATATCATGAATTAATATATTTGTTAATGAAATGCTTAGTAAAATGAAATCCTAAACTATTAGAGGATGAGTGAATTTCTTCTTTATTGGCAAACTCTAAAATTATTGTTCAATTAAATGTAATCATTAAACATTAAAGTGTCCAAGGGTAGCTGTAAAGTTATATCCAAATAATATTCAAGAAGTGGCTCAAAGAACAGTCAACAGAATTTTACAGGGATGGGATAGATACTCTCATTCAAAGGTGGAACATTGTTACTGAGAGAAACAAGGATGTGATCCAGAGGACCAGCTTCATTTTGATGTATGATATATGTTTCCGTGTTGGTAACAATACCTGTCCTAAACAAAATGGCATTACTTTTTGACTAACCCTAGTACAATTGAACCAATTATTTAGAGCCAATTTAAGTGTATTCTATTATTAAATGAAAGGAAAGTGGAAATAATGATTGAAAATTTTACCTTAGCATGTGTGGCTTCACTTTTGATTAAGGTGTCAATACTGCTCCGAAGTTTGGCCACTCGAAGATCCCAGATATCTTTGATTAAAGTTTTTACTTCATCAGCTTTTGGAATATCTTCTTGGGCACTAGTTATAATAATAAAACAAAACAATCTTTTTTTTAACACCAAATTATTTATAAGAAAAAAAGAAAAGAGATTTTTCAGGCAATGATGTTAACATGAAAAAACAAAAAAAGGTTGTTTTCTTTTAATGAAAAAAAAAACTCTGGGCTCTTTGTAGAATTGTGTCCCGACCTCCTGCCTTAAAAAACACTAAGCGGTGCCAGCTCAAAAAAAAGTCCCTAGCTGAAGATTTTTTTTATTTGTAATTGATTGTTGAAAAACAAAGATATTAAAATGAAATGAAAATACTAAAAAAAAAAAAACAAACTTTTTTAGCGAATTGAAGGCGTTTTTATCGACAAATGCCTTTTTTTTTAGTGGTTTGAAGGTGTTAAAAGTAAGCCATATTTTTATCAACAATTAAATGTAAATATTTAGCCCCACCCCCATATATTTAAAAGAGAAGGATTAAAATATTTACTTGTCGAAAAAAGACTGGGGAGTAAATATCACATTAACTTTTCGGGAAAAATGCCTTAAGTGCTGCTTGTTTTTTTCAGCAGGCACCACTTCAGCTAGGGATATTTTTTTTTGAGCTGGCACCGCTTAGCATTTTTTATGGCAGGAGGCCAGGACGCAATTCTGTGAAGAGCTCCAAAAACTAATAAATTAGTCTGAAAATGTAAATTCTTTGTAAAATTAACATATGAACTTTAAAAATTAATTAACAAATTTAAAAAAAAATCTTTTAATGAAAATCTTTATTTTATGAAGTCCATATATTAATTTTTATGTGACATTTTATTCAATAGTTTTTTATTTAAAAAAAAAAAAATCTTTTGTGCTTATACCAACAGTAATAGATAGCATAAAATAAATAAAAAACAGATTAAAAAAAAAAAAAAGCATTTGATTTAATAACAAAAAATTAAGAGTATGAAAAAAACCTACTATTTCAGTAGAAGCTGAGCAACTTCAATGTAATGAGGGCAAGGCATCTTAGTAAAGAATTTACTGTCCATTTCTTCTTGTTTCTTCATCTGCAAGTCCTCTGTAACAAAAATCATATACATATATATATATATATATATATATATATATATCTACTATTATACTAAAGCTGAGCAAATCAACTTTTGGTTCCCGAAGGCTTTTTTCCTATTTAGTTTAATAACATGAAAATTATACTAAATTATTCCTGACTTTTAAGCTTGAATAATGTTTGAAAAAAAAAATCTGTTTTCATTGGTTCTAATTAGTCGTAATTTGCAATTAAGTCAAAAACTGACCAATCTCTTACTTTACTTTCTGCCTATCACTTTTTTTCCCAATGATGGTGGAGAAGTAGGGATGTGATCCACAGAGGACCAGCTTCATTTTGATGTATGATACATGTTCCTGTGTTGTTAATTATACCTATCCTAAACAAAATGGCATTACACAAGTGGGAGAATTTGAAATTCTATGTTAAATTTCACAAGATGTCAAACATTCCCTTTCTCAGAAAGCTTAACATACAAAATGATTTTAATGTTTTGTCCAGCCGTATTTATTATTATTTATATTTTTAAAAATATTTTTCACTTTGCAAACTCGCTTTTCCCTAATCTCAATTATCTACCCAGAGCTGAATGGGTGACCCAATGGGTCACATTTTGTCTAGTATATATAAACACACTAACACTAATACCTTGTCTTTCTTTGTGAATGAAACATTATTATAATGATGGTTAACATTGGAATTAACAGCCAAAAATCATAGAAAAAAGATGCACATGTTTAGTGAAGAAGTGCCCCCACCCGGAACAATGGAGATCTTATCAAAAAGGCACAATAAAAATAACTCATATCTTTAACTCTTAACGTCCTATACCACCTCATACCACCTGGCCAGAAGTTACATTTATTTTCCTAATCTACCCCAAATGATAGCCTTTGTTTAAATATAATATTAAACATATTTAAAAGTCTTTGATTAAAGGGAAATAACAGGTAACTTTAAATGAAAAAGGCCATTTTTAGCCATTTTTGATAAATCCTTATAGAAATGGGGCTCTGGACTTTAAAAATTTCTCAACAGGATTTTAAGAGTTAATAGATTTGGTTTGGTTTGTTTAGTTTTACGGCATATCAACCTCAGTGGGTCATCTAATGCCGATAAAGTTTTGAAATAAATCAATTCTTAATGGATAATACAATTTTGTTTATCAACTTCCGTTTTTCTATTTAACCCATAGATGGGACCCTAACAGGTACTACCACTCCGGGTCAGAGTGGACCTGGGAGCAATG
Organism: Doryteuthis pealeii; assembly: GCA_023376005.1. Classification (NCBI taxonomy): domain Eukaryota; kingdom Metazoa; phylum Mollusca; class Cephalopoda; order Myopsida; family Loliginidae; genus Doryteuthis; species Doryteuthis pealeii. The sequence goes on along the minus strand of CM042147.1, from coordinate 118,602,458 downwards.
GTGATGAAGGGGTGCTCCACATTCCCCAAACCTCCAAAACTGGAACCTCACCATCAGATAGAGTTTAACGTCATTCCCAGGACATGTAGACCCGCAGCCACCGCCTTCTAGCACCATATGATAAAAGGGTTGGGGCTTGCCATAAGGGCAATAGGGTTGGGAAAATCATATAGGTGCTAGGTTGACGTGACCAGCCGATTGATCGGAGGGGCCTCTCCGACCGCCCGTCTAGCCCAAGATAGGGCCAAAGTGGAGTATTGCATGTCATGAACTGCTCATCCACCTGGGCTCTATCCTTAAGCATCACGGGTCGGCACCCACGGCCAACAGGTGGCCCCATTGGGGGAGTCTTACCCCTCTGCAGAGGTGTATTCTAACGTCCCAGCCAACAGGGCGGAGAGTTAATAGAGGGAATTTTAGAGAATGGTCAACATTTTGAATGAAGCTCTAAGTCAAATTTTAATGTTATTGTGCTATCAAAAAACATCACTTACAATGTGCCATTTTAGCTGTGTAACAAACCTATAAAAATCATATCCTTAGATTGATAAAGAACAGTGTGACTTTTTTTGGTTCCATTTCTACCAAGATGAAAGTGTAGTATTTATGCACCCTGTCAAGGATCAGAGTGTAGTATCTGTACCCATAGGAACCTAATTATATTTTTAAATGAAAATCAAAATAATCATCTATATATTTATATATCTGTTTTTTTTTCTTATTTTGTATTTGTTTTTGAGGAAGCATTAAATCTCACATAGTGTAAAAGTTAGCAAATCTCAGAGAGCAGACCATTCATTTCTAAGTTTGATTCCCACTTGACAGCCCATAACTCTGGTTTAGGGATAAACTAAGCTAACTAAATTACATTTTATATCATTCAACAAGAAGCGCGTGGTGTAATGGTTAAAGTCATGGGAATGGACTCGTCGCCCCATGTTCAAATCCTGGATGTGGTAATTGCATTTCACTTTGCGCTAATACCCTTGGGAAAGGTATGAATCCTACTCTCCCTCCAGCTATGGATAAATAGTAAGGCAGACTGTGCTCTTTAACCTTGGTTAGGCAACTGGTCTAGGAGAAGGAAAACTCTGAATTCAAACCTGTTGAACTCCGCTTAAGAAATTGACCTTGTGTCACATCCTGCTCATGCGGAGGGGTTTGGTAAATATATATATATATCATTCAACATTCATCAGAAAGGAATGGAGATGCTGAACAGAGGCTGGGAATTTGGACACATTTGTTTCAAATTATATATACTAAGTCGTCGGGGGTGGCCTAAAGTCGGTATCTTGCCAGACAGCGAGGGAATCTATCCCCTTTTCACTAGTACTAGACCAAGAGGCAGATCGCCACACCTACCATCAGATCTTCACTTTACCACACAGATCCCTGTGCTACTCATACGCTGAGTTAGTGAGGGCAAGTTCATTAATAGTACAACCATTATCATCTTGCAACAACCTCTGGTTAAAAATGAGACTGTCCAAATCACCCAACATAAAATGCAAAAATGTAAATCCTGATTATCTGGTGTTGCTTATCCACCGAATTCTTATTTATTATGAGTGTCATCACCTCAGCTAAATAATGGACCATTCTGTTTTTATTATAAAGAAAGGAAGGGAAGAAAAAGTACATGCTATACAAAAAAAAAATATAAGAAAGAAAGAAAGAGGGGGTGAGCGCACAAAAGCGATAATGCTAATCTGTTTCAATCAAACATAATAGAAAGATGGAAAGAAAGAAAAAAAAAAAAGAGTGAGAGTTAAATCCAAATTATTATATTTCTTACAAATTGAACTATTTTGCAATAGCTCTTAAGTAAACCTATCAAACATTGTAATAATTAAATTATCATTGTGGTATATCCACAGGTCTTGCTAATTATATATAATACACACACGTAAAATAAAATTCAACATATATAGTATGAATTATTATATAATATGACAGTATATATATAGTAATACTAATACAATAATATTTTATGCAAAAACCATATTTTCTTACCAACATTCATCCAACTTGGAGGCAGAATACGTGCACGTCGTCTTTGTTTGAAATTAACGGCCAACCACAGGGGGACAGATGTTGGCATTCCTGCTTCAAAAGGTCCAAACTCACCCTAAGGTTAAAAAAAAAAGTATTTCTACAAATTTGGCCACAATTATTAGATGTAACATTTTAAATATATATATATATATATATATATATATATAGTGTGTGTATAGTGTGGATGGTCACAGTTTCATCTTTTGCTGGAACGGTGTACCAAAGGTAGTATTATTGGTAGAGTGCTCAATATGAGATAGAGCTGTTATATAATATAATAAAATAAATATATAAAGGTTTTACATATCTATTTATTTGGTGACAAAGGAACATTCACGACCATATTGGTTTCATGTGAGGCAATAGTCAGGTGAAGATGTTACAATAAAAAAAATTTTAAAATATAATATATATATATATATATATATATTTTTTTTTTGAAACATCTTCACCTGACAATTGCCTCGCATGAAACCAATATGGTCATGAATGTTCCTTTGTCACCAAATAAATAGATATGTAAAACCTTTATATTTATTTTATTTTATTATATTTATATTATATATATTTTTACCAACCCTTCCGCACGAGCAGGATACAACACAAGGTCAATTTCTTAAGCAGAGTTTAACAGGTTTGAATTCAGAGTTTTCCTTCTCCTAGACAGGTTGCCTTACCAAGGTTGAAGAGCCCAGTCTGCTCTACTATTTACCCAATGCTGGAGTATAGATGGATTCATACCTTTCCAAGGGTATTAGTGCTATATGAAATGCAAGCAGTTTCGTCTAGGATTTGAACTTGTGTTGATCAGTCCATTTCCTACGACTAACCTTAATGCTACGCACCTTCATAAATTTTGTACAATGGTGTATGACATACTTTGTTGGTGACGTAGGCAGCCTACCTATCAGCATATCTCTCTCTCTCTCTCTATATATATATATATATATATATATATATATATAGAGAGAGAGAGAGAAAGAGAGAGAGAGAGAGAAAGAGATGCTGATAGGTATGTGTCCTGTGTCACTGACGCATAAAAATCTAAAAGGACGCAGTAAAATAGTATCCATGCATCCCAATGTTTTTTTTTTTCTTCCTCCGACCATTTCCAGCTAACTGTAAATGTATTTCAATATTTTCTTGGAAATGAATTACACACTATGGGGTACAAGGTAGGGGTTAGATGGCTTTAGTTGTTCACAGATAAAAATTCTATAATTTATTAAGAAACTTTAGTAGGGACCCATGAAATTTCCCAGGGACTCATTCAAATCAAATCCGTGTGTCCCAGGATACACTATATTAAAAAGCTATCAGCATCACTGTTATATATATATATATATATATATATATATATATATATATATATATCAATCAAGTAATGAGATTTTATTCTGAACATGTTGAAGGACATAAAGGTAACAAATATCTTAGAACTTTGTTTTCAATGAGCTGTCATAATATGGATTAAATATCAAATGTCATATAGCATTGTGCAAAATTCTTTTAAGTTAGGTCTGTTGACTTAAACTTAAAACTGTGATGTCATATTTTGTTGTGTTCATTATTTGCTTTCCTGAGCAGACACCCATTCTTAAGTATATTTATTTCCAGGGAAAGAATTTTCAAATCCAAACAGATCTATTTAATCCAAAGATGGAACAGTGCCGTTATAGTACCTTTGATTCTGTTATAGTATGTGGCCTACCTCAGTAAGAGTATATTTATAGATATAAGTAGTAGGCAATTTATTGAAAATAATTATTTTTCACATATATTCAATTTCAAGAAATGCAATTCAGTCATAAGCTTTATATAGTAATAAAGAATAATTTTTAGAAAAAAAAAAAAGAAGAATTTTAACTATAATTTACATGAATCAGATCTATTTAATTCTAAAATATTCTAAAATTCTAAAATAGGGTTAGGAGTTATTATAACCTTATAATATGCTTTTTATGGTAGGCCACATACTATAAGAGAGACATGATTTCATAGGCCACATACTATAATGGTACTGATGGAACCCTAACAGGTACTATCACTCAGTCAGAGTGGACCTAGAATAATGACAATGAAGGGGTACACCACACTCCCCCAAATCTCCAGAAATGGAGACTCACCACCGATGCAATTAAGTGTTATACCAAGGAAAATCTTTCTTTTTTGGAGAATGTAAAGGGGAGGGGGGCAAACCCCGTTGCAAGAAGTTTTTTTTTATTGCATCAAAAATCCTTTTTATTTCAATTATTTGTTTTTCATTTTGCATTCCAAGTCTCACTAGTTGATACTTTAAAAAAATTCTATTTAATTATTTTTTATTTATGGGAAAAATGTAATCAGAATATGAAACAAGCTAAAAAAATGTGAAGGGAAGTAATTTAAGTTTTTCAAATGCACATTTTGTTTTGGACGTTAAAAGTGTCGATATTCCTCTTCTCGATATTTTAAGATTTTTCCTCAATCTTACACTATTACATTCTTCAACTACACAAGTAAATAAATAGGGTATATTCGCAGAGTTACGTCCCGGCCTCCTGTCTCAAAAACCGCTAACCGGTGGCTGCTGAAAAAAAAAACCAGCTACAATTGAAGTCCGTAGCCGAAGCGGTGTCACTTGAAAAAAAATAGGGTTAGGGTTGGGGTTTAGGGTTAATTTAATGGGAAAATAAATAAATAATTTGCTGTTTTTTCTGGTTCACCCTGTATACAGAAAAAAACAGAACCCACAAATTTGTAATAAAACTTAATTTTAACTAGGGGATTTTAGAGTTAGGGTTGGGGTTGGGTTTTCGGGAAAAACGCCCTAAGTTGTTTTTTTTTGTTTTGTTTTTTTAAGTGACACCACTTCGGGTACGGACTTCAATCGTAGCTGGTGTTGTTTTTTAGCAGCCACCGGCTAGCGGTTTTTTAGGCAGGAAGCCGGGACGGAACTCCGCTTTTTTAATTGAATTGTCAAGAAAAAACTTTTTTTTTTTTTTTAAAGAAATCTTCTTATATAATTATTTAAAAAATCTTTATTTATTCTTTTATCGGAATAAAAGATTAGGATATTTAGCGAAGGTTAAAATCGCGGTACGGGTAATCCGCAACCGAACTTTTTTTAGACCTTATTTTTCCGGTGTAAGTATCATTGGGGAATGGGAAAATTTTTGGTAAACGGGCCAGAGTCAATACCTTGTCAGAGTTTGGCTTCGGGTTACCCTTACCGCGCTATACTAATATTAAAACGGTCAGTTCCAAATTAAGTGCTTTTTATCAAAATCTACTTATGAGGAAGATTAGCATCTCACTACAGGCGAACGCTGAAAATAGAACTAAATAATTAAATTAAGTAAAAATTAGAAAAACATTACAAAATAATATTAATTCCAACAAACACATTTTGTTAAGATTTATAATAATAATAATATTTATGATTTTTTTAATCCATGTCAATTCAACGGAATAAAAACGAATCCTCAAAATAATCTGTATTTTGTAAATTTCGCTAAAAATAAGTTTGAAAACTAATATTCTAAAAAAAAAAATAAATGAGTTACCTGAATAAGATAAATTTTGGTGTATGTAAAATTTGGTTCAATTTCAACAAGTTCTTTTTCTGCAATAAATTCTACTTCGGCCGCGGACATTTTACAACCAATTGAAGAATTCATTCTGTCAACAAACTTCCATTTACTTTCGATCACAAATTAACAGCAAAAGACGAAGCAAGCAAGCAACAACAACAAAAAAAACTTTTCGGAAGTTCTATTTTCGCGGCAAAATCTTACGTCACATCCGGTTCCGCTTAATACAATCACAACAACCACGTGTTTGGGTTTTCCTTGTTTATATAAAATAATCTAGTTATTATTTTAATTTAATCCTCATAATTTATTATGAATTTAATATGTAACGAAATATTTATATCAGCAAAGAATTATGATAAAAGTAGATTAATTATTTATACAGGTTCTAATTCAGTGAAAAAACTGTTTGTTTACATTTTAGAGCAAGTAGTAGTAGTAGTAGTAGTAGTAGTAGTAGTAGTAATAAAATAGGTAGTATATTTATTGCATAGAAAATACTCACCTGGCGATCGCGTTGAGAATTAATAATAGCTTATTTCCAGAGGTCCTTCCACCTAAACAACACTGGCCCCTCACCTAAATGGGGCGTCTCGGTCTCCTGCCTCAAAACATGCTACCGGTGACTTCTGAAAAACCAACCCAGCTACGATTGAAGTCCGTAGCCGAAGCAGTTTCACTTGAAAGAAAACAACCAACGTCGGGCGTTTTTTTTTTTCGACATTTAATTACATATAAAATCCAAAACGTTTATTTTTTTCGGTATTTTCATTTTATTTTAATATATTTATTTCCAACAATCAATTAATATAAAAAAAATCAAAATATTTAGATATTAGACATTAAACAAACACGACAAAGTACTTGAAGATCTATGATATTATCTATCTATATATCTATCTAAAATCTATGCACTGGCTCGGTCTGTTCTGGCAATAAAATCGTCTGCTACGAGTTTTAAAAGCGAATTAAAAATAATTAAATCTATTATTTAAGGTCAAACTTTGTCTAAATCGATAAGTAGTAACATAATGACATCATTAAAAAAAGAAAAATATCATTACATATGCAGTTTATCTTTAATAGATTTAAAACGATTTGTTTTAGTCAATTTCGACGCGATCCGCCATTCTGTCTATTTTTCAATGGTTTTACGCGCTTGTTTACAATTTTAATGTAACATTCGCGATTGCAAAAAAAAATACCAAAAATCAGGTAATTATCTGATTTTAATGAAATTTTCAGTATTGATTTATCAATTAATGAATTTTATAATGCATCAGTTATTTTATTTCAAAACTTTAATTTAGTATTTTTGCTATGAAAAATTAATATATAAAATTCATTTAAAATGTGAAAAGCATGATGTTAAGTTTAAAATGTCATATTTTTAGATTCTAGAAATAAATATCTACTTAATGCAAACCTTATTTTTGTAGACGAAAGTAATAAGTTTTGAAGAAAAACTCGATTGAAAATGCCCCCCCCCCTTTTTAAGCAGAAAAAATATCAATGTATAATTTTTTCTTTTGTAAGATAATAGCCAATTAAATGATTATCGAAATGAGTAAAAAAGAAATCTCCAAAAATTAATCATTTATTATTTTTTTACGTTTTATTTTTCAATTTTCGGTACTTATTTTCTCATAGAAAAGCCACTGTAAAATTTTTTTTGTTTCTATTCATAACTTCGGTCTTTTATCTCATTATTTATACTGTAATTAGTACAGTATAAGACCAACTCGAAAAAATGTTACGCCCCCAACAAAATTAGGGGCCAAAATTAAGTGACCTGAAAAAAAATGAGAAAGTCTTGAAATAAAATAAGTAATGCATTATAAAGATCATTCATTAATAAATAAACACTGAAAATTTCATTAAAATCCGATAATTCCATGATTTTTGGTAAATTATTTTCTGTAGAGGGTGGGGGGCTAATCATTTTGTCAAAAACGCATTTTAGGCTCATTTTGCCAGTACCTATGTTACATAGATAGATATAAACTTTATATCTATCTATCTATCTCTGTTCCTATCTATTTATCTGCTTTTCAGAAAAAGATACAAACTATTTTCCAATATGCCTTAATAAAATAATAAAATGAAATAAAACAACGTTTTTATCGACACTGCTTCGGCTACGGACTTCAATCGTAGGTGGGGTTGGTCTTTCAGCAGTCACCGGTAGCAAGTTTTGAGGCAGGAGACCGGGACGGTCTTCCTCATAAATTACCAAAAATAAATAAATAAAAATAAATTGAATTAAGAAATTAAAAAATCAGAAAATTATCCGATATAAATGAAATTTTAAATGCTGATTTATTTATCAATGAATGAATTCTATAATGTATCACTTATTTTATTTCAAAACTTTCTGATTTTTTTCAGGTCATTTAATTTTGACCCCACCTCATTTTTGGTGTGCAAAATATCGGCAGAGTTTATATAAAAGTGAAAGTAATTATAGTATAAAATATAAATAAAAAGACAAAAGACCGAAGGAGTGAATAGAAAAAAAAATATTAAAGGAGCGATTTTGGTAGAAAATAGGTACTGAACATCCGAAAATGAAAGAAAAAAACTTAAAAAATTTTGGACATTTTTTTTATGTCTATAATTGACTTTTAGATTATCAGTGAAAAAAATTATACATCAATTACTAAAGTAAGCTTGTTATTAAATAATGTTTGCTTTTAGAATCTAAAAATATGAAATTTAAAACTTAAAATTATGTGATTTATTTTACTTATTTATTTCTTTTTTGTAAATATTTTTATAGGAACAATTATACATCAATATTTGTTCTGTTTAAAGTTGGCATAACTTTTTGATTGAGTTTTCTCCGATAATAATTAGATAACCATAACTTTTTTGTAAATATTTTTATAGGAACAATTATACATCAATATTTGTTCTGTTTAAAGTTGGCTTAACTTTTTGATTGAGTTTTCTCCGTAGTTAGTTTAAAGTTGGCTTAACTTTTGATTGAGTTTTCTCCGATAATAATTAGATAACCATAACTTTTTTGTAAATATTTTTATAGGAACAATTATACATCAATATTTGTTCTGTTTAAAATTGGCTTAACTTTTTGATTGAGTTTTCTCTGATAATAATTAGATAACCTAAACTTTTTGTAAATATTTTTATAGAACAATTATACATCAATGTTTGTTCTGTTTAAAGTTGGCTTAACTTTTGATTGAGTTTTCTCTGATAATAATTAGATAACCATACTAAAGTAAGCTTGTTATTAAATAATGTTTTTTTTAGAATCTAAAAATATGAAATTTAAAACTTAAAATTATGTGATTTATTTTACTTATTTATTTATTTAAAAAAAATTTTTAGGAACAATTTGTTGTTCCAATTTGCTGAATCAATTCATTTTTAATAAACAAAGTACTCGGGTAGCTGTTGCTTAACTGGTCACCCAATTGAGTATTGAACAGGCTCTTCATTGATTCTCTTTGATGATGATGATGATGGTGGCAGCAGTGGTTCATTATTATCACTAGCAAAATAAAAAAACACCCTCCAGGTGATGTAAAAATACATTTTTGAAAGATATTGCTTGAGGAGGTGGAAGTTAAAAATTAAATGTCGGAGAGTTTGAACCATAAATCATGAAATCATCAAATTTATTAAAGGAGTAAAAAAATAAAACAATTTGAAATCGAAACTAAGTTCTATAACTTTGAATATCTATTAAAATAAAACAAACTATATATAAATATATGATACTGGGGATCTATCTATTAAAAATTGTTTTAAAAAACAATGAGGACTGTCTAATGTTGCATGCTCAAATTTTTAGTGTATTTATTCTATGTTATGACGATTTCAGATATAGTGACGTAAGCAGTGACATAGTTTTTGTTACAGACAAAAACTGGAAGCGAATCTCCATTATTAATAGATTACCTATGAAAATTATAAAGCAAAATCTTTAAAAATGTGTTTTGATTTCTTTTCCTTTGGTGTTGACGAAATACTTTTTATATACCGGGTGTTCGGGAGAAATTTGACAGTTTCATAAGGAAAAAGAAAAAGTGCTTGGTAACTACAAAATTTAATGGATTGTAAACAAATTCAACAGGCACGGAAATTACACTACTGTCAACAAGTTTCACTTAAGATAACTGCCATTAGCATTGATCACAGCCTCAATCCTGCTCCGGAACCTGGTGCAAGCTGATGTTACAGTTTCCCTGGGAAGGGTATCAAAAACTACCTTAATTCTGTTGATCAACTGGGCTTTTGTAGTACTGGCACGGCGATTGGTGTCTTTCTCAACAGTGCCACAGACATAATAATCCATGGGGATTGGGGAGTTCGGAGGCCAAACATTGGGACTTGTGTAGTCGTAATAATTTGCCGGCAACTATTTTTGACTTTTCCCAGAGGTGTGGTAGGGGGCAGAATCTTGCTGCCATACATATGGCCTATCATTGGCTACCCTTGTTATCCAGGGCTTGACTACAGTGTTTAGCAACTCCACATAGGCATCTGAATTCAACCTGATACCTTTTCTGAAAAAATGCGAAGAATTCTGCTGTACAAATGCAATCAGATCATCTGTTGTTACTTTCTTCTAGCCACAGCCTCGTAGTCTCCATTGCAATTCTCCAGTTCATGCCTGATTGTTTTTACAGTGTTCAGGGAGCATTGGGCAGCAACTATAATCTCCTTATTTTGAGGGCCGGCGCAGATCATCATGATACAATTATTCTCTTCCATGATTCAGGTGGGTTCTAGTCATCCATTTTATCTGTCATCATGTATATGAATGAAGAAGGGTCCAAGCTTTTAAATGATGTGTAGTGTGCGTCAATACCTCCAACCTATGGAGAAAAATAACCAAATATAAATATATCAAATTTACCCCAAACACCCTGGAAATGCATATAAATGTTTTGTTTGATTTTATTTGAGCTTGTTTAGTTTTTAATCATTTTTCTGATATTCTTTGAAAAAGGATGCAAAATGCCAAATATTTGTGACTTCAAGAAACTTCTTTTTTTTTTTTTTAGATAAAGCATTATCAATGATATTTTTTTAATTTGTATATCTTCCATTTTTAATTTTAGTTGCTCACAACTTTTCAAACCACCACTCTGCAGAAGTATGGGGTGGCAAGAGGTTTAATGTTTTAGTTTTAAAAGGTAACTGGTTAATCCAGGTGTGTGTTTCTAGGGTTTACTTTAACCCCATCTTATTTGGTGGCCACGCTGAAAAGGAATTCAAGAAAAGGAATAGACAAAGACAAAAGGTAATTTCAGGATTCAGGATTTATTCATGGGTCATAGCCACCACGTGGTAAGGAAATTCTTTCTTGGCCAGTAGTAGTGTCTCATCCTAGTTAAGGCTTAAGTTCGAATGGCCAAGAGATTATCTTGGGGGTCGGAAGTGGGTCCTTTTTCCTGCACATGCCCAGAGGGATCTTCTGGTCTGAAGGCTCATGGGAATTTGTTATTTTTTATTCTAATTTTATTTTAATCCCCACGGACGCCAGCAGGGAATCCAATTATGGTGTAATGGTTAAGCTAGTCTCAGAACCGTTACTACTGAAAAGCAAGTTCAATCCTTACTGGATGCCTCATATTTGTTAACTTGTGTCAAATCCGGTAATCTGAACATTAGCTACATAAATGAGAGTAACCTCCCCTTGTTTGTTTCACTTTGAGGAAGCCGTATGTTTTGGTCAGCCATTTTCATTTCACTGTAAGTCTACACTGAAAATACGAATTTGTTTGATTCAATACAACTGCATGTTTTAATACGAAAATATCATAAAATGTGTTCTTAATAACAATTAAGTTAATTTCAAATAATGCGCAAGCACAATTCAAAATTTTACGGTGAAATGAAAATGGCCGACCAAAACATATGGCTTCCTCAAAGTGAAACAAACAAGGAGAGGTTACTCTCATTTATGTAGCTAATGTTCAGATTACCTCAAATTCTACCCGTAGAGTAAATTCTTTTTTTTTCTACAGAGCCCAGCATGATTCAAACTTACATCATTTTTTTTCAGGAAATCTGTTTTAGCATGACAGCTGTTTTACCAATCAGGCCACAGAAGCAACCAGCAACCAAAACTCTAATCTAACTATGTTACTTTCATTCATTATTTTTCCTTAATGCCCTGATTTGCAAGTAATTTTTATATGAATTAATGGTATCAGTTGTAAAATTATCTTGAATTTATTATTATATGGTGGTTGTCTTGAGTGAAGTTATATATATATATTTTATGTGAAGAAAGGAAGTGAATCCGACGGTATGTAGTATATTAGGAAAAATGAAAAAACACAGGTTTAAATGGGTTAAGTGGTGAGTTTATTGGCCGACGCTGCAGTGTTTCGATCTATTAATTAGATCATCTTCAGGGCATTTGTTGGTATATGGAAGGTGATAAGAAATTATTTATCACAGAATAACGAGAAAGCGAGTGGTAGTTGTTGTTATTCAGTCTGCTTAAAAATTTTTTGAGGTTTGAAAAAAGGGACGGTTTTGAAATATGACGTCAAATATTCTATTTTACGGCATGGGTATGGGACGGTGTATAAACCTGTATTTTTTCATTTTTCCTAATATACTACATATATATTATATATATATATATATATTGATAATTACAACAAACACACTATAAGGATATAGAAATAATAAAAGGGAAAATAAATCATTCACAGACGGAATCAATACGCCTTGTATTTGAAACATTAAAGTTACAGTAATAAGAGAAATCAAAATGTAGTGTTCAAAGTTCATCAGAAAATGCTTTTTTTAAAGTTCAGTAATGTAGAGGAAGAAAGGGTAAGAAAGAGTATTGCATCTATATCAGCAGCAGAATTTTAGAGAGGGTAAAATAAATTGTACCTTCAGCGGCAGGCAAATAGTTTTAAATTCATAGGAGTGAATTCGTCCAGCATGTGTCAGTCTCTCTCTCTGAACTTCTATTCGAAAACCTTTCTTTTATATGCTTTACCTAGGCACCAGTTCGGTCTTTTTGAAAACTTCTTTTTAGGTGCAGAGGCCTCTGATTGGTCTAAAATTATCATTTTTATTATTTCTATTTTTGCTTTATACCTGCGCTGATCCTATGTGCAGATTGCTTACTTTTGTCATTTTCTTTTGCTTTCAATGCATTAACTTCTTATCATATCACTACAATTACATGAAGCATTGTAAATCTTTATTAATTTGAGTGTTTGGGGAAAAGAAAAATAGAAAATTATATGGTCAGATTTGAATTTTCTGTGGCAATGCAAAGAGAAAGAAAAGTATAATTGGTGACGCAGTTTTTGTACTTTGACAAGTTTCTTAAAGAAAAAGGGAGAGTTCAAGTCTTGCTAGAGGATCCTTCTTTATTTTTTTATCAATGCTTCTTATTGTGGATGTAATGAAAATAACATACATCGAAACTCAAAGCGTGCGGGGACGAGTCTGGCTTACAGGGTCATCACGGGAAAGAAATATGGCTGCTGTAAACACTATATTTAACGATGGGCGATCTCCTCGAACCAGCGAGAATGGGATTGCACGTATGCAAATTCTCTCAAGATCGGTCGTACATATAAGCATACGGCGACGGCTAGAGGCAGCGTCAAACAATTATGTACGACGACTACGAAAACAGCTGGCAGTAGTATTTTGGCTCTTGCGACGGGTGGATGAGGCATTTCGAGATAGATTTTGATTGTTGGTGAGCAGAGTGCAGCCCAGTTGGGAGAACATTATTACTAAACTTATTAATGAACATAGAATGTTGAGCTGAAAGATTGGGATAAAAAGCAACTGAAAGTAAGAAATACAAATAATAAAAATGGTCAATTTTAATGTTTTGGATACTTTTTGAAAAGCTAAAAATAAAACATCTAACACCACTTATTATTACTAAAACACACACATTATATATATATATATATATATATATATATTCAAAAAAAAATTCATTTAAAAAGAAATGTCATAACTAGACTGCTTCAGTTCCAGTGATCTTTTGAAAAAGAGATATTATCTCGAAAATTCAAGAATTAAATACAGGTTAACACACAACACCATTGTTACCGTATATTTTTTTTTCTTTACACCTGCATTGTGATAGCCTTCTAAATCAACCTCCTAACCAATATATACACAATGCTTCAAGCAAATTATAAAACTCTCTTATATATATATATATATATATATGAGAGACAGTAAGATTATATATCCAAGATGCACACACAGATCTTTGCTTGCATTATATAAGGGTAATTCCATGTCAAATCATCCAGAAAAAAGTAAAATTGTCACCCACCCACTTCAATCTTTCTGAAATTTTGTACAGGTGTGGACTAGGTTAACATTAGACAATCCCAAAAATTTGGGCTTCCAATTCCAGAAATAATGTCAATTTTTAGCTCTCCAAATTTGGTGGTGTTGACGAAAAATGGCAACTTTTTGTAATCTATTTTTGTCTGTAAAATGAGTTCTAGAGCTCCCTACTATTAAAATTTCCTATTATGAAAAAATCAGAAATCATCAATAACTTAAAATTGGTTGATTTTAAGACTTTTTTGATAGCATTTTTGTATTCCTTAGGTCAAAATGCTTTTATAAACCAATTTTTAGTAGTAGGGAAGCTCTAGAACCCATTTTATAGACAAAAATAGATTACAAAAAAGTTGCCATTTTTCGCGACCGCCCCCCAAATTTGGAGAGTTAAGATCGACATAACTCTGCCAATTTGTGTGGAATTAGAAGCTCAAATTTTGGTGATTGGCTAACTTTATGATAATTCACACTTGGACAAAATTTTAGAAAAATTCACGGGGCTGGATGATTTGATATGGAATTAGCCATAAACAATTTGCAATAATATTACCAAGACACACACACATACGAGAAAGGGGAGATAACTCATTGAAGTTAGCATTTATTGACTTGTTTGTTATTGGAGATCTTATGTTATTTACAAGTCTTTGAATTTCTCAAACAGATTGGTAAGTGAACAATGGAGGCACTCATGGTGTAATGGTCAACGTCATAAGAAATGGACATGGTGAACAGGGTTCAAATCCTGGATGAGGCTGCTTGCATTTCATATAATGCTAATTCATTTGAGAAAAGATATGCATCCAACTATTCTGCCTCCAGCTATGAATAAATAGTAGGGCAGACTGGGCTCTTTAACTTTGGTGTGGAAACCTCTGTTGAAGAAAAACTCTGAATTAAAAACTGTTTAACTTGCACTTAGAAAATTGACCTTGTGTCACATCCTGCTCATGTGGAGGGGTTGGTTAAATTTATACATAGGGGAAATAAATAAAGAAAAAGATATTTTTTAAATTTTTATTTTATTTATTTCAGTTAGTGGATTGTACATCAGTGGATGAGAAGTGAATGTCCAATTGAAAATAAAGGTAAGCATATCTTTTTTTGTTTCTAATTCAATATGGAATTACCAATCTGAGTTCAAACCCTGGATGAGGCTGTTTGTATTTTATTTTGTGCTAATGCCCTTGGGAAAGGCATGAATCCATCTGTCCCACCCCCAACTATGAGTAAATATTTCAGAGTTAGGCAGGACTGCTGAAAATATTTGGCTTAGAAGATCAGATTCTAATGAATTGGTTTGAGTAGATTTCTTTTGTTCTAGAAGAATCTTGGGATTTATTATGCTGGTTGGTAAGGCAACAAGGGAGGTGAGTCTTAATATACATTATATGTTGGAAGAAATCTTAATATATATATTTTTTGTTTTGTTTTGTTAGATATTTGAATTTATAATGTAAAAAATGTATCAAAAAAATAAAATAGAATTTTAAAAAAAAAAAAACATTTTAAAAAAATGCCATGATCAAAAAACAAACATCAAATTTTTTCTGAATTTAAAAACAGTAAAATTCAATTTTCACCTTGTAGTAAGAACAGAACCAGTGCTTAGACTTTTAGGAAAGCTTTATTACACTTTACTCTGACTACGAATTGTCTGACGTTTTCAGAGTGATACTTTTATAGATCTCAGATTTCCAAGGGAGGTAATTAAGGTGGATTGAATGACATTGGATGTGACAAGCAAGTAATGAGATGATATAATACCTCTGTAAGTTCAAGTAAAAGACAATGTTCAAAAGTGATACCTGGGGAAAACTGGACAGTAAACGGATCAAAATAGGATAAAAGCAAAAGATGAGGAAATAGGTTGAAAGAATCTTTATATAAAAGGAACAATATTTTGTGTGAAAATTTTACTCTAAAATTACTAAATGTTGGTTACTTCCTACTGACAGTTGTTATTTGAATATGCAAATAGATTTCAGAAATGATTAAAGTTTATTTAAAGTTATCACAATTTGCAGGGTGGGGGTGGGGATGAAGAACAAAATCAGCAATGTATTCAGTCTCATATAAGAGTTGATAGGACTATTGCTCTCATCTCTATTAATAATGGAGATTTGGTCTCTTTTTGTCTGTAACTGAAACTACGTCACAGCTTACATCACAGTAATTTAAAAAAAAATGTTATGAAAAATCAATTAAGAATCAAATTTTTTACGAAAATTTTGAGTTATTCACCTTTAGATTAATTTATGTTTAAAATAGTTTTTTCTTAAATATATATTTTACTAGGTTGACCCCCCCCCTATTTTATTTTATGCAATCCAAACAAAACATATTTCAGTTGTGCGATCTTTAAATTTTTCTATAAAGATAAAAGTCTGAATAATTAAATCAGAATTTTTTAGAAACGTTTTGGAAGTCCTTACTGTCATAAAACAAAACAAATATCTCAGTAGAATGGTGGGAATATGATGCTTTTTAAGTAAGTAATAATTTTTTTAAAGTATCAAACGTTTTACCTTATTTATTTACCCCACCCCCATGCAATATCTTTCAAAAAATTATTTTTACACCAATTGGATTTTTTTTTTTTTTGTTTTTGCTAGTTATAATAATTACATAAAAGGAAAAGTACATTGTTTCAGAAATTAATACTGAAATGAGCAACAGTTTGTTATTTTCAATTAACAACTTCCATTTGAATAAGGAAATAAATTATAGAAATAATTAAAGTTTTTTTTTTTAATCAGCAACATATTCTTATTTAAGAGTTTATTGGACTCTTAATTCTTTTTGTTAACATCTTGTTATTAACACAGTATTCAGGCTGGTCCATTCTACAGCCTTCTTTAGGTATACAATGAATATGGAAAAAAAAAAAAGGAGGGAGTGTTTCTCATTAGTACCCCCCCCTCCCCAAAGTTTAATAGTTCAATCAACTTATGAAATAATTCATCTCAAAATTATAGAAAATAAATTCTTTATAATTTGAATGGCAAACAACAAATACAGATAGGAAAATATTTTTGTATGAAATTTTGGGAGGAAGCATTTCTGTTATTCTACATACACCTGATGACGGTCAGAGAACATACTGGTCAAGGTATATTGGGATAAAAACAACAAAGGTAAAGATGCTAGTCTGTAGATTTTGTGGGTTACAAATTCAGATGACAGAATTTATCACAGATTCAAGACAAGGACTTTATAAATAAAAATGTTTAAAATCTTATATATATATATATATATATATATATATATATATAAAACAAAAGATCACAAATATAGTATCACACATTTGTGGGTTGAGGATATAGGAAGAATATAATGGATATAGGTAGTTGTGGTTTATATGAGAATAAAGTGATTTATTGGTGGGTTATAATAAAGAAACAGTGGAATGGAGAGAAAGATTATTACAAATTTGGTGTAGAGTGGATAATCTTGGATTAGTGGGTTGAGAATGTGGATATAAAAAAAGAACAAATAAAGAATGTGAATGAGATGGATATGGAGTCATAGTCTCTTTTGAACCTTAAGAAATTCTTGATGGTTGTAAAATGTTTGAATTATTCATGATACAAAGCAATGTTATTATAATGCAGGGGGAGAATTTACGTGAGGAAAATTCTAATGATTCTTTTTTTCAAATTTTTTAAAAAGAACTTTATGAGCAATTGATAATGACTGATCCTTTTTGAGTGCTCCATAATAATAACCTTGTGCCACACTTGTATTAATCCAGTTAAACCTATACGTGCTGGCTTATAGATCAAGGGAATGTATTATATGTATTCAGTTCCCATCAATGGCAAATTTCACACAAAGTCAGGTTTAGTGTTCCCTTCATAAAAGTTAAAATTTTGGACAATGTTTACTGAAGAGTCTGAATTTTTAAAATTTTTGATAGGCGAGAAAAAATATACACGTTTCTCATTAATGTAGTATAAGAAGAAATAATAATAAGAAAACGGAGTTATCTCCCTTGTTTAGAATTGGAAGAAATTGCATTTTTATAAGATACCTAGCATATCGAAATTCTTGTGTAAACTTTAGGATTATCTGTGATATATATATATATATATATATATATATATATATATATATATATATATGAAATAAACAAACCTAGTTCTTTAATGTCTGTATTTAATATAAGCAGACTTTATTCCTAAATTTGTACTGAACAGGAAGATGTTAATAGGGACAGATGCAGATTATAAACATATGAGCAACATAATAGAATGAATAGATTTAGTATGCATGATTTTCTGGTCTGACATTATTCTCATATATTGAAAAATGAATATACAAAACCTTTTTTTTTATGTCTATATAAAAACAGCAAATGTACCAATAAAAAACAAAACAAACAAAAAAAAAAATCCAAATATATTTCTCTTTGGTTATATTTAGTTTAAAGCAGGAAATATTAAAAATTAAACTTTTGACAGTTAATTATAGAAAATGAGAAACAGATTTTATATGAAGCTGGAAATTGATGTCGCATAAATATAAAGTTTGCTCAAAGTTGGTATTTATATTAATAATATAAACTTAATGTAAACTTTTACTTTGTATTTTTTTCTTCTTTATTTTATGATTGGAGTATTAATGTGATGATTAGTTGATATTGGTTAAACAATCGGACCATATTACATTTAGGCACCCCTTTTTGATCTCGATTAAGAAAGGACATGTTTTTCATTTACACTGTCAATATCTGGTTGTTTGTTAGGAGTTAGGGTTAGGGGTTAGTTTTATAATTTAAAAAAAAATCTAAAAATCGTCTGTTAAAACAACCGGATATTGACGGTGTAAATGAAAAACATGTCCTTTTTTAATCGAGCTCAAAAAGGGGTGCCTAAAGGTCATATGGTCATACAGGCAAAAATCACTGGGCGAGCCATGACAGTGAACCTGTAAGTAATAAACATAATTGGTAAAAGTGAGTAGTAATATCTTTCTTTTACTTTTGGATTTTATGGCATGTCAACCCTTGTTGGGTTATTTTATGCCAAAGTCATTTTGTTCTATTAATTTTTGATGGGTATTGAAAAGTCTTTTTTTGAACTTATATTTGTTAACTCATTTTCTTCTATTTAACCCATAGATGTGACCTTAACAGGAACTACTACTCCGGGTCAGTGTGGACCTGGGAGTAATCATACGAAAATAATAAGATAATATAATAAATGTTGTCTCCGCTACTGATAAGTCTGGAGTATAAACAAGCTCTGAAGATGATTTTTATAAATCGAAATATTGTTCAATATAAGCTATAAATATGATATAAAATCTTTTCACTTTAACAGCATATTGTGTTGTTTTCATATCCTTTTATCTATACTCATATATATATATATATATATATATATATATAATAAAACTAACTTATTAAAAAATAAGCTAATAGAAAAGTGACAGCAAGTCACCTTATGTCTCCAGGACTCTCCTAAGTATCCTTTTTTAGTACTGCTGTGGTCTGGATGGTTTCAATTCTTCCTCTAATCTCTAGTTCACTAGTCTCTTGAGTATTCTATTAATATATTAATGGTAACAATCAAATACATAAAATTGTATAATTTATATTTAGCTTCTGTTAAAAGGTTGACTCTTTTCTTTGCTATATAAATGTTTATTTTATAAATAATGGCTTTAAAGTTTAAATTTCATCAAGTTGGTGCTGTAACTCATAAATGAAAAAAAAAAAAAAAGTTTATATTAAGAAACATTAACAATTGAACATGTTCTTACCTGAAAATACTTTGATTATGTTTTTATAATATGAAAATAACTAAAGTTTTTTAATGATATATTTGAAACAAAACAAACAATTTTTGGACCATATTACCTTTAGGCACGCCTTTTTGATCTCGATTAAGAAAAGGACATGTTTTTCATTTACACCGTCAATATCTGGTTGTTTGTTAGGGGTTAGGGTTAGGGGTTAGTTTTATAATTTAAAAAAAAATCTAAAAATCGTCTGTTAAAAGAACCGGATATTGACGGTGTAAATGAAAAACATGTCCTTTCTTAATCAAGATCAAAAAGGGGTGCCTAAAGGTCATATGGTCCCAATTTTTAAAAATCTCTCTCTCTCTCTCTCTTTCTTTTAAACTTCACTATTTGATAAAATATACATTTTTTATTCTACCTAAAATTTAAAAGAAATATTATCAATAGGACAGCTATACAGTGAAGAATTCAATTTATGAAAACGGTTAATCTTACACAAACATGGATCTGTAAGTGGAAAGTTTTGCTTCTCCTCCAGGACACAGGACCGGAAAATATTGGCCTCTCCAAATTGCACTGATGTTGTTTAATCAAAGACAAAGTTTAATACAGCTTGGTACCAATTAGGAGTTACCAAAAATTTTTTTTTTTTTAATTGAAATAGATCACTAAGTAGGCCTGCGTCTATTCTGTAGTGACCAGGTTTGAATTCAGTTTTTCTTCTCCTATACTGGTTGCCTAACCAAGGTTAAAGATCCCAGTCTTTCCTACTATTTACCCATAGCTGGAGGGAGAATAGTTGGATTCATACCTTTCCCAAGGCTATTAGCGCTATGTGAACTGTGGCTTCGTCCAGCAATTGAACTCGGGTCGACGAGTCCATTTCCTGTGACTCTAACCAGTACACACCACCACACTTGTTACCAAAACAAGGTTAATAAAACATAGGGACTCTAGCGCTGGGTTTATTCTCAGAGTTTACTCCCAGTCTTTCCTATAAATGGGTATAACTGCAAGAAAGTGGAGATTTGAATTTTATATTGTCCTTCTCCTAGATTGGTTGCCAACGAAACCTATTTAACTTATTCTACCCTGATATATAAACTGTTGGGTCAGTAAAATGGTTATTCCTGTATACAGAGTGAGTGAGTGAGGGAGAGACTCTGTGATTGGATATACCAATCATGTGATAGCCCAGAGTTTTAGGAGTTTGAAGGGCTCCAAGAAACCACCCTAAGATATCTTCTCTAATGCGCTGGTAAGTCCCTTAAACTCAACTTTATATACAGGAAGGACTTTATATTGTTATTTGTTATTTCATGTGCTAGCCAATAAATTGGTTGAATTAAAGGAAGTATTAATTCCTTTCTTGTTGTTGTTAGTCTTAGAATTGAATGCTATACTAACACAATAAAACCATAGCTGGGAGAAGCAATACAATATTTGTAAAATTTCCGTTTGTATATTTTATATTCAATAATCCTAAATTTTTTCTTGTCTCTCACTGTCATGTCGTGATGGGACATAAAAAAAGGAAATGATGGTCATACTGTAAAATCCTACTTTGTTATCCTCCAATACACATGAAAACCACAAATTCCCACCCCCAAGGAATGTTGGGAAGGGGTGTTGATATTCTTTTCAGATGTTTATTCCTAAACATCAACAATTGAGGTATAAATTGGTATTATCAAAAAATGATTTTTAATAAAAAAATTAAATATTAAGATTTAGTAAGTGTAAGCTGGTTGTAAAATGCACAACAAATCTCTGTTGAACATTACAGCTCAATTAATTGAAAGACGCGGAATTTAGTAAAATGAACAAGGGGAGATAATCAAAACAATGCAGAATAAAAATCAAATATAAATCAAATGAAGAACAATAACAAAAATCCCCAAAATATAAAAAGGTAAACAAAATTCAATATTTTAAAAAAATATAAAATTTTGCCCATACCCCAAAACACCTTTGATAATATTTTTGACAAAGCAAATAGTCATTTCAAAATTAAAAAAAAAAAAAAAGTAAAAGAGAATAAAAAACATAATATAAATCTCTTCTGGACTTTTAATTTTAAGAATTAAAAAAAAAAAAAGATAAAAAAATAGAATTAAAAAATAAATCCAAGTTCAAAACTGCTTTAACTCATAGGAGTGGGTGGGATTTTAGTTCATGTGTTAACTCTTTATATATATATATAAATTTAAAAAATTTAAAAAAGTAAAAGAGAATAAAAACATAATATAAATCTCTTCTGGACTTTTAATTTTAAGAATTAAAAAAAAAAAAAAAAAGATGAAAAAATAGAATTAAAAATAAATCCAAGTTCAAAACTGCTTTTACTCATAGGAGTGGGAGGGATTTTAGTTCATGTGTTAACTCTTTATATATATATATATAAATTTAAAAAAAACAAAACCTAATCCTTTTTTCAAACCTTTTTTATAAAATATCTATTTTTCTCCCGTTGGACCCATAACAACACTATATATATATATATATATATATATATATATATATATATATATATATATATATATATAAACAGTGATGCTGATAGCTTTTTGATTTTGTGTGTCCTGAGACAGACATATTTCTTTTGAATGAGTCCCCGGGAAAATTTATGGGTCCCAACTAAAGCCATCTAACTTTTACCTTGTAACCTATCCCGTGTAATTCATTTCTAAGAAACTATTGAAATGCATTTACAGTAAGCTTGAAATGGTGAGGGAAGAAAAAAGAAAAACACTAGGATGCATGATTACGATTTTACTGCGTCCTTTTTTGTGCATCAGGGATGCAGGACATATACCTATCAGCATCTCTGTCATTGAAACTTCAGCGTCTGGCAACTGACCTGGTAAACGCTCATAAGGTCATTAATCATCTTAACAACAGCAACCATGAGCACCTTTTTGATCTCCATGTTTCTAACACACGTGGGCTTGTCTACAAAGTCAGAAAACAGCATTTCTCACATGACTTTCGGAAACATTTTTTCACACTCAGAATTGTTGAGGCATGGAATAAGCTACCCGAAACACTGCATCTTTCAAGGCCTCCATGCTTCCTGTAGTCCGCCAACACCATACCTGATGCCCCTCTCCACACACATAAGCGCACACAAACATGCATATTATTACTGTAAACTGTTTATGTTCCTGACACTAATACATTATTCTGTGTACTAGACATGAGACTTTGATGAGTTGTGGTGCACCTGAACACTGTACACAATAAATTTCATTATCATATATATATATATATATATATATATATATTATATATAAATGGGAACAAAAACTGACACTTTGATCTGATTTGATTGTGTTTTTTCCTGTTAATTTACCAATCTTAAAAAGACTATTAATGCCATGAAAAAGAAAGGTGTCTTAGAGATATGAGAATTGAAAAATAAACACCCCCCAGCCTAGCAAAAAAAAAAAACAAAAAAAAACCCCAAAAAATCTTCAATTAATCAACTGATTGTAAAAAAATAAAACTATAGTCAATTGATCAACTGCTAAACTAATTGGTCAAATGAGCTATCGGTCATTTTAGTCAAAATATATTTTGAGTGATTCCTTTGTTCATAATTTTAATTTAAAAAAAAAATATTATTAGCTGAGTCGTCTGTCCAGAATCCGTGCAAACGCTGCTCGACAAACAGCGGCAGGTGAAGATTGTCGTCGAGTACCCAAAGGCAAAGGCGTGAGTCCTCGGGGTAGGCGGAACGTGGTTTGTGTGGAAATACCAAACAAGTCTCCCCCTTCTCCATTGTTAGATGAAGTGGAATCCTTGCTTGACCTGAATGAACAGAAATGGCAATCTTTTATAAGATTGGTCCCGACAATTTGCTAATTTCTTTCACATAAAAAAAAAAGAATATATATATATATATATATATTATATATATATATATATATATATCATGTTTTAAAATAGAATAAATGCAATGAGAAAAGGATTAATTAAAACAGGATCCTTAAAAATGTTGAGGCTCATTAGTCTTTTAAAATATTACCATCTCTGCATCATAATAGTTGGTACATTTAAAAACATTTACTTAAAATAAATTAATCTAAATTTTTATTATTATTATTATTATTATTTAATATCATCATCATTACCATCATTTATTATCATTATTACTACTGCTACCATCATTTATTATTGTTATTATTATTTAATATCATCATCATTTCCATAATTTATTATTATTATTACTACTACTACCATCATTTATTATTATTATTATTATTTGATATCATCATCATTACCATCATTTATTATTATTACTATTATTATTATTATTACTACTACCATCATTTATTATTAGTATTATTATTGTTATCATTATTATTACCATCATTTATTAATTTATTATTATCACCATAATTTTTTATTATTATTATCATTTATAATTTCACTCCTTGTGAGTTTTTCACACTAGTGTTAGCTGATGGCATTTCCCTGGAGTCCGAATGACAACAAATCTCCTCATCATTCAAGGACTCTTCTGCGTATTCTAGCCGACTTCAACAATGCTGTTGTCTGGATGGTTTCAATTCTTCCTTTGATTTCCAATTCCTCCAGTCAGTTTTCTAGACTTTTGGGGACCATTCCAAGTGCACCAACTACAACTGGTATCACTTTCATCCTCATATTCCACAGCTTTTTCAATTCTCTACCATCTCCAGGTATTTGTCTATCATCTTCACCCTGTGATCTGCTGGAACTGCAAAATCTACCACTTGACAAGTTATTATCATTAGTATATATTATTATTTATTATTATCAGCATTATTCACTATTATTATTATCATCATTTATCATTATTATTATCATCTATATTATTATCGTTTATTATAATAATTATTATTATTTATTATTATCATCATCATTTATTATCATTATTATTATTATTATCATCATTATCATTTATAATAATAATTATTATTATTATTATTTATCATCATTTATTATTACTCTTATTATTACTATTATTATTATTAATATTATTACCACTATTATTGTCATTATTATTATCTATTATTATTGTTATTATTATTAACATTATCATTTATTATTATTATTATTATTATTATTACTATTATAATTTATTATTATTATTATTTATTATGATTATCATGATTCATTATCACTATTATTGTTATTATTATTATTTATTATAATCTATTATAATCTATTATCATTATTATTATTACCATTATCATTTATTATTATTATTATTATTACCATTATCATTTACTATTATTATTATTATTATTATTATTATTATTATTATTATTATTATTTATTATTATTATTATTATTATTATTATTATTATTATTATTATTTATTATTATTATTATTATTATTATTATTATTATCATTATTAACAACAACTACTACTACTACTATTATTTTCTTTTATCATCATTATTTATTAATTAATTTTATGTTAAGACATTTTCAAGATTTTTTTTATTTGTTTGTTTTTTAAACAAAAAACATTAAGTCCATTTAGCTTTTTTTCCCCCAGCTTGAAATAATTTCCTATTTCAAACAAATGATTTTTAAAGAACTAAAAAATCAAAAACTCAGACTTTGCAGATATACAAAAAAAAAATTTACAAAAATAAATTTTAACTTCTAAGCTCTTATATTTATATTTTTTTAACTTTAAAGGAACCAAGAAAAAAATTATTGTTATTACAAATTAATTTTTCCTTAAAATCTTTAGTTTTGTCATTTCAGTAAATTGTAGATTAAATTTGATTTTAGAAAAAAAAAAAAAAAATCTTTAAACAAATAGACAACAGATTTTAAAAATTAATTCTACATCTAAAATTTTGTACAGACCTTCACTTTTCAAGACAAGATTGCCAAGTTGTTTTGGATTTTTAACAAAATTCTTTTCAGAGAATAGACAGTTGTATTTATTATGTTTTATATAAAAGAGAAATCATACCATCATTTTTTATGGGTGCTATGCTAGGCATTAATAAAAGAGAGGAACTTATTTAAGTATTAATTCATTTTGAAAAAAATTCATAATTTAAAATATTTTCCCATATAAAATTTTTACATTTAAATCTAAAATTATTTTCGACAGGAATTTAATTTTTGCTTCAAAATATAAATTATTTTTTGAAATTTTGGAAATCAAATTTTGAAAATTTAAATAAAAGTAAAAAAAAAAAAGCAAAAAAAAAAGCAACAAAACTTATTCTATAATATACAACAGAAAAAAAAAAGCCAAAAATTTACTAATAGTATAAATTCTTTACAAGGAAAATGTTATAATCTTTTTTTTAAATAGATTCCTTTATGAATATATACTTTTTTTTCAATGTTATTCACTCTCTTTTCTTGAGATAATTCCTTTACATTGTGGAATATTGGAAACTATTCTAATGAATTCAAATAACATCACTAGAAAAAAAAACCCATCTTTACAAGAAATGGGCTGCCTTTTTTGTGCGATTAAGTCTATAGCAGATAAAAACTATAACTAGAGAAAATCATTTTTTTGAATTGTTCACAAGAAAAAAATTCATATAGAAAAATCAATGATCTTCAATGATTTAAAGAATCTGGAGATGTTTATTCATTGAGTTTTTGTGCTTCATGAAACTGACAGAAGATTAACAATGAAATTACAAGAGATTCATTCAAAGTCAGATTGTAAAAAAGAAGGGGGAAAAAAAGCTTCTGTCAAGAGAATTTTAATCTTAGATAAAACAGTTTGGCACTGTTAACCTGGTTTTTGTTATTTGAAAAAAAAAAATCAAATAAACAAGACTTTTAACATTTACTCAGCTTTTAAGACTGTCCATCTTTCTATGTATTGACATATTATTGATTATATATGTCATCCACAGACATCGTATTTTGACATTTCACATCTCTTTAGTGTGGCTAGACTTAGCAACTACTTCTAGTAGCAAAACCCAACTGACTTTGCACCATGTATCTTTGAGAATCTATGTTACGCCTCAAAGATACTTGGTTCCAAGGTAACTGACCTAAAAAAATGTAAAAGTTTTTGAATAAAATAACTTGTGCATTATATCTTTTATTCATTAATATATCAACACTGAAAATTTCAATAAATTTGGTTAATTCCCTAATTTTTGGTATTTTTTTTCTTTCGGCGAGGTGACATACAATGGTGGAATTTAGGTCCGTTAAGTTTGATTTAACCAGATTGCAAGTATGGGGTATCCAGCGTAATGGGTCTGTGAGACTAGCTTGCTAACCATTACCCCATGATGGGACTGCCCAGTGACTGCCCCGTGTATTGTATGATGCCAGAGCGACCAAATCTAATTTGTCAACCAATCCACTTAAAAATCATTGACTTTTTCAAAACAGAATAATCCATACTATTTCTCTGAATGTTTGAGATGAGGCTTGATGATTAGTATTATCTGCATTATTCGGACTATTGTCCTCATCTTCATTGTTATATGTACAACATTTCGGCTGAATAACGCAGATAATACTAGAATAATCCATTATATTCATACTCCAATATGCCTCCCGGTCTTCTTCTGAAGAAGGCTGGAGGGCATATCGGCTGAAACGTTGTACAGATAACAATGAAGATGAGGACAATAGTCCAAATAACGCAGATAATACTAGAATAATCCATTATATTCATACTCCAATATGCCTCCCGGTCTTCTTCTGAAGAAGGCTGGAGGGCATATCGGCTGAAACGTTGTACAGATAACAATGAAGATGAGGACAATAGTCCAAATAACGCAGATAATACTAGAATAATCCATTATATTCATACTCCAATAATTTAGCTTGGTTCAATTGATATTTTAATAAAATGTTGTCATCTGAAGTTTTATGAAACTTTGTGTGAAATGAACATTAAAATAAAAAATCTGTCAAGTGATGAGTTTGGTTTGGTTTGTTTTGTTTTATGGCATATCAACCACGGTGGGTCATTTAATGCCGACAAAGATTCGAAATAAATTCATTCTTAATGGATACTCAATTTTTTTTAAATAATCATATTTTACTATTTAACCCATAGATGGGACCCTAACAGGTACTACCACCTCATCAAGTGATGAGACAACAGAACTGAAGGATATTAGTTTTTATTGAAGTCAGTCAGTCAGTCAGTCAGTCTACTATTGGTTTGAACAACAGCAACTAGCCAAGCACAACTGAACCAGTGTCAAGACAACTGGTACTTATGGGAATTCAGAATAGTCCACTCATGCATTTGGGTGATTCCATTCCTTGAGTCCTGATTGGCTGCTTGGTTTGTATGATGTTCTGAGGCTTTATAAATAACCTGCCATTTTGCAGTAGTCTTTGCAACAAACCAGGTTTGTATTAAGTTACGACTGCTTGCTGCCTTGTCTTACCAATTCGACAGTAATTGGAACTAGTATGATTATTCTACAGTTTTATATTTTGACTGCATGTTTATGTTTTCCACTGCAAACTGCTTAGAATTATCTAACAAGTTTTAAATTTGGGAAATCATTGACAAATATCAAGACAATTGAAACTCTCTAAGATATGGTCAGTACTCTCTCAATGAAGGACACAATACAGCATTTTTGTCACGATAAACAACTAACTTATTATCACTCACCTTAAGTAACCCAACAATTAGGTGTCCTCAAAAATACATTCAAGCAAAATATGGATTATTTTTAAATGAATAAAAAACTATTTCTCTCTGAAGAATTTCTTATATTGGTTAAAACTAAAAATATTGTCCTAAAAATATGGTAATGTACTTTCCAATATATATTTTTTTAAACTCAATCCTAAAATTACCAATATATTCCAGAATATAGTTCTGAGCAATGATTGTTATCTACAATCAGATAAGAAATGTTTATCATATCAAATAAAGGTTTTCCTTTTAGATTATTGTGCATTTATGACATTTTTTTTCTTTCTTTTAGATATTTAAATAAAATAAGTAAGGGAAGAGAGACATAAGCCCCAAGAGTTATCCAAATAAAATAAGTAAGGGAAGAGGGACATAAGTCCCAAGAAAAGAGATATTTAAATAAAATAAGTAAGGGAAGAGGGACATAAGTATCAAGAAAAGAGTGAGAGAATAACACAGACTTTTAATGATTTTTTTTTCTTTCTTTTTGGATTACAAAAACACAAAATAGGAAGAGATTTAATATTTGTAAAAGAACATAAAAAAGTGAAGAATAAAAACAATAAATAAAACAATTTCCAAAATTCAATTACTTATCAACAATGACATGAAAATGTCAATCAAATGCATTTTATCAGGTCAAGCAGGAATTTTAAAAAGGTGGATAGAAAGAATAATCTAGAAAAGCAGGAGAAGCTTCTTTAATTGCACCCCCTAAAAAACAAAAGTGTCAAATGAAAATGACACCAGTATAAATCAAAAAATATTTTTTCTTCTTTTTCTTTTATATTCCTGTGTATTTATCAGGTTTGATATATAGAAAATATATCTTTCTTGATTGGGTTATTATTATACCTTTTTACTTATATATATATATATATATATATATATATATGTTGAAAAAATAAATAAAGGAAAGAAAGTATAGAATGGATAAAATAGGATATTTTAATCAATTTTACTTACATGTGTTTCGGTCAGGAGTTTATCCATGAAATGAAATAATAATAGTAGAAAAAATGTAGAAATGTTCTGCACACAAAGAAAATTCAACCTTCCTCAGAGTAAATTCTTATTTTTTGAAAATAAAGATTTACTTCTGAGGAAGGTCGAATCTTCTTTGTGTGCGGAACATTTCTACATTTTTTTCTATTATTATTATTTCATTTCATTTGGTTATTTAAAAATAATAATAGTTTGAATAATGTACACAAGGATAAACTCCTGACCAAAACACGTGTAAGTTAAATTGATTAAAATATCCTATTTTATCCATTCTATACTTTCTTTCCTTTCTTTCTTTTTTCAACATACCGTCGGATTCACTTCCATTTTCATTTTACATACATACATACATACATATATATATATATATATATATATATATATATATATATATATATGAAATTTAACATTTTTGAAAAAACAAATGATGTTATATAATTGCTGACAGAAATCTGTTTCGACCGAATCGATAAACTGGTTATCTTCACAAGCAACATAGACGGGGAAAAGAAAAAAAAGACTGTCGGTCGAAACAGATTTCTGTCAGCAATTATATAACATCATTTGTTTTTTCAAAAATGTTAAATTTCATACTGTCGGATTAATTTCCATCTATTTTTCATATATATATATATATATATAATAAGTAAAAAGGTATAATAATAATAATAATAATAATAATAATAATAGTAATAATAAAATGACAATAATGTGTGTGTGTGTGTGTGTGTGAGTGCTTTGCAAAATTATATCTTACCGAAAAATAACAGGTATGATAATTTTAAGGTTGATTTTTAATTTCTTGAACTTTGTGAAGCCTATCTTTAAAAAAACCCAAAAATCTAAGTAACATTGAAAAACATACAATATTTCTTCAATATACAAACAAATACAGGGACCCATTTTTTTAGTGGGGGGGGTTCTGCTTTTGGATTACCTGCAAAAAAAGTCAAACAGTCACTGGTGTATACAATGCTAATCTCTTGAGGCTACAACAGGAGAAAATTCAGAAAAATCATTGTGGGTAAGCCGGCTATAGGTGTGCTCTTCCAAAAGACAACACACCAGGTTGTTGAATACCCTCTTCATTAGTTACTTCTTTCTTACTCTATTCTTCTGGCCGTCTTTGGAATCTTATAACATCTTGTCTTGGTCTGGAATCTTCTAAGGTCTGGACTTCTCTTGGGGACTTCAGGTCCGGTCTTCTATTGGGGATTTCTCTTTATCAGAAGCCCTGTGTCATTGTTAGTTTTTAGAGGTAATAACACAAGACTCCAATTTGCTTTGATCTTACTTTATTTTTAAATCCCCAACCAGACATCTGCACAGATTAAGACAGGAGCGCGTGTAACGCGACTTACTCTTCCGTCGAGCTCGGCTGCTAGTCTCTAACTGACTGAAACTTACTTACTATCTAAACCGGAAGAGAGGGTCCTCTCTACCGGTTCTCACGGTATTCACCGGAAGGAAGGATCAGGACAGGTCAAACCTTGTCATTCAAATCCTTCAAGGCCATGGGCTGCAGCTTATAACGGCCATTTTGATTTCTACACTATTGCACATAAATATTTGGTATCTAATAATTATGTAACAAGGTCACAAATCAGCTATGGCTCAGGCTATTATTCAAGATTGTTGAACATCCAACCATATTCACCAAATTTAGACCCTTTGCACTTCAACCCATTTCCTTGAAAAAAGGAGCAGAGTGGTCACCATTTTGCACACTGAAAATGATGTCTTTTTTCGCTATGGACCTGTAGCGATTGTCTGCCCCTATTTGGAGCGATGTGGGGTCCAGAAGAGTTATCTTCTCTTGCTTTATCTAGAGGAACGAGGTGCTACCTTCTACAAAACAGAAATCCAGAAGCTCTGGAGAAAGTGTGTGAATTTTGAGGACAATATTGAAAAAGAAATATGTAAAGTTTGGTGAAAATAATTCTTTGTACCATGGGCTACAAACTTATATATATATATATATATATATATATATATATATGAAGAAAAAGTGGTAGTAAATCTGACAATATATAATATTATAAAAATTGAAAAAACACAAGTTTCATTAACGAATGATTTTTAATAAGCCGACGCTGCAATGTTTGGAATTGCAATTGGAAGGTTTATTAAACAAACCGAAACACTAGAGCGTTGGCTTATTAAACATCATTCGTTAATGAAACTTGTGTTTTTTCAATTTTTATGTTATATATATATATATATATATATATATATATATATACATATATAAAAGCAAAATATCATGATATATATATATATATATATATATATATATATATATATACTTTGGTGTGGTACCAAGTTTCTTGGTACAAGGTGATTCTAGGCGGGTCCTAATTCTCTACCAGTAATTTGTTGTAGAGTTCAGGTTCCGTAGGAGAGCTCAATGTTTAATTATTGTAAACAGAGCAAAGTTATTTGGGAATAAAAGGCCTTAAATACCATATATATATATATATATATGGGTCAGTCAAACCAAACTTAGGAATTTACCAACAGACTAGGCAGACACATAAAAACACAGCCAACCATGCAAAGGATTAAGGAAAAAAAAAAAAAAGAAAAAAAATTTCCACCAATAAAAAAGACACTTGAAAAGAAAAAAATGCAATATGATCACCCCTGAATGAGGGAAGTGAAATGTATGAATATAAGATGAGTTTGGCTATGTGCCTGTCTAAATAAAAGATATCAGTGGTCTGAAGAAGCTTGTGGGCATACTCGCGAGTGGAAATGGTCCATAACCACAATACCCATGGTATTTAAGGCCTTTTATTCCCAAATATATATATATATATATATATAAATATATATATTGATTTAGATCAATCGATTTTCAAGGAAGAGAAATCCACTTACATATTTACAGCATATCATAATATTTTGCTTTGAATAAATATTCTATACAAAATTCTTTTGATCTTTTTAGATCAATTATTAGTTACTATTTCTTATATGTTCAATTTAGATAATAATGAATTATAATCATTCTATAAAATACATATAAAAGAACAGTCAGATAATAAACGTTTGATGAATAAAGAATTATTGTAAATGATTTTGCTCATATTTGTTTATTTAACTGTTTTCTTCAAGGCCAAATATGAATAAACAGGGAAATCAAGCATACTTGTTGTCTATAAATCAAATATTGATTTACCTAAGCACAAATACATGTTCATCACATAACTAATAAAACATAAATACTAACAATATGAAGGAAGGATATATGGCCTAATGGTTATAGGTTTTGTATGTATCAGTTTGGCACCGGATGCTGTGCTTAATAAATTTATTAAGCACACCATTCTTCTGTGTATCTTTCCACCTCGTTGGCTATACAGAATTGACCCTCCTCTATTTAGTGTAAGTTTGTCTTTGTTCTGTGTTGTACTTATTTGTTCTGTGTTCTGTGTTTGTATGTATCCGTTTGGCACCGGTTGCTGGTGCTTAATAAATGTATTAAGCACACCATTCTTCTGTGTATCTTTCCACCTCGTGATACAACACAGGATAAACTCAAATTTTAAATAAAGAAACTGCAAGTGTCATGTCAAGCCCTAGCACCTATATGATTGTCCCGACCCTATTGCCCTTATGGCACACCCCCTACCTTTCTTATCATATGGGTGCTAGAAGGCGGTGGCTGAGGGTCTTCATGTCCTGGGAATGACGTTAAACTCTCTGATAGTGAGATTTCAGTTCTGGAACTCAGGGAATGTTGAGCACCTCTTCATCATCATTACTCCCAGGTCCACTCTGACCCGGAGTGGTAGTACCTGTTAGGGTCCCATTTATGGGTTAAATAAAAAAATATGTTTATAAAAAAAGTTGAGTATCCACTAAGAATGAATTTATTTCAAAACTTTGTCGGCATTAAATGACCCACCGAGGTTGATATGCCATAAAACAAACCAAACCAAACCAAACTAAACCAAACCTTTGGCACTTATCAACATACCCAAAAGCTTATTACTACTTTTGGTGATCTAAGGAGAACTTCTACTTTAAGCATCAATTGATTACATAAATTAATTGAAAAAAACCCAAAAGACAATGAATTGATCTATGTATATCAATTTATTGTCTTTTTTATTTTCAATTAGTTTGTGCTTTAGATCTCAATAAACATGTCTTGCCTTATGAAAATCTCTTTAGGATCAAACATTGGTGGGCAAATCATCCTTATTGCTATAATCAAAATTACGCAATTTCCTAGTTATTACAATCACTCAATTAACCTCTTACCTACCAATCTCAAGTCTACTATTTACTTTTATACACTGGTGAAAAATCCATGGCAAAGAGGTATACTGTACCTTTTTATAACCTATGTTATGTACATATGAGATGGGGCAAAAGTATATTATTCTTCTACAAGGATGGTTTTGGCATTAAAAATAACCCACAAAGGTTGATATGCCATTAAACAAACCAAACCAAATTTAGTATGTATACTTATTGGACCTTCAGCTGGTCACATCAAGCCCTAACATCTATATGATTGTCCCAACCCCAATCCTTTTTATCATATGTGCTAGAAGGCAGTGGCTGGGGAGTCTTATTGTTCTGGGTATGACATTAAACTGCATCTAATTCTGGAGTTCTGGGGAGTGTGGGGTATTCCTTCATCGCCATTATTCTCCGGTCCACTCTAACCTGGAGTGGTTGTACCTGTTAGGGTCCCATCTATGGGGTAAACAGAAAAAATATGTTTTTAAAAAAAATTGAGTTTGAAAAAAAAATTTGAGTACCATCAAGAATGAATGAAACAAAATGACTTCGGTATAAAATAGCCCAACAAGGGTTGACATGCCGTAAAATCCAACCAACCAATTTATTAAACCCGAGGGATAGTTTTGATATAAAAAATATTGTTTGTCCCTCATGGAGAAAGGATGGTGAGGTCTCTAATATGCAGGTAGTCATGTTACTGCAAGATATAACCACAGATAAAAAGGGTTGGAGCTTGCCATAAGGGCAATAGGGTTGGAGCAATCATATAGGTGCTAGGGCTTGACGTGACCAGCCGATTGATCGGAGAGGGCCACTCTGACTGCCCATCTAACCTACGTAAGGGTCTAAGTGGAGTATTGCATATCATGGACTGCTCAGCCACCTGGGTTCTGTCCCTAAGTGC
Source organism: Doryteuthis pealeii (assembly GCA_023376005.1). Lineage (NCBI taxonomy): Eukaryota > Metazoa > Mollusca > Cephalopoda > Myopsida > Loliginidae > Doryteuthis > Doryteuthis pealeii. The sequence continues at coordinate 118,567,929 of CM042147.1, read as the reverse complement.
CAAAGGTAAGACCCCTTAGGAACAACAGGTACCTTAAGAAATCTCTGCCAGATTAATCAAAGTTTATTAAATGAATTTGATCTTAGTTAAAGAAATAGAACAAGATATTTTTTGTAGAACATTCTAAAAATTCTTTATGTTGCATAATTGTGTAGTGGCGTGGGTTTTTGACAAACCCTGTAGCGAGAATTCTAAGGGGCCTTTGTTTTCAGATCAGGCGATGAAAAACTACCGGACGGTTTATGACCCTAACTGACCCCAGAGGCAGGAATCTTGCAAGTCACATGATAGAGTTAGTTAGGAAGTCAGTTTCAACCTAAATGGGACGCAGAGCAGACGTGCGACTGCGAGGTTGCTAACATCCGCGTGGTGAAAGTGGGCAGAAATAAATCTTTGATCAAGGAAAAATGTCTTGTAATTGATTATTTGCATGAGTTTAAAATAACTAGCCCCAAAAAGAAGCCCTTAGAAACGAAGAGACTAGACAACACGATCGGCCATAGAAGTAAATATGAAACAGCAACTAGATGTAGAAAGGAAGAAGTAACAGACAAGTAAGTCACAATGCTGTAGATCTCTAATGTAGGAAAAACGTGGTGTAATGGTTAAAGTCCCGGGAAATGGACTCGTTGCCCCAAGTTCAAATCCTGGACGTAATAATTGCATTTCATTTAGCGCTAATATCCTTGGGAAAGGTATGAATCCTACTCTCCCTCCAGCTATGGGTAAATAGTAAGGCAGACTGGACTCTTTAACCTTGGTTAGGCAATCAGTCTAGGAGAAGGAAAACTCTGAATTCAAACCTGTTGAACTCCGCTTAAGAAATTGACCTTGTGTCGCATCCTGCTCGTGCGGGGTTGGTAAATATATATATATATATATTATATATATCTAATGCCCCTCTCTCTATCACACAAGAACTCTCTCAATTATATACCCAGCAATGAAGTATATAACATTTAGTTAGAGACCTACTTTATTATTCTTTTGGAGGCACACGTTGTGTAATGGTTATCATTGTAGCAAATATAATTGGTGTTATACACCCTACCTATGTGTTAGGATAACTGAGTTATCCACCCTTAATAAATTGCCTATTTGGAGAAGATCAACTGTGGTACTAGTTGATAATTTGCATTAACCAATCAACAGCCACCTTGAGGAAGGCAGTTAGAGAGAACTGCCTATTTAAGCTCAGTGTTTGGGAGACCATGAGAGTTGACACTTCGATAGAGAAATCTAAGCCAGAAAGAACAACACTATGAACATTAGTGGGTATGTCCCAATCCTCATAAATACAGGAGTATTATGCTGACTGAGTAGTCTGATACCACTAGCAGTAGTTTACCTTCTTCCACGCTGCTGGCGAGTATTGTATTTTGCTAATGTTATAAAGATTCTATTTCATTTCCAACCTTGTTAGTTGGTCACCCAAGTTCAAATCCTGGACGAGGCTGTTTGCCTTTTATTTTGCATTAATGTCCTTGGGAAAGGCATGAATCCATCTGTTCTACCCTCAGCTGTGAGTAAATAGTAGGGCAGACTGGGTTATTTAGCTTTGGTTAGGTAGCCAGTCTAAGTGTAGGAAAACTGAATACAAACCGGCTTTACTCCATTAAAAAAAAAAAATTGACCTTGTGTCATATCCTGCATGTAGTAGAAGGTATTGAAGTCAGTCAGTCAGTCTACTATTGATTTGAACAACAGCAGCTAGCCAAGCACAACTGAACCAGTGTCAAGACAACTGGTACTTATGGGAATTCAGAATAGTCCACTCATGCATTTGGGTGATTCCATTCCATGAGTCCTGATTGGCTGCTTGGTTTGTATGATGTTCTGAGGTTTCATAAATAACCTGCCATTTTGCAGTAGTATTTGCAGCAATTCAGGTTTGTATTAAGTTACGACTGCTTGCTGCCTTGTCTTACCAATTCAACGGTAATTGGAACTAGTATGATTATTCTACAGAAGGGTTTGGTATATCTATATTTTATTATCATTATTATTTAAACTAGGAAAATAAAAAATCGCCCTCTGGGCGATGTAAAATAAATATTGCCTGAGAGGATGGGAGTTGAAAATTTAATATCAGTGAGTTTGTATCATAATTAAAGTAAAATCATCAAATTTATTAAAGGAGTAAAAAATTAAAAAATTGAAATGGAAACATAGTTCTGAGAACTTTAAGTATATATTAAAATAAAACAAACTATATACAGATAGATAGATAAAACCAGGTATATATCTATTAAAACTTGTTTAAAAAACCAATGAGGACTGTCTAGCATTGCATGCTCAAATTTATTCTATGTTATGACGATTTTAGGTAGTGTGACGTAAGCAGTGACGTAGTTTTTGTTACAGACAAAAACCGGAAGCGAATCTCCATTATTAATAAATAGAAATATACCCTTATTTATCTAAAATGAAAAAGAAATATTAAGTAACAATGGTATTGGATATTAGGTGCCAAGCAATAAATTAGTTCTATAAGGTAGCTAGTTTATTAAAATTCTGTTTTTACTTATTCAGTGATTTGGTTGAATCTAAAGTCGGTGGGAGTTTACTGTTACTGTAACTGCTATGTCATTCACCTTGGGTCACTTGAGACAGCTCCACCCAACGAATTCAGCGTATCTTGAATGCAAAGGCTACACCATGATGTCCAGAGTTGTCAGTAGGGCCGCTGTGATAGAAATGATAGGATACATCTGCCTGTGGAATCTTGATGGTGTGACAGCCACTAATCTGGTAACCGTATCTCTGAGAGGCAGGCAATATTGATGTCATACTGATGAAGTGAGTGCATTGTAAAAGCTTGTGTTTCTTCAAGTTTTAGAGTTTGGACATTCTAGCATGCGAAATGGTGAAATTCTCTGTGACGGAACATCCCAGCTTGCTAATTTGAGACTCAAACAAATGGGACAGTGGACGTGTCAGTTCTTGCAGAAGGCGTAGCAGAAGTCGTATTCAAGATTGTGGGTGAATTTGTCAAAGGAGTATCAAGGAAATATAAAAATTTGCATATGGTCCCCAAACCCACTGCATGAAAAAATTATGAAATTCTCTGTGATGGAACATCCCATCTTGCTAATTTGACACTTGCACCAATGGAACAGTGGATGCTTCAGTTCTTGCAGAAGGCATAGTGGAAGTTGTATTTGAGTTTATTTGTCTCATACCCCACCTGTATGGACTGGGCACAAGGCCACGTTTTAACGTGGGCCCACCCACAAGCCGAAGCTAATGGGTAGGAGAGAACAAAAATTGTGTCGATCCCTTCGGCATTCCCCCTCAAGGGGGGCGCCTCAGGTGCTGGGCAATAAACCCAGCCCTGCCCCCTTGGGGGTAGGTATTGCCTGGGGGGGTAGCCCCCTGGGATTGATGCTATTAATTTAACACAACTCACCGGTCCAGTGGCCGAAGCTCACTGGACCTCCGCCCCGAAGGACGGTTTGAGAGTGCCTGCAGAAGTCGTATTTGAGATTGTAGGTGAATTTGTTAAAGGAATATCAAGGAAATATAAAAATTTGGATGCGGTCCCCAAACAATAAGGGTGGGGGAGTTCTGATGCTAGATTTTTGAAGGTTATAACTAAGAAATTCTTCTCGTCTTAAAAATAGGAAAAATCTTCTGTTCCAAATGCACAAGATTAAAAACAAAACAAAAAAAGTATAAAGAAAAGTACAAAACAAACCAATTCCACTTTGAATTGTATCAATATGACCTGGTTAAACAAGAACTGGATAATGGTCAAGTGGTCAATATTACAAATGGTCAAGTGGTCAATATAAAACAGGTAATGTGCCAATCCAAGAGAGTAATTGATATTTGCATACAAGTATACACACACACACACACACAACAAAAACATGCAAAAAAACAAACAAACAAAAAAAACAGTGCACAGTCTAGTTTGATTATCTTCAATCATCTTTTACTGATTCAATATATATTATAACCCTTTTCAGATGGTTGGTTGGTTGGTTGTTTTGTTTTATGGCATATCAACCCTTTTCGGGTCATTTAACTCTTAACATCCTATATTTTACCAACCCCTCCGCACGAGCAGGATGTGACACAAGGTCAATTTCTTAAGCGGAGTTCAACAGGTTTGAATTCAGAGTTTTCCTTCTCCTAGACCGGTTACCTAACCAAGGTTAAAGAGCCCAATCTGCCCTACTATTTTAGCCATAGCTGGAGGGAGAGTAGGATTCATACCTTTCCCAAGGGTATTAGCGCTAAGTGATATGCAATTACCATGTCCAGGATTTGAACTCGGGGCGACGAGTCCATTTCCCATAACTTTAACCATTACACCACGCGCTTTCATCCTATACCACGCAGCCAACATCCTATACCATCTCATTCCACCCGGCTGGAAGTCACATTCATTTTCCTAATTTGCCCCAAATGATAGCCTTTGGTTAAATGTAAAATCAAACATTTAGAAGTCTTTGATTTAAGGGAAATAACAGGTAACTTTAAATTAAAAGGCCATTTTTAGCCATTTATTGATAAATCCTTAGATAAATGGGATTCTGGACTTAGAAAATTATCAACAGGATGTTAAGAGTTAATGCCAAATCGAGTCATTTTGATATGTCGTTACTTACAGTACCTAATGTTGATTAAATTATCACCCATCTAAGTATTGAACTGGCTCATAGCTGCTTAACTTGCAAGAAAAAAAAATTTTTTTTTAAATTGGTTGTAGAAAAATGCTTTCATTTGTTTGTTTGTTTTGTTTTATGGCATATCAACCACAGTGGGTCATTTAATGCCGGCAAAGTTTTGACAGATATGATAGTTTGAAAGAAAATTGTTTAAACTCAATTTCTTTTGTAAACAAATTTTCTATTTAACCCATAGATGGGACCCTAACAGGTACTACCACTCTGGGTCAGAGTGGACCTTGGAACAATGGTAATGAAGAGGTGCTCCACATTTCCCAAACCTCTAGAACTGGAACCTCACCATCAGTTAGAGTTTAACGTCATTTCCAGAACATGAAGACATTCAGCCACTGCCTTCTAGCACATATATGATAAAAGGGTTTAGGGCTTGCCATAAAGGCAATAGGGTCGGGACAATCATATAGGTGCTAGGGCTTGACGTGACCAACTGATTGATCAGAGGGGGTCTCCAAGCCTCTTGCCAGCCCATGAACTCTAAAACAACCTTCAGTAGAGTGTTGCATGCCATGGAAAAATGCTTTGAATATTGATATATATGATAAAAGGGTTTGGGGCTTGCCATAAGGGCAATAGGTTCGCGACAATCATATAGATGCTAGGGCTTGATGTAAAATAGCTTAAATATAAATCAATAGTGGATCAGAAACACTACATAAATGTTTACTACAAACAATATACTGAAATTCTATTTGTTAAAGCCATAGTTGTATCAGTGCTACTGTACGGCTGCACCACCTGGACCCTAACAAAGTGACTGGAGAATAAACTAGACAGTAGCTGCACAAGAATGCTGCATGCAGTCTTAAACAAGACGTGGAAACAACACCCCACGAAAAAACAGCTGTACGGCGACCTGCCCCATATCACACAAGTCATCCGTGTAAGGCAAACAAGACACTGCTGAAGAAGCAAGGACGAACTCATAAGTGACATTCTTCTGTGGAAGCCATCACATGGGCATGCGAGTGTAGGTCGACTAGCAAAGACATACATTGACCGGCTGTGTATGGATACTGGATGCTGCGCAGAGGATGTCCCAGAAGCAATGAATGATAGGGAAGGTTGGCGAGAGATTGTTTTATGATGAAGAAGGAGGAAAAAAAAATACATTTTAAGCAGAATGCTTTATGTATATTAGGGTTCATGTGTATCTACTTGACACCTCACCCCAGAGAGATCTAGAAATCCCATTTCTCAAGCTCCTCCTTTTACTCCACTTTCACCTACCATTGTTTCACACTTTCATTATATCACTCAGCACCCATTCTGCTGTTTTTTTATTTACTGATTCCATCTTCTACCATAACTGTTCCCCCATTTACTTACATGATATAGCATACTTCTTAAAGGCCGAAAAGAAGAAAAAAAATACTTATAAACTGATAAGGTATGTTTATATTTTGTGACCGGGGTTAGCTCAGTCGGTAGAGCGTTCGGCTAGAACCACAAGGTTCCTAGTTTGATACTGGTCCTCGCCCACTCAGCGTATGAGTAGCACAGGGATCTGTGCGGTAAAGTAAGGAGCTGATGGTAGGTGTGGCGCTCCACCTCAGATGCTAAAAAGAACCAATCTCCTTGGTCTAGCGCTATTGAAAAGGGGACAGACTCCCTCGTTGACTGGCTGATACCGACTTTAGGCCGCACCGTCGACTTTACTTTTTTTTTTACTTATATTTTGTGAAAATATTATTTCTTTCTCTTTCTGTATATATATATATATATATATATATATTATTATTTTTATTATTATTATACTAAAGCTGAGCGAATTAATGTTTGCCTCCTAGTTTAATGACACGAAAGTTATACTAAAATATTCTTTAGTTTTAGGATTGAGATATGTTTGAAAAAAAAAATCTATTTTAATTGGTTCTGATTAGTCGTAATTTGCAATTAAGTCAAAAACTGACCCGTCTCTTACTTCATATTCTGCATATCACTTTTACCTTCTCTATGTATATCTTGATTACTTCCATGTTATATATGTTAGTTTCTCAGGGAGGAGAGAGAGAGAGAGATTGGAGAGTTATGAAAAGGATTTGTATGCAAAGTTTCATAAGCAGCCAACATCTTCTCTCTTAATAAATTTCAATTAAGTCAAATGTTCCCTTTCTTATAAATTTTACAAAATGATTTTAATGCTTTTTTTTCCCCCCCATATTCATTTTTAAATTTTGATTTGCCTTGCAAACTCACTTTTCTCTAATACCAGTTTTGTCTAGTATATATATATATATATATATATATATATATATGTGTGTGTGTGTGTGTGTGTAGAATTAAACAAAAGACATGTCTCCTGTTTAACAATTTTTTCAAGCTTTCTGGCCAACTTTTTTACATTTTGAATTAGTCCACTAAAGTTTTTATCCCAAGTACTTTCGGTACTTCGAAGTGCCATCATCAGGGTTGATGTGTTTGTGTTCCAGTTTTTTTTCAAGTTAGTAATAGTGAGACTACTTTGGTGGTCTAATCCATGGATTCCATCCAAATATAAAAAAAGTTGACCAGAAAGCTTGAAAAGAATGCTTCCCAAATACGCACACCACACACACACACATATATATATATATATACTGTAGTCAGTAAATAACATCCTGTGATTGCTTCAATTTCTTTGTAAACCAGTGTTACAACTTTCTTTTTTCTTTTTAAGTTTGTTTGTTGGCCAGAAAGCTTGAAAAAATTGTTAAACAGGAGACATGTCTTTTGTTTAATTCTACATGTATAAATGAAAGAATGCTGCCCAAACACACACACACACACACACATATATATATATATATATATATATATATATATATATGTATGTATGTATGTATATATATATATATAACTGTAGTCAGTAAAGAACATCCTTGTATTTAAAGATCTCTGTATTCCTGAAGAAACAGTGTGCATATATTTGTGAGGAACTGTGTGATATTTCTGGCATTAAATCTGATGCTGATTCAAGACAATTTATAATCTGGTGATGAAGCCAGTAAAAATAATGATTGCTTCAACATGACATCAAAAATTGATATTGATAATATTATAGAAACTTCAGAGATGGAGATTAGATTTTTTTTTATGGAGAAAAATTCCCAAGTGGTTAAAACTGATTACAGCCTTGAATATATTCCAAGAAACTCTAGAAACAGAATCTCTCTCTCTCAATGGTCCCATTACCTGGTGTGTGGGTGTAGGTGTGTCGGGATACTTATATAGCATGTCTTTGGCAAGAATAGCCTGGTGGAGCTCATCCCTCTCCAGATCTACTTTTTTTTAGGTCTTCCCTACTATTTACCCATAGCTGGGGGAGGGGGAAAGAATAGTTGGATTCACACCTTTCCCAAGGAAATTAACATTATGTGAAATGTAAACAGCCTCATCCAGGATTTGAATTCAAGTCACTGAGTCCAGTTCCTAAGGTATTAACCATTATGCGTCAAGCAAAATAAATAAATATATAAAACTAAGAAAACCAAAATGATAGAAAAGATTTTAAATCTTTTCTTTTTTTTTTTTTGAATTTGGGATATTTAATACAGACAATGAATTTTTTAATCAAAGACAAAAAATGTCTCCCTGTTTAACAATTTTATTAACAATCTTTTCAAGCTTTCTGGTCAACTTTTTTTTTTTACATTTGGATGGAATCCGTGGATTAGTCCACCAAAGTAGTCTCACTACTACTAACTTGAAAAAAAAAAAAACTGGAACACAACCCAATGAAAAATGAAAAAGCCAAAAATGGAGAAAAGTGTCCATATTGATAAAAACAGATGGAATTAAACTGTCTGAATCTCTAAAAGTAGCAATAATGATCTCTACTGATAATCATACATCTTTTTTTATTTTATTTCTTTTTTTTTTTTAAAACAAAGACAAGAGCCATAGTCATACATCTGAGTAGAGAACACAAATTTATTGTGATGTTTGGGAATAAGCCAAGAACAACAATAAACAAAATTGTTCCACTTGATTTCCTCTAATAATTTAAAAAAAAAAAAAAAAAAAAAAATTCTTTTTTTTTCCAAGTTAAAAATGGTGGTTTATACAAGAGTTAAATGTGCCATGAATACAATGCTGTATGATCAAGTGATATTTTTAGAAAACAGAAAATGACAATATGGTTTATTTGTGCTTGGCGGAATAATTTTTTTTTTATTGCTGTATTAATTTGATTTTGATGATTTTTTTTCCAACTTCATGTGTCCATAAAATTAGAATATTTCTCAGTGGGATAATAACATCTAGTCACACTTGAATACTTTGGTTTGGTTTATTTGCTTAACAGCATATCAACTCCTAGTGGGTTATTTAATGCCAAATTTTGATTCATTTATAAATGTTTAATTATAACCATAAGTAAAGTCGTTGGGGTGGCCTAATATTGGAATCAGCCATACAGTGAGGAAGCCTATCCCCTTTTCACTAGTGCTAGATCAAGGAGATTATTTTAGCATCTGAGGGTTAGCGTCAGCTCCTCACTTTACCACACAGATCCCTGTGGTACTCATACGCTGAGTTGGCGAGGACCTGTATCGAACTAGGAACCTTAAGGTTCCCAGCTGAAGACTCTACCGACTGAGCTAAACCGTGCTGATTATAACCATAACTACTTATATTTTCAATCTTCCATTGCAATCATTGTGTTTGAAAAAATTTTTTTTATCTATGCTCAGATGTAATCACACTGTATCAACATTCATATGCAATTGCATTTGATTGACTTATAATAATTTGCACAATTACATCATGATGGTTAGTTATTTGAGTTATTTTATTATGAGGGTTGATAAAAAAAAAAAGTTCATAGGCTGAGCAAAATACTCTTGTGGTTACCGGAAGTTATCAATCTGAAGGATAAAAAGTAAAATGACGAAAAATAACGTTCTGCGCAGGTGGATTGCGCAGCATGTAAAAAGAAAAATTGAAATATTAAAATTATTAATTATATATTGACCAATCAGAAACGTTTGCGCCTAAAATAAGTTATCAAATAAACTCCTTTCTGGAGCCAACCAATTTCTTATAAATGAGGAAGTTTTTCAGAGATCAGTAGATGACAAAACCAATTTGCCTGAATACATCACGCATTTCACGCTGATGAAATTTAGCCTTTAGAGAGAGAGATTATTATACCTTATGCATTAAAGGGCATTAATTTCATCAGTGTCAAATGCGTGGTGTATTCAGGCAAATTGGTTTTGTCATCTACTGATCTCTGAAAAACTTCCTCATTTATAAGAAATTGGTCGGCTCCAGAAAGGAGTTTATTTAATAACTTATTTTAGACGCGAACGTCTCTGATTGGTCAATAATTAATAATGCGCAGGTGGATTGTGCAGCATGTAAAAAAAATTGAAATATTAAAATTATTAATTATTGACCAATCAGAGACGTTTGCGCCTAAAATAAGTTATCAAATAAACTCCTTTCTGGAGCTGACCAATTTCTTATAAATGAGGAAGTCTTCAGACATCAGTAGATGACAAAACCAATTTGTCTGAATACACCATGCATTTCACGTTGATGAAATTTAGCCCTTTAATGCATAAGGTATAATAATCTCTCTCTCTCTCTCTCTCTCTCTCTCTCTCTCTCTCTTTATTCCCTGATTGCTGCTTTGACTTTGAAACATTATACTCTTTCTTTCTCACTTTGAAACTTACAACATTTCTACACTTATATTACATGAACATTCAAAAAAAGGACCTTTACAGGACATTACCCAGTATTCTCTACTACCATTGTAATTTTTGTGTCAATACATATTTTGTTAAATGTATGAGTTCTTTGTCTTTTCTGCTATTTACTAATATATTATTATAGTGTGATGAGTACTTTGTCGAAATACTTATTAATAACTGTCTCTCACCCACTATACTCTCATGGAATGTGACCAAATGAGGTTTATTTTTCAACATACTTGTGGGCCACACACTTCTTCCATCAGTGCTTGGATCCCATTGGTAAAAAAAAATCATCAATAGCAGATATGATGTCATCATTCAAACTTTTCAGCCTATGAACCACCCTTGTCTAACAAGAATCATAAGTGTGTGGAGTAATGGTTAGCATCATGGGAAATGGACTTGTCGACCCGAGTTCAAATCCTAGACGAGGCTGTTTGCATAGCATTAATACCCTTGGGAAAGGTATGAATCTAAATATTCTCCCTCCAATTATGGGTAAAATAGTAGGGCAGACTGGGCTTTTTAACCTTGGCTAGGTAGCCAGTCTAGGAGAAGGAAAACTTGAACTCAAACCTATTAAACTTCGCTTAAGAAATTGACCTTGTGTCGCATCCTACTCCTGCGGAGGGGTTGGTAAATATATTTAACAAGAATCATACTACAATGCATCATCAATAAGCACAAGAAAATATCAGACAAAAAAAGATTATAAAATGTGTGTGCATATTAGAATAAAGTGGCAAAGAGAAATGGACAGAGGTAAAGACTGGCTTTTATACCAGATATGAATATATAAAATATATACTAATGATATAGAATATCCAATAACTAAGACATAATCTAAAAATCATAAAGGAGCAACCAGGTACAATATATATATTTTGTTCAGAGCTACAGGATAAACAGTACTAAAGTATGAATTGAATACCTAACAGAATTCTTTGAAAAGAAAAAAATAATTGACACTTTATCCTTGAATTATTGGTGTTATAAGGAAAGAGATTGTGTTGCTTCTTTTTTGATTCTTCTAATAAATCCAAGAATGAAAAAAAAAAAATCATCTTAGGAAGAGATATAAGGAGAATTCCCCAAATTCAAAATTCAATTAATGTTCAAGATGGAGAAAGGATGAGATTAGTCTGGGTCAAGGATGGAAAACCTGGGTATACAAAAATATTTTATACACACGAGAGATCAATAGGTACCACCAATTTTCCATGTAAAATTTACCCCCCCCCCATATATTTAACATAATGAAACTTTGCATAAAGGTTAATATTACTTGAAAATTTTTTGTCCATTCAAAAGAAGAAACATTAAACAAACTCCTGATGATTTAGAAAAAAAATTTTCAGCTTACGGAAATAATGAATGAAAAAACAATTGGAGCATCACTCCTACCAATAGCTCCCCACATTACCGCACAGATCTAAACTGTGATACTCAGGCGCTGAGTTGGTGAGGGCTAGTTTCAAACTGGGAACCTAGTGCTCTAATGACTGAACTAAATCTTCCCTTATATATGAAAAAGGAAGCGCGTGGTGTAATGGTTAAAGTCATGGGAAATGGACTCGTCGCCCAGAGTTCAAATCCTGGATGTGGTAATTGTATTTTACTTAGCGCTAATACCCTTGGGAAAGGTATGAATTCTACTCTCCCTCCAGCTATGGATAAATAGTAGGGCAGACCTTGGTTAGGCAACTGGTCTAGGAGAAGAAAACTCTGAATTCAAACCTGTTAAACTCCGCTTAAGAAATTGACCTTGGTCACATCCTGCTCATGTGGAGGGGTTGGTAAATATATATATATATATGAAAAAGTTAAATTATAAATCAAAATTATGCTAGATTCCACAATTTTTCTTAATTTTTGTTGTGTATTTTAACTAACATTTTAGATTCTTCAAAAATCATTTCAGTAAATATATCTGATATATATTTACCAACCTCTCTGCATAAGTAGGATGAGGCATAATGTCAATTTCTTAAGCAGAGTTTAACAGGTTTGCATACAGTTTTCCTTCTCCTAGATTGGTTGTCTAACCAAGGTTAAAGAGCTCAGTCTGCCATACAGTATACTCATATCTGGATTGGTACCTTTCCCAAGAGCATTAGTGCTATGTGAAATTCAAACAGCCTCATTCAGGACTTGAACTTAGGTTGCTAAGTCCATTTCCTATGAACCTAACCATTACACAATGTGCTTCTATTTAAAATACTAGTACAAAATAAAAAACACCCTCCGGGCGATGAAAAAATAGATTTTTGAAACATATTGCCTGAGGGGTGGGAGTAAAAAATTCAATGTCAGCGAGTTTGTACCCTAAGTAAGTAAAATCATCAAATTCATTAAAGGATTAAAAAAAATAAAACAATTTGAAATGTAAACTTTAAATATGTATTAAAATAAAACAAACTTTATATAGATATATAATACCAGTTATGTATTTATTAAAACTTGTTTAAAAAAAACAAACAATGGTGACCGTCTAATATTGCATGTTCAAATTTTGAGTGTATTTATTGAATAAATACACTCAAAATTTGAACATGCCAAAAATTGTAGAATAAATTTTATTCTATATTATGACAATTTTGGGTAATGTGATGTAAGCAGTGACGTAATTTTTGTTACAGACAAAAAACGGAAGCGAATCTCCATTATTAATAGATATATCTGATAAAGTGAGATCACAGTGTTATTTTCATTTTTGCGTAATTTAGACGCCAATTTACCTGTCGCATCCTGTACAGTGAAGATGCCAACGATAAGCATCTTCAGAGTGTTCTCAACAACAACAACAGTCAGTTGAACTAAAGCTTATAGAAAAATCAGATCAAACAAACAAAAAAATTGAGTTGTAATGAAATCAAACCTGACCCAGCCAAGGTTGGTGCTATTTTGAGTATATCACAGAACATGACCGAATAGAAGTGAATTCTTGGCATAATAGACTTCCTGGGCTAATATATATATTCCTAACTCATCAATAATATTTTGACCAGTGACGGAACTACCGGAGAAAGACAGGGGATGGTCGAGGTGGGGCGGTAGACGTTAGTATGCAGCATTTTCTAGAGTCAAGGAGAAGCTTTCAAAAGAAACCAACATTTAGCTTTTTTAATTTTAACAAGACCAATAACGATCAGTTGAAACACAAAGAGTTACAGAATAAGTAGCTTTCCTTAGCAGGATAATGACAGGATCAAGAAACCAGTATGAACCAGCAAAAATTTTGAGAGATGATTGATTGATTGATTGATTTTAATGGCATGTAATCCCTCTAGGGTTATTTTAAGCCAAGTGGTTAAAGAATCACATTCATTGTACATTTACATTTTTTTTTTTTTGTGAAGTAGTTTAAGATTTTTTTTTTTTTTTTGAAATGGATCAATCGTCTGGTCACGTTAAGCCCTAGCACCTATATGATTGTCCCGGCCCTATTGCCCTTATAACAAGCTCCCTTTTTATCATATATTTATTTACCAACCCCTACATATGGGCAGGATGTGACACAAGGTCAATTCATTAAACGTTCAAAACAGGTTTGAATTCAGAGTTTTCCTTCTAGGTTAAAGATTCCAGCCTGCCCTACTATTTATCCATAGCTGGAGGGAGAGCAGGATTCATACCTTTCCCAAGAGTATTAGTGCTAAGTGAAATGCAATTACCACGTCTAGGATTTGAACTCATCATATATGTGCTAGAAAGCAGTGCCTTAGGGTCTTCATGTCCTGGGAATGACATAAACTATCTGATGGTGAGGTTCTACCTCTGGAGGTCTGGGGAATGTGGAGCACCCCTTCATCACCATGCTCCCTGGTCAACTCTGACCAGGAGTGGGGTCCCATTTATGGGTTAAATAAAAAAAAAAAATGTGTTTATAAAAAAAGTTTGAACTCTGAAAATACGAATTTGTTCAAATGCATGTTTTAACACAAAAATATCATAAAATGTGTTCTTAATTGTGCTTGCGCATTATTTCAAATGAACTTAATTGTTATTAAGAACACATTAAAAATGAAACACTGAATATTAACATCAACAAAACCTTAACCAAAAACACATTTTTCTTATCCTCTAATTTCAAGTTTTGTATCCACAGTCAGTCGGCTTATTGTCAGTATCAGCCGGACAGTGAGGGAGTCTATCCTCTTTTCACTAGCGCTAGACAAAGGAGATTGTCTTTTTTTTAGTGTCTGAGGTGGAGCGCCACACCTACCATCAGCTCCTCCCTTTACTGCACAGATCCCTGTGCTACTCATACGTTGAGTTGGTGAGGGCTGGTATCGAACCAGGAACCTTGTGGTTCCTAGTCGAATGCTCAACTGACTGAGCTAAACCAGCCCTGAATCCATAAATATCCTATATTTTAAATAATTTTGTTTTATTTATATAATCTAAAAACCCATTGTCTGATGACAAATTTGCACAAGATAACAAAGGCAGCCATTGTTTGAATTTACTTAAAAACTAAACAATAAAAAGAAACCGCACAGGGTACACTATCATTAAATTTCAACAGTAGATCTTTTTAACATAAAAATAAAGAGAGACCTTGAATACAATAGTAATAACAATACAATACAAATGTGTTATGTACGTTTCTTCACTAATTGCTACCTATTCTTATTAAAGATTCTTATTGTCATTTGTCAATGTTGACTCCAGTTGTAATAGGTACTTTTTGGTCAGGTAAAGTAGTTATGAAAGAATGGTTTGACTAAGTACTCGGTCAGACCCTTTTGTTCATTAATAATTGTGGCATGCCAGTAATAAGACATTTTAGTAAGATATATCTGGCACTGAAACAGTAAAAGGAGAAATGGATTCATGCCTCAGCTAAAATTAAAATTTTATATACCAATTCCATTGTCTATGCTAGTGTGTATATGTAAGGTAAGTAGGTATTTACCCAACCTATTTGCCATGGGTAGGATGTGATATAAGGTTACAAGTATGGGGCATTCAGCGAAGATCGAACTTGCTATTCATTAGTAATGGAGCTGCAAGACTAGCTTGCTAACTTATTACACCATGATCAGACATCCTTGCAAGTATTTTCCCATTGTTAAAGTTCAAGTAAAAGTTTGTATTGCAAATGCTGATTTGCATGCAGAAAATTCAATAAATCATATTTAAATATTTGGTTTTAATATGGTGTTTTTGATGAATCAGCTTTAAAAAAAAAAAAAAAAAAAAAAAAAAAAAATTATTTTACATTACTAGTAGGACCTGTGGATACACCACAGTATGATAATCTAATTATTATGTTTGATATGTTTACTTAAGAGCTATTGCAAAAATAGTTCAATATATAAAAAGCATAATAATCTTGATTTAATAACTCTCACTCTTTCTTAAAAGGGTTTTAAAATATTTACATTGATTTGCTGATAAAAATCTGGCGGGAGAAGTTTAAAATATCTGCATTAATTTGCCAACAAAAAAAGTGACAAAAAACACGACTCGGAAAATATCTAAGTTGGGCCAGAAATTCACCTGACACTGGCTTGCTAAAACATAGTGTAAATTAAGCAGGATGCTGGGACGATATAAGATCAAAATTACCAAAATATATTCCGTAATTCCCAATTTTAATATTACAAATGAAACGAAAATGTAACTTTTTTTTTTCAATTACTTTTAATTTTACGTTGGGCATTTAAGTGACGCAAGTCTATTTGGAATGTTTCATTTTTAAAATTGGGTGAAATAAAATGGGACAAATAAGAAATCTGCGATTAAGTGACTCCAGATAATCTGGATTTATATTTTTGCATTGCATCTTAAACAATTTGGATGGTCTCATTTTTAACCAGAGGTTGTTGCAGGATGATAATGGACGGAAGATTTAGGAACAAGTGTATTAATATATAGATGAAAAACTATAACAAAGAGCTATAGAGAAATAAATTATTTGTATAATTTAATTAACAATTTACAAATATTATTATATCAATCTGGTTACTTATAAACAGCTATTACTTATATAAGGAAAATTGTCTTATATTTTGGGTTCAGTCTTTAAAATAGAAACAAAAAAATAATTGCACAATTTTGTTTTTTGCGATCAACTTGTGTGTATACTTACTGCTATTCTTTTTCAACAGCATACAGAAGCCTAATATCATACAAAGTAAAAAATCAAAGTTCTTTTGCAACATAGAGATCTCAGTATTATTTGGATTATTCAGACTATTGATTATTCAGACTATTCATTATTATCTGTACAACATTTTGGCTGATGTGCCCTCCGGTCTTCTTCAGGTAATTCTTGTCAGACTTGGGAACTTTCTTAGACTTGGAAACCTTCTATTTGAACTTGAGTCCGAGAAAGTTCCAGAGTCCGACAAAAACTACCTGAAGAAGGCCGGAGGGCACATTGGTTGAAACGTTGTACAGATAACAATAAAGATGTGGACAATAGTCTGAATAATCCAAATAATACTAATCATCAAGCTTCATCTAAAAAAATTCTGAGTAATAATAGAGATCTTTAAAAAGGAATTAATTATTACAAAATAGAAAAACTTATCTTAATTTGCCGGGAGATTTAAAAAGTTAAAAAAACAAATCTTGTATCAATATTTATATATAGATCAATAAAAAATTATTTTTTTTATACATTTGTTTTATTATCTTTTATTCTTTTTAAGTTGTTTATCTTTATTACTATTCTTTTTTATATTTTTTCTTTTATTTGTTTTTTTATTATGTTTTATCCTTTATTAATTTGTTTTTTAATAATTTTTTAGAATGATTTTTTAAATATATATCATTGATTTATTTCCTTATATTTTTATTTAACTTTTCTTATGGAAAATGAGGAGTAAAAAGATTTTTAATACCCACTCTTGGACAAAAATAGTGTAGATGGTCTCCACCAATTTTCGTTACAAAAGGATGTGCACTTGATTGTTGTACAAACATACAGACAGAATCTTTATATATTGAGGTTTGTTTCGATTCCATTTATCGCAAAATATTTATACACACACGCGCAACCACACATTCATAAACACATAAAAAATGCACAATGCTTTTTTCGATACAAACACTTACACATTCTAAAACTCACACTGCAAAAAAAGAATATTTGACGTCATATTTCAAACCATTCATTTTTTCAACGTTCATTTTTTTCAGACTTCAAATTTTAAACAGACCGATAAACAAGGACTATTACTCGCCTTTCTCCTTATTCTGAGATAAAAAATTTTTTTATCACTTTCCACATACCAACAAAAGCCCTGAAGATGATCTAATTAATAGATCGAAACACTGCAACATCGGCCAATAAACTCACCACTTAACTCATTTAAACCTGTGTTTTTTCAATTTTTTATTATATTACATACTGTCGGATTCACTTCCTTTTATTCACATATATATATATATATATATATATATATCTATATATATATATTCAAAGAGTAATTAGTCATCTTCCTACAAAGTTGAAATGCAATATATGGCCTTTTCTGAATCAAGTAGTTCTGTTGGGGAATTACATAGAAACTAGGCATTAGTTTTGCCTGAAAATGAGACAAGGCTGGTAGTTAATCATTGGGAATGAGAAATGCTAACCAATATATGGAGACGAAGGAAACATGAAAGAAATTTCCAATGATATAACAACATCTCAAATTGACTATTTCTATAATAAATTACCAATAATACATTTATAATAGGAAATCCCATTAAGTTCATTTCATATCCAGGTAGTTCCAAGTTACCACAACCTACACTTGAGATGAATAGACTTAGTCTATATATATACTAGGTATAACCAATTTGTCAAAAAATCTGGGTTTTTTTTCTCAATACAATTTTGACCCCTGTCTGAAAATTTTTTTATACCAAAAATCAGAGAATTATCTGATTTTAATGAAATTTTCAGTGTTGATTTATCAATGAATGAATTTTATAATACACCAGTTATTTTATTTCAAAACTTTCTGATTTTTTCAGGTCACTTAACTTTGACCCCCCTTGTTTTTGGGTGCAATATACCGGTGTAGTATATATGTGATTGATACTTTTTTTCTGCATAAATAAAAAGACCGAAGGTGTGAATAGAAGAAAAAAAAATTTTTTAAGAATCTGCTCGGGTAGTAAATAAGTACTGAAAATCGGAAAATAAAATGAAAATAAAAACTATAAAAATAATTTTAGGAAATTTTTTTTTTTTTTTCACTCATTTCGATAATAAATTAATTGGCTATTATTTTATAAAAGAAAAAAGTATACATCAATATTTGTTCCGTATAATAATATGATATTTTAAACTTAAAATCATGCTGCTCATATTTTAAATGAATTTCATATATTAATTCATTATAGCAGAAATACTTAATTAAAGTTTGAAATAAAATAACTGATGCATTATAAAATTCCTTAATTGATAAATCAATACTGAAAATTTCATTAAAATCGGATAATTCCCTGATTTTTGATAATTTCTTTTTCAATTGCAAATTTTACATTAATTTTGTAAACACACAATCTTTAAACAGTGTTTCAGGCTATACGCGATCGAAATTGACTGAAAAAATTGTTTTAAATGTATTAAAAATAAATTACATTTGTAATATTTTTTTTTGTACTAATGCTCATTATGTCATTACTTTGCGACTTAGACAAAAATTTTACCTTAAATAAACGATTTAATTCATTTTAAAATGAGTAGCAGCCGAATTTTTGGGTATACCTAATATATACTAAGTGTGTTACATTGTTGGGGCAGACTCCAGGATAATGGATACATATTTGCTTTTCATACAGGCTGAGTATTTCTGGCATTATGCAGGTTTATTTTGTGCAACATCCATTTAATAGCAATATCCTGTAGTTAGCTTTTATATTTGTACATTTCATAGCTTTTAAAATAAAGGAATTTTTTGCAAACATTGGATATGACAAGGATATGATTACACTGGTTTACAAAAAAAAAATTTTTTGTCTGAGGCAAGAATGTGAATAGGTGTTTTTTACTAATTTGGGTGTGCTGAATTCAAATTTATAAACAGTTTTGCTCTATCACCTCTAGTTTTCTGTCTTTTAAATAGTCTCATTTTAGTATATACAGACTATGTACGTGCTTATTTCAACAGTTGCAGCAGCTTATTACAGATAAAACAGGATAGATAAAGAACACTGACGGAATAAATATACTTGGATGACACAATGTACACAATTCATAGTACCGCAGACAGTTAGAAATGTGTTTTCTTAGATGATCTGCTGACTGCCAGTGCACTACTGGTTGTTGAGACGTGTTGGCTACGCTTAACTGCCAAAATCCGTCTTGATATATATATATATATATATATATAATATGCTATCCCTTACATTTATTGCATAATAACTAAAAAAGAAGACATAAGTCACACAATATTAGAAATTAACCCTGAATGCATATACGCCTTTATGTACAGTATGTGTACAAAATGTACAGTATGTATATCTAAAAAACTAGAGGTGATGAGTAAAAACGGATTTCAAATCTGAATTCAGCACCCCCAAATTAGGTTAAAACAACTATTTTTGTGCTTGCCTCAATTTCTTTGTAAACCAGTGTTACAACTTTCTTTTTTCTTTATAAGTTTGTTTGTTTTCTGATTATCAAAAAGGAAAAGCAGAGTTTTGAACATACTAATGTTAAATGACAGAAGTACAGAGCGTTTCAGAAAAATTCATATCATTTCATAATAATTTCTCTGAATTTTTGTAATGAGGCTTGAGAATTAGCATTATTTGGATTATTCAGAATATTGTCCTCATCTTTATTGTTATTTGTACAACATTTCAACTGATATGCCCTCCGGCCTTCTTCAGGTATTTCTTGTCGTAATCAGGAGCCATCACAGAACTTTGAACTCAACCTGTTATTCAATCCACGCGGTAGCCTGTTCTCATTCCGCTAACCATAGCTGGGGTAGAGGTGTTAAGCTGTGTTAATTATTATTCTATGTTACTGCTGCCCCTGACCAGGATTGAACCTGCAGCCTAGAGACATCTGTCACTAAGAACTGTCTTAAACCAACGCATTTATCCACTATGCTATGTGTTCAATTTTATGCTTTGGGACCATTATTATATAAAACATAAATTGGGTAATCTGAACATTAGCTACATAAATAAGAGTAACCTCCACTTGTTTGTTTCACTTTGAGAAATCCTTATGTTTTGGTCAGCCATTTTCATTTCACCATAAATCTACACTGAAAATATGAATTTGTTTGAATCAATACAACAACATGTTTTAACATGAAAATATCATAAAATGTGTTCTTAATAACAATTAAGTTCATTTCAAATAATGCGCAAGCACAATTAAGAACACATTTTATGATATTTTCGTGTTTTAACATGCAGCTGTATTGATTCGAACAAATTCGTATTTTCAGTGTAGATTTATGGTGAAATGAAAATGGCTGACCAAAACATAAGGCTTCCTCAAAGTGAAAGAAACAGGGGGAGGTTACTCTCTTATGTAGCTAATGTTCAGATTACCATAAATTGTTTATTTCTGAAATCGACTATAAGTAATTGAAACCATAGAAAGCAAAACAGTGATTAAATGACGGGTACTACTGCACCATTTAATTAAATAAACATATTGAATATATAATACAAATACTTACAAATCAACTTCATTTTATAAACTAGCAAATATATGCACCCTCCGGGTGCAAGTATTTAAGTTTTAATGTAATGAAATATCGTATTAAATTAGAAACGCTAATGAAACTAAATAAGAATACAGATAAAAAGATTTGAAACAGAGGGAGTATAATAAAAAATGGAACAACTGAAACTTACTCTTCCATCACTCTCGTCTTTCATTGTTATTTTTTCTAATTTAAGTATTTAGTTAAAAGAGGAAGTAAAGAATAAAATGACAGTTATTTTATCTTGTTAATGGATTTCATTTAAGATTCATTGAAGAGATTTTTGCTTATATTCATTAAAATAAAACCAAACAGTTAGAAATCGATAATACTAAGCACATATTATTAAATTTGATTTTTTAATATTAATATGCAAATTAGCCTTCCCATTCACATTGTAAAAGCGCTATTTTTGTATATATAAATATAATTGCATGTTGACAGTATGGAGACATAGTTAACAGTATTAATAATGTAAGACAATTTTATTAATAATTGAGGTTTAGATAAAAATAAAATCATGGAGAATGTGATGTCAATAACAAAGAGAATTGTGATTTGAGTAGGAATATAGTTTCGGTTACAGACAGAGAAACACACAATCTCCATTATAATAAGATATGAAATTATTGATCCAAACAGTAAAAATTAATTTAATTTAGCAAGTTTCTATATAGAAACACATACACTATTTAACCTAGGCATGGCCAAAATTTCATGTTTTTTTTTTTTTTGCACCATGAATTCAAAACTTGGGGGAAAAAAAATGAATTAAACTTAATGTAATTTTTCCTGAATTATGAAGAGGAAGGATTGAAAAAATCCCATGTAAAAATTATTTTAGTTTTTAAAATGGGGGAATCTTATAAATTAAAATCTGCATCTGTCAAAATGGTACAAATGTTTTTTTTCTTTCTTGAAGATGTGTTCTTTCATTTCATTCTTATAATTAAAACTCTTAACATCCTGTTGAGAATTTTCAAAGTCCAGAGCCCCATTCCTATAAGGATTTAAAAAAAAAATGCCTAAAAAATGGTCTTTTCATTTAAAGTTACCTGTTATTTTCCTTAAATCAAAGACTTCTAAATATGTTTAATATTACATTTAAACAAAGGCTATCGTTTGGGGTGGATTAGGAAAACGAATGTGACTTCTGGCTGGGCGGAATGAGGCGGTATAGGATGTTAAGAGTTAAGAAATTCCTAGAATTTTTTTTTTTCATGTAAGTTTAGGTGCTGTTAAAAAAAAAAGAAAAAAGGTGACTATTTACAATGTTGAATTTAAAAAAATAAAAGTTTGAAGAAGGGGTGTGGTGTGCTGTCATACCGGAATTTTGGCCACACCTAATTTAACCTAAGTTCTATATATTTATTAAAATTAAAAAAAAAAAAACATTTATAGAGATGGTATTATATGTACAAATAATTTTGTATAAATTACAAATTAAATTTGGATAAATCAAACATTAAAAAAAGTTGAATCTAAAAGAAACACACTCAGAGTTGCCAAGGTATGGAATAAACTGCCTGCATCCGTTGTAGACTGCCGAAACACTGCATCTTTCAAAGCCTCCATGCTTCCTGTAATTCACCAACACTATACCTGATACCCCCCTCCACACACATAAGCACGCACGTGCACACATACATCTATATTATTACTATATGCTATTCATGTTCCTGACACTAATATATACTTCTATGTACTAGGCATGAGACTTTGATGAGTTGTGGTGCACCTGAGCACTGTACACAATAAATTTAATTATTATTACTAGCAAATATATGCACCCTCCGGGTGCAAGTATTTAAGCCTAATAAGAAGGCAGATAAAAAGATATGTAACAGAGTGGGAGTATAATAGAAAAATAGAAATGAAACTTACTCTTCCATCACTCCCGTCTTTCATTGCTGAATTTTACTTATTCAACTATTTAGTTAAATTAGGAAATAAAGAATAAAATGACAGTTATCTTTTCTGTTAATGGATTTCATTTAAGATTCATTGAAGAGATTTTTGGGCACATATTTAATAAAATCACATTTTTAATATCAATATGCAAATTAGCCTTCCCATTCACACTGTAAACCGCTATTTTTTGTATATATAAATACAATTGCATGTTATTTGTATGCAGATATGGACAACACTAATAAAAAGGTAAAGCCATTGTGATGTAAATAACGAAGGGAATTGAGACTTGAGTAGTAATATAGTTTCGGTTACAGACAGAAAAACACACAATCTCCATTATAATAAGATTTTAAAGTTCTGAGTATCAGAGAACTTTAAAAAAAATTAAACTTGTTTTTTTTTAATGAGCATTGCTTTCTTCAAGTTCTGTCTAATATTATATTTACTTAAGTCTCTTTTTTTATTTATTTATTTAAAAAAAAAATTTAACTTAACCATTTGAACCAATTACATCAGTGGTACTTTTATTCCCCACCCCACCGTAGCA
>CM042147.1:118514411-118539411 GCA_023376005.1 Doryteuthis pealeii | reverse complement strand
AAAGCTAGGATACAAATGTATACATGATGGATAGAATGGAAAATAGAAGAATAGGGAGAAGAGGAATCTGTGAGGAGGTCAAAATAAATAACCAATTCTGATAATGCCAGCAAAGACCAATTATCAAATAAAATAACAACAAAAAAAAAAGACAATCTCTAACAAAAGAAAAGTGGGGAACATAGGCAAAGACTCAGTCCAGCTTTTACTATATGCTCTATATATCAAAACACCTGTAATTCTTTTTTTTTTTTTTGACAGTTTGATGATGTTTCAGCTGTTGAATGACATCATCTATTTGCACAAAAAGAGTAAGAATGTTACAAGAATTTTGCATCTACATGAAGGGAAATAAAAGAATAAAAAATAGATTGTCATATGCTTAATAAAAAGGAAAAATAAACATCTGCAACTAAGATTGTAAACAGAAAAAAAATATACATATAACTATATAAACTAAGAACCACAAGCTTTTGTTTGTTTTATACCAATTTCTTTTTGTACGATTTACAATTATTAACCAAGTTGAGCCCTGTTGATGGTTTGATTAAAACCAAAACGATTTAGCGTCGGCTGTCTGTAAGTGAATCTTTGACTTAATTTTGTTGTTTTTTCAAAACTTTATACTGTATTACATATAACTAAGTAACCAAATATATAACAGTGTGTGTGTGTGTGTGTATGTATGTGTGTGTGTCTGTGTGTAATAAGCAAATGATTATTCTAATGTAAACTTGAAAATAATCTTTGGAAAAAAAAAAAAAAAAAATTGATTTCTTGATTAGAACGGACTTTATAATCCCTTGATCATGATGAGCTTGTTCTTATTTAATTTTTATAAAATTAATAAAAAAATAAAAAAATCATAAAAAAAAAAAGGTACTTGCCAAAAATTATCTTAATATGACCAAATTGGTGAATATGTTTAGTATCTAGCATTTCCCTCTGTCTCACTGGATGTTTTAGATCTTGTATTAAAAAAATACATATTGTTTCCAAATTAATAAAATAATTTCTAATGGCCTATAAAATTAATAAAAAAAAAAAAAATCATAAAAAAAAGGTACTTGCCAAAAATTATCTTAATATGACCAAATTGGTGAATATGTTTAGTATTTAGCGTTTCCCTCTGTCTCACTGGATGTTTTAGATCTCTCAAAACCACTATGAAGAAATAATAAAGAAATAAAGAGCTTTCGGTAGCTTCTTATGTGTTAACTAAAGTGGGCGGAGTGGTCTACTATCAGTAGCTGCTGGACAGCAAGGGAGTCTATCTCTTTTCACTAGCGCCAGACCAGGGAAATTGTTGCCATACCAACCATCAGCTCTCAACTTTAGTACACAGATCTAAGATGTGCTACTTATGTGCTGAGTTAAAGGCCAGTATCAAAACCATAACCTTGTGGGTCTGAGGCAGATGCTCTACAGACTGAGCTAAACCAGCATATATATATATATATATATATATATATATATATATATATATATATATATATATATATAAAGCGTGTGTGTGTGTGTGTGTGGACCAGATATTGTGACTTTAATGAAAATGTTTAAAAATAAATATCCAAATATGAAAATGTAAAGAAAAGAAGAAAATGTATTACATGTATAAAATTGATGGTTGGCTCATCATGATATTAGGTTTATGAAAACAAGAAAAGATTGATGTTTACTTGTTTTTAATTGTATGAATTTATGCACATTTGAGAAAAATGTGTAGGCTAGAGTGTGGAGTAAATGTTTTGAAAAAAAAATGTATATTTGTGATTTTATCCACTAATATATAAGTATGACTATAAATAAGATTAGGAAAAAAGATCTTTTTCTCTCCCAACTTATGAAAACGAGGATACTTGTACTTTATGTAAACATTTAAGGTAATTTGAACTTTAATGGAAAGGTGTTTGGGTTGTTGGGGGGAATCCTTGGGAATAGGAGTGAGGAATATGACAAAGAACATAGGATGCTGGCAGGTATATCATTTTTAAATTGGGCTGAGAATGAAAAGCCTGAGAAAAAGAGAGGGAAAAATAAAAAGATGAAAAACAGAAAAAAAAAAAAAAAAGAAATAAGAGGCTAAATGGTGGATCCTAATGGACTTAAAATTCAGAAATAATCTAACTGAAAATGTGTGTCCAACAGAATAAAATATTTGAAAGCAGCGCTGGTGAAAATAAGTAATGTTTCACATCACCAAAATACCTTAGAAAACTAACAAAAAGTTAAGTCTTTTCAAGTTAAAATGAAAACATGGGTATTATTTTCTTCATTGTAAAATGGAAGCTGAATGGAAGATGTTTGTAGTTTTAACCTTTTTCAGACTATTTTCAGATTTTTCTGTTCTCATTAAATTAATAAGCATATATAGGGGGGAGGGGGTGCTTAAAAAGACAAAACTTTTTAAAAGGTATTATGGAAATGTAAAACACATTTTGAAGGTTAAAAAAAAAAAAATCGGAAAGGAAAGAAATTGGAAAAGAAAAAGAGTGAGAGTGTTTGCAAATAAGATTAGGTCATTGCAGCTCCAAAATTGCTTCC
Source organism: Doryteuthis pealeii (assembly GCA_023376005.1). Classification (NCBI taxonomy): domain Eukaryota; kingdom Metazoa; phylum Mollusca; class Cephalopoda; order Myopsida; family Loliginidae; genus Doryteuthis; species Doryteuthis pealeii. Next base: position 118,536,867 of record CM042147.1, on the reverse strand, counting down.
AGGGACCACCCTAGGGTACCTTTTATTTGATGCAGGTCCTGAAGTAACTGTGGAAGCCTGTCCTACTGGTGAGAGATCTAACCTGGACTGGCTGGATGATTCTGGGACACTTGAAGGGATGTCTCCAACCAGAACTGATATACATTTCCAAGTGCCTAGGTAGTTAGCTGAAATTAAAGAAAAAAAAAAATTTTGTAAAGTAACAAAGACATTTTTTTTCTAATGTTTAAGCAAAATTTCCACAAATCTCTCAGTGTGACATTCCCATAAATGACAAAAAAAGTTATATTGATCTTCACATCTGTGAATTTTCTTTTTCCTTTTGAGAAATTGGTGGAAATTTGACAAGAAATATATTTGCTGAACAGAAGATGTAAACTAGTTTCTAAATGTAGACATATCAACAAATCTCTCTTGTGTCATCTACTACCTGACCCTAATTAATCCCATATTTTATGCCAGTCATAGATTTTTTTTTTTTTTTTACATCTGAACCTCGTGTGCATTAACACCTAAGCAGTGATGCTGGTAACTTTTTGTTTTAGTACGTCCTGGGATGCACATATTTACTTTGAATGAGTCCCCGGTAAATTTCTGGGTCTCAACTAAAGCTGTCTAACACCTACCTTGTAACCTATTCTGTGTAATTCATTTCCTAATGTTTAAGCAAAATTTCCGTAAATCTCTCAGTGTGACATTCCCATAAATGACAAAAAATAGGAAAGGTGGTGTTACCCCAAATTTTGAGGAATTTAACTATGAAGGGGACTATTTTGAAGCAGATGGTGGAAACTAGGTATTAAGATAGGAATTTATCCAACCTGTTCATCATAGGTAAGATGTGACACAAGGTCATAAGTATGGGCCATCCAGCTAGGATCAAACTTATTATTTAGTAGTAATAGATCTGTGAGACTAGCTTGCTAACTATTACACCTTTGTGGGACGCACTAGGTGTTAGGGTAAGTAAATTTTCTTTTTATCTGAAATTGGATCTAGTGTGCAGTGGTCTTTCCAATATGAATAAATTTAATTTTTCTTTTTTTTTTCTTTTCGACTATCAAGTTATATTGATCTTCACATCTGTGAATTTTCTTTTTCCTTTTGAGAAATTGGTGGAAATTTTACAAGAAATGACCAAAACTAGAATTCTTAAATCTGATTGGTTGTTATATGTCACATGGTATCCAAATCTAACACTTTCAATAGTAAAAATAATCCAATATTTCCTAAGCATTTTGTTGTGAACTTATAACCAACATGTTTTAGAGGCACTTAGTAAATTATAAAAAAATAAAAATAACTACTTTCAGAGCTGAATGAATTATAAAATGCTCTTTGTCATAAGCAACAAATCAAAGGCTGTATTTTCCCAATCTGTCTAAGATGGACTTACTGACCCCAACAACAACAACAAAAAAATGAAGCATCTAGACATTACACTGTTGTCCATTGTGCTTGTTTTATAGATATAAGACTAAGCTATGAAAGATTCAGTTAAGAAAAAAGAATTCAAAAATGAAAAGGTTATGTTAAAATATAGGCCATCTCATGAGCTAACAAATATGGAACGTGTTTACACCTTTGCTTCACATATTAGCCTGAAACACCAAATATGGAACATAGAAGTATATATGAGGGATGTTCAAAAGGTTCTAAGCCTCACCCAGAAAGAACCATAACTGAACATTTTTGTTGTGGCAACACACTACCACTACTTATATAATTAATTTAGATTTCTTTCTTAATTTCTGTGCGGGTAAGGCCCATACAAAAGGCAAGATGTCCAACAAATTAAAAAAAAAAAAAAAAAAAAATGAATAAATAAAAGGACAAAACAGAGGCCCAAGCAGACAAAGTATCTGAAAAAAAAAAAAAAAAGGTGTGACACCCAAGGAAATCCATAAGGACATGGTACAGACACTTGCTGAGGACTCCCCTTCCTATGCAACTGTGAAGAAGTGGGCTGCAGAATTCAAGCATAGCAGAGACAGCATAGAAGATGACCCTCAGTCAAGTCACCCAAAAACCTGAACCACCGATGAACAAATTGATACTATTCACCATATGGTTTTGGATGACAGATGTCCAGCAAAGTCCATAAGTATTATTTTCTGGTTATGTAAGTATTATTTCTTATAAGTATTTCTGGTTATGTAAGTATTATTTCTGGTTATGTAAGTATTATTTCTTATAAGTATTTCTGGTTATGTAAGTATTATTTCTGGTTTGTTTCACACTGTCTTGAGATCTTGAGGATGAGCAAGTTATCTGCAATCTGTGTCTCAAGAATGCTGATACCAAAACACAAATTACTCCTAACAAGTAAAGAAAACTGCACCATACTAAAATCTATGTGACTTTTTATACCCCTTGTAAATCATATGAATAAATGCATTATATACTCATAATAATAAAAAGAAAAAAAAGTAACTTTTAAACTTACCTTTCCAAAGCCTTACTTTGCCATCATCACCAGAAGAAGCCAAAACTGTCCCAATCACATTCCATGATAATCGCCAGACCTGTGAAAAAGAAATGATAAAGTAGTAAGACTAAGATTAGAACTTAAAAGGGAAAAAAAGAAGGAAAATTCAAATTTTAAAATGTTTTTGAAATGAAGGATAATCAGGAACCATTAAGTATAAGAAATACTTTTCATTGAGAATGTCAGAAAAAATGTTAATGAACAATAAATAGAACTTCATTTTCTCTATAAAATCTGGCACAGTGACAGGTCAATTGGCTAACCGAAAACTTCTTGTTCAGGTATACAAAAAGGAACAAAGATTAAATAAGTTAGTTTAACTTTCTTTCCTTTGAGGTCTGAAAATCTAAAAAACATTTTAACCTATCCTAAAATGATAATATTTGGTTCAAGTAAAAGTCTAAGTAGGCACTAATGGTTAAGAAAAAAAAATGTTGTATACTCTCTTTACTTCTATTCTTCTTCTGATCGTCTTTATTCTTATGTTCTTCTTCTAGCGTCTGGAACTTGTCTTGGGGATTTTGTGTCTGGTCTTCCATTGGGTATTTCTCGTCTATCATAAGCCCTGGGTCATTGGTAGTTTTGGGATAAATAACCCAATACTTTGATTTTCTTTAGATCATATTTTATTCCGAAATCCCCATCAGACTTACTGCACAGATTGAGTCGGCAGCGCGCTTAAAGCAACTTACTACCTCTGTCGTTTAGCCAATACTAACTCTTTCTAATCTAAACCGGAAGAGGGCCTTCTCCACCGATTCTTACGGTATCCACAGGAAAAGGGATCAGGATGAGATCAAGACTTGTCACTCAATCCTTCAAGGCCGCCGGCTGTACTCATTCAGCCATTTTGGTTTCTACACTAACTGTACATAAGTGTTAGGGTACTAACAATTATGTAACAAAAAGTCGGTAGAGCACCTGCCTATGAATTGCAAGGTTCCTGGTTCTATACTGGTCCCCGCCAACTTAGTGCATGAATAGCACCAACTGGGTAATCTAATCAGTGTGGTAAAGTGGGGAGCTGACGGTGGGTGTGGCATTACACCTCAGAAAAAAACAATCTCCCTAGTCTAGCACTAATGAAAATGAGATAGACTCCCTCATTGTCTGGCTGATACCAACAACTGTCAACTTAAGAAGTCAGCACCAATGGTTTAAAAAATAGAAAGAAAAAAAAGAAATAAAGAAAAAAGAAGGGGGCAGGTACACTCTTGACTCCAGTTTTTTTTTAATTCATGAAAGAACTCTTATTAGCATTCCCAGTTGATTTTTTTTATTTGATGTTATAGTTATTTAATCAAATTGGTTATATAGAGCTCTGTAAATGGAGTTCAGAACTGTTTGAATTATGCGAATATCTCCAGTGGTTCAAAAGTTATGAGAATTTAAAGCCCCGAAATTGGGGGTACAAGCACCTCAATTTTTATTTATATATCAGTAAATGATAGCAAGCTCTGTAGATCTGTTTTTTATCTTTCTTTTTCTGTAAGAATTATATTCTTATGACAATTTGTCAACATTTGAGAAATGATTTACACCAGAAAGTTTGTTGCTTGGGTGGGTGGGTGTTGTTGCATTCCAAAGTTTAGTGTTTATGCTTATCCACTCCTCTATACACATACTAACACATTCAGAATTACCCAGATTTCAGATGTCAAGAAGTAACTAAAATAATTCTTTTGTATTTTTTCAATAGATATAAACAATAAAAATAGGTAGTAAGAGATGAAAATAAGACTTACCTGATTTTCATGGTCATCAAATTGACCAGCTAAAGTAATTTCATACTCAGTGCCTGTTTCTATGTTACTATCTTGTCTGAAAAACAAATAACAAAAAAGGAAATAATCATGAAAGAATAAAAGAATGATTATTATACATATAATATTTCTATTCTTTCTCAGTAATATTTCCCTTAATTCTTGACCACTGACAATACCTTTATCCTGAAAGATACAGAATAAAATTTGCTCAAACAAATCTTAGGTCAAGTGTTGAACAATTCAGTGCTTAATCCTGCAGCCAACATTTAATTTATTAATGCAGGAAAATGTTTGCCAGTCAAAATATCTAAATAACAATAAAAGAATGATTATTATACAATATCTATTCTTTCTCAATGTTTGCCTTAATTTCTAACTACTGACAATCACATTTTCATCCCCAATTTTCAATGTATAACATACAGAATCAGTGATGAAATAGGCTCTAACAAATTTTAGTTAAAATGTTTCACATCTTCGTGCTTATCACCCCCCCCCCCATTCTAAGAATATTTAATTGGTAAACTCTCTGAAAATAACTACTGTAATCAGTCATGTATAATATTCAACCCTTTAGGCACCAAATTCTGAAAAAAAAAAAAGCACATTTTTCTTGTATAATCACATTGACTTTTGGAAATCTGTAGTAGCTGAATCTATACAAAATTTAATATAGTTTATATAATGTCTCAAAGCACAAAATTTACACAGTATTTAGAGCAAAAGCAAAGATATATTTACTAACTATAACAAACATTTGGTGAAAATAAGTTCACAATAGAAGAAACAATTATAAACCAACATTCCAGTGGCTATTTTTCTGTTGCAGTATAAAATAGATGCGTTTGGTTTGGTTTGTTTTACGGCATATCAACCTTGGTGGGTCATTTAATGCCGACAAAGTTGTGAAATAAATTCATTCTTAATGCATAATACAATTTTGTTTATAAACTCATGTTTTTCTATTCAACCCATAGATGGGACCCTAACATGTACTACCACTCCGGGTCAAAGTGGACCAGGGAGCAATGGTGATGAAGGGGTGCTCCACATTCCCCAAACCTCCAGAACTGGAACCTCACCATCAAATATTGTTTAACGTCATTCCCAGGACATGTAGACCCTCAGTCACCACCTTCTAGCACCCATATGATAAAAAGGGGTTGAGAAAGAAGATATTTGTATAATAATCCTTCTTTTATTGTTATCATTTAGATATAAGGGCAATAGGGTTGGGAAAATCATATAGGTGCTAGGGCTTGACGTGACCAGCCGATTGATCAAACTATGTCCATATATACCAAAGTTGAAAAATGCATGATGCTTTCCTACTCTTGAGAGTGAAGGAAAATTTATCTAATAAATTTTACCAATGATACCTAAAAAGATCAAGTTTATACTTGACTGATAAAATAATGAGGGAAAAATATGCATATATATATATGCACACATATATATATATATATATATTATATATATATATATCCACCAAGCAAATAAGTATACAATCTTATTTACTTCTGGATTTTTTCACTAAAATTGATTAAAAACTGCTCAATATAAAGAACTAAATAGACAATTAAAATTGAATGGTTTAAAATACGGATTGTTTAAAATATACCAACTCGAGTTTCTTGCAATAGCGCAAATCCTCTGGGTATTTTTTTCCTGCCATCGCTATGGATTTTATAGTTGGGTCGTACCCATTTTCATTATATATATATATATATATATATATATATATATAAAACTTTACTAAAGTTAGAGAAAGAGGCAAAATAAAATTAACATAAAATGGCTACTGCTCATTAGAAATTGCAGTTATTTTTTATAACCTCTTCCTTATCGAAAAGAGAGAATGTAAATGTGGATAGAGGTTAACTTGAAAAGTGATAAAAGAAAAAAGAAAAAAAAAAAAAAAAAAAAAGAAGCTATTCAAACATGGGCAACAACAGCCCATCTTGCTAACATACCTTTACTAATTCAAATACATTTATATAAGAAATGCAAGATTTAATTCTATAAATCTGGTACTGACTAACTAAAATAGCTTCAGGTGAACAAAATGAAATCTTTCATATTTTTGGCAAAGCTTCAAAAATCCGAGGAGAATTTTTTTCTGTGTGTGTGTGTGTGTGTGTGTGTGTCTGTAGACTTAAAATAGCCTTTGTTTCTGTTTTATTTAACATTCTTATATTTTTTCTTAGTTGTTCTTTAGACTCCAATAGATTCAGTATTGATTGTATAAATCTATTTCTCTGGTTTCCAGCAGGAAGGTTGACAAGTACATATCAGTAAAGAAAAAAAAAAAAAAAAAAAAAGAAAAAAAAAAAGCCAATAAGTTTAGTAGAATTTGGGCCCATGTGGAAGTTGTAAAAAAAAATAAAAAAATAAGAAAAAAAGAAAAGAAAAAACACTTGAAAACTTCCAATTTTGTGTTGCAAGTGCTTCAATAAGTCCTACAAAATTTGTTACATTTGTATATAAATTTCCAGCACTAAATGTAACAACTATTATGGGACAAAGGTATGTATTTACACAACCCCTCCATCATGGGCAGAATGTTACACAAGGTCAACTTTGTAATCGGAGTAAAGATGGTTTGAGTTCAGTGTATTCATTCTCCTAGACAGGTTGCCAACCCAAGGCTAAAGAACCCATTCTGTCCAATTGGTTACCCAGATGAATTCATGCCTTTCGCCAAGGGCATTAGCATGAAGTGAAATACAAACATTTGGTTTGTCCAACTATTCATTTATCCAGTCAGAAGAGACTGGATAAATAAAGGTAATATCAGGGATGAGAATTATTTTTTGTCTAGACATTAGGCAGACACAGCTTAGGAAACAGTTGATTCATATGAAAGTCAATGTCTAGTCACCTGTGTATAGGTACACTTTTATCTTTACAGAACTGTGTATTTGCATAAACCTTGTTTGTACAATGTGTGTATATATATATATATATATATATCACAAGTATTTATATATAGTATAGATAATAAGAACTTACTTTACTGGAACCATCTTAATAATCTTTAAGTCTTTTGATGCAATGGCTAGCCGATGATAAGAACGTCCAAAGTTTGGAGAAAAGGCAACATCGTGTACAGGATCTGTTACTAATGCTAATGTCTGTAATTTGCTCCAACGTCTGAAAGATAAGGGTCGAAAATAAACAAACCCCAAATAAATACAGATTTAAAAAAAAAAAAAAATTAGTATAAAATAATTGAATGGATATGGTAGTATAATATTGTAGAACTGTTAAAAAAATAACTTGACAAATTATTTTATGTACAATAGAAAATGGGTAAAATTATGAAAACTGAAAAAGAACCAATTTTTAAAAAAAGATTTTGGTTTTTTAAACAGATAAAAGATTCCTACAAAATGGGAGAATATTTATTTTTCTATAGTTAGGCTATGTACAAATAGCAATGTTCTATAGTTAGGCTATGTACAAACATAGCAATGTTCTATAGTTAGGCTATCGACAAATAGCAATGTTCTATAGTTAGGCTATCGACAATAGCAATGTTCTATAGTTAGGCTATCGACAAATAGCAATGTTCTATAGTTAGGCTATCGACAAATAGCAATGTTCTATAGTTAGGCTATCGACAAATAGCAATGTTCTATAGTTTAGCAATGCTATAGTTAGGCTATGACAAATAGCAATGTTCTATAGTTAGGCTATGGACAAATAGCAATGTTCTATAGTTAGGCTATGGACAAATAGCAATGTTCTATAGTTAGGCTATGGACAAATAGCAATGTTCTATAGTTAGGCTATGGACAAATAGCAATGTTCTATAGTTAGGCTATCGACAAATAGCAATGTTCTATAGTTAGGCTATCGACAAATAGCAATGTTCTAGTGTCGTCCAATATAAAATGATTTAAATTTTTTTTTTTTTTTTTTACATGTTCATTGATTTAAAAATCAATTGCTACTTAATTTATCAAGAGAAAATATTTTAGATAAATTATCCCAATCAAAATTCTAGTCTGATTAGTTATTTGATAATTGTTTCATAGGAACTTGATAAAAAAAAAGTAGGAGGAAGGTTACATTAAAATAGCATTAGGAATAAAAGTTGTAGAGTCTTAATAATGATGCATTAAAATTTATTTTAATATTAAAAAGAGAAACACAAAGCTTTTTTATAAAAAGTATTAAAGGACAATTAAAAACTGTATCATTTTCAAATGTTAAAAAATCAAAAGAAAATATTACTTACCTTTGTTGATCATTATATTGATAGACAAAAACTTTTCCTCCAGCAGAAGGATTTGCATCATCACTGCCCACTGCAATCATTGGTGGGCAAGATCTAAAAAAAACAAAACAAATGGAAAATATAGTGAAAAGAAAAGGGAAAATGAATATTTATATATAATGACATATACTTATATAAGTCATGTGACCTGATCTTGCTATAAAGCAATGAAAAATTCTGTTGTTATGGTAACACAAAATCTTTTAGAACTTCAAACATATCTGTGATTTTTCATGAATAATAAACAGGTAGATTACAATATTTAATCTCTCCCACTTTTGTCCTCCCTCTCACTATAACCTTATATACTTTCATCTTCTCTCTTCTGTGCTACTTTGTTTTTAGTTTTCTTCTTTTTTATTTGAGTGATTTGATATTAAGATGTTATTATCCCAAATCTATAGACAAGCAGAAATACTGATCCATATATAAATAATTAAAGTCAGTGGGAAAAGGTATGAATCCAAGTATACTCCCTCCAGGTAAATATTAGGGCAGATTGGACTCTTCAACCATGGTTAGGTAACCTGTCTAGGAAAAGGAAAACTCTGAATTCAAACCTGTTAAACTCCGCTTAAGAAATTGACCTTATATCGCATCCTGCTCGTGCAGAGGGGTTGGTATATATATATATATATATATATATATATATATATATATATATATAGGGCAAAAATAGAACAACAGAGATTCTAGAGAGGCTAAATAGCACCACTGAAAAGCAGGTAATAGCCACAACAATGTGGGAAGGACAAAATGAAGATGAGGTGTGAATTTCCAAAATAGAATGTTATGTAATTAATGTTATTCGGCACAGGTAATGTAGCAAAAACATTAATTAATGTCCTTTCTCAGTCGGTAGAGCGTTCGGCTGGGAACCTCAAGGTTCCTTGTTCGATACCGACCCCTGCCAACTCAACGTATGAGTAGCACAGGGATCTGTGCGGTAAAATGAGGAACTGATGGTAAGACGCTTAAAAACAATCTCCTTGGTCTAGTGCTAATGAAAAGGGGATAGACTCCCTTGCTGTCTGGCTGATACTGACTTTAGGACACCCCAACAACTTCTTTACTTTTTTAGTGATGAACAGGTTAAAAAAAAAGAAAAGAAGAAGGTCTTGGTGCCCTAGATGACATGCAGTTGAAGTCCATTTGGTTCTCTCAAAGTCCTGAGATTAATCTCCAAATCAGGTAGAGCTGAACACAGAGAACAGGCAGAACAGCCTCAGACAGTTACAAGCTCTAAAATTCCTTAGGAAGATTAGTTGCCAATCCTTGTTGGGTTATTTAACTCTTAACGCCCTATACCACCTTATTCCACCCGGACAGAAGTCACATTCATTTTCATAATCTACCCCAAATGATAGCCTTTGTTTAAATGTAATATTAAATATATTTAGAAGTTTAAGGGAAATAACAGGTAACTTTAAATGAAAGAGGAATGGGGCTCTGGACTTTAAAAAATTCTCAACAGGATGTTAAGAATTAATGTCAAAGTCAGTCTTTTTTCTTTTCAAGCAATTATATAGTTTCAAGTTATCATTCTTATCTAATAATAATCATTTGTTTGCACAGTTATATAAGTTTTAAATATTTCTATCTAATACTAAGAATTTGCACATAATTTATGGTTTCATCAAGTATTTCAAACAATCCTATGATTTCAAGTAATTAATAATAATAATTCTTTGCAAACAATTACAGCTTCAAGTAATTATTCTTCAAACAAAAAATTATCGTTATATGGTTTCAAGTATTCTTATCTAATACTAATAATAATAATTTTCAAATAGATCTATTTTTGACCATAGATGGGAACCTAACATAGACAATCACTTTGGGTCAGAGTTGACTCAGTATTAATTGCAACAAAGGGTTGACTCCACATTCTAGAACTATAGAACTGGAGTCTCACCACCAGATGCTGTTTTTTTTTCATACCCAGGACACACTCTAGGAAGGACACTGAATATGGCATGTAAGGGAATCAGAACAATCTGCACACACACGCACACATACATGCATATTACTACTGTAAACTGTTTATGTTCCTGACACTAATACATTATTCTGTGTACTTGACATGAGACTTTGATGAGTTGTGGTGCACCTGAACACTGTACACTATAAATTTCATTATCATTATTATTCATTATTTTATATACTCCTGTAGATCAAATAAAGGGTTCTGGTTGACATTTTTTCTAAGGTAACTAAATGCTGTAGAAACCAGTTTTGTTGGAAAGTACAATGGTCAAAATATGAAACCAAATAGCAAAAATGAGGACACTGATCCAAAGTAATTAATGTATAATTTAGCAAACACAATAATTTAATTTGAGAGAGAAAGAGAGATAAGATGACAATTATATATGTTATCATTCAGAACACTATTACTCCCTGTCCTATAATATTTGTTAAATTTGCATATAATATGATATATCCGGGTTAAGGGATATATTATGAAGTTGGTAGTAAGGCATATTATCGCAGTAGTAGCTGGTGCGTCGGATAGCAGTAAGTCTTCTGAGCAGTCGTGGTGGTATTCTAACTAGTAGTCTTAGGCGCTTGTACCACCACAGTGTCGAATATTTATAGAGGACACTGTCCAATCAGATTATAGTGAGGGGGTATCAAGGTATTTACATATTCATTACATCATAATAATATAACGACTGTTATGGGACGAAGGTAATATATATTTTGCTATAAATGTTCAGTCAAAAAAATAAATCAATGAATGTAATTACCTGGAAGGATTCCATGATAATGAACTACAACTAAGTTTACAATGAATTTCATAATCCAATGACCAATGACTAAGATTCATAACATCAGGTGCTTGATAAATCCTCACCATTCCATCTGACGTACAAGTTGCCTGGAATATAAAAAATAAAATTTATTTTAAATATTTAGTGATTAAAAAAAAACCCAATAAAACTGGAAAACAATTTTAACACTTTCCAATCCATTGTTTTTCTAAGTAGCCATAATAATGAAATAAAAATAGTAATTTTATAAATGATTGCAAAAATATGCTTTTTGTTTTTCTTTTAAAAATTAACGATGTATTAGATTTTCAAGAAAATAATACTTTATAAAAGGAACATTATAAAATACAAGTGTCAGCTGAATAGTTCATAGTCATAATCATGGAGGAGCTTGTGGTATAATGGTTTTCGTCATTAGAAATGGACCCGGTGATCAGAGTTCAAATGCTGGACGATACTGTTTGCATTAAATATAGCACTAATACCAATGAGAAAGGTATAAAGCCAACTTTTCTCCCCCTAGCCATGGATAAATAGTCAAGCAAACTGGGTTCTTTAACTTTGACATAGACAACTAGTCTAGTAGAAAGAAAACTCTGATTCTTATTATTTCAAATGTTACTACAATAATTTATTACTTACCAATTGAAGGCCAAGATGTTTGGGAGCAAATTTAACATCTGTTACAGATGAGCGGCTGTCAACCAAATTTGGTCTTTTTACCCATTTTGTTCGTGAAGTTTCATCCGAGATTCACAAGCTGAAAAAAAAAAAAAAAAAAAAAAAAAATTAAATGTTGTAGTGTAGAGCATCTCATCGTGGTATAGTGGTTAGCAAGCTAGACTTGTAGATCTGTTACTACTGAATAGTGAGATTGATCCTCACTGGATGCCCCATAAAAAAATCCCTATGTTAAAAAGATCTTTAATCTGGCCTGGTGGGAGTTCAAGAAATTAAAAATTTTTTTTTAACATTTTGTCAATCCAATTGCGGGATTAACAATACTAATAATATTAACTAATAATATTAACTAATAATATTAATGCAATCAGATATGGAAAGTTATAACATGATTGATATATTTTATTTGGAAATGATGGATTTTAATTTAAACTTTTATTTTGATGACTAATCAAAATTAATATAACCAAAATTGGTTATATTAATTGGATTTTTTATTAGTCAAAATAGAAAAATCATCTTAAATTGAAGAAATATAAAACTATTCTTTTATTTTTTCTTGGCAAAACATAACCAAAATAATAAAACATTTACAACAATGAAGTTTAGCTCTGTCAGTAGAGCCTAGGAATTGCAAGGTTTTGGGTTTGATACCAGTCCCCCCACCAACTCGGTGCATGAGTAGCACAGCTAGGGTAATCTGATGTGTGGTAAATCATCTAGGAGCTTACGGTAGGTGTGGCACTCCACTTCAACAAAATCTCCCTAGTGCTAGCAAAAAGGGAATAGACTCCCTTGCTTTTTGGCTGATACCAACAATAAGCCACTCTACAGACATTACTTACTAGTGCTATATAAATCAAACAAAAGATACATTTTCAGTTTAAAAAATGAATAAGATTACAGTATTATAATTAATAAATTCTTTTACAACTTAATTCTCAAGAATCCTAGTTCACAATTCTCTTATTGCAAACTCTGGTTTCCTTAATTATTATCATCTAATAATTTTTTACCACTATTGTACTTAGGATTAGTACATATGATTCAAATTCACCTTCTGAGTGTCAAGTGTCTCCCCTTTGAGAATCAGTGTTTTACAAATCAATTCTCTTATAGAGTACATGTTAATAAAAAGGATAGGAATAAATGTAAATAATTCAAGATTTGAAAAGAAAAATACAGTAGATATTTTATAAAAATTCGACTGCCAAGAGTCAGTCCTTGTATAATGACTAAGAAACAATATGATTCAAATTCTCTTATTGCAAACTCTGGTTTCCTTAATTCCTTCCACATTTTGAATTATCATCTAATAATTTTTTATCACTATTTTACTTAGGATTAGTACATATGATTCAAATTCTCCTTCTGAGTGTCAAGTGTCTCCCCTTTGAGAATCAGTGTTTTACAAATCAATTCTCTTATAGAGTACATGTTAATAAAAACGATAGGAATAAATGTAAATAATTCAAGATTTGAAAAGAAAAAAACGTAGATATTTTATAAAATTCTACTGCCAAAAGTCAGTCCTTGTATAAATGACTAAGATAATTTTTTTATTTTTACTACACTGAGTTTGATTATTACTTGATAAATGTTTCATTCAATATTTTAAACAACCATTTAAAAATAAAGCAACTTTAAGAAATATCAAATTCATCACTAACAGAGACACTAAACAGCAAATCCTTTATATTTTTACCTAAAGAAAAGTGATAAGAAAAAAAAAAAAAAAAAAAAAAAACTAAAAAAAATCATGAGAAATAAAAGATGAATGACTCACGAAGTTCTTCCCAAATGCCTGCTGCTCGGTCAAATGAACATGTTGCTATAACCTGGCCAAAATCTGGATGTGCCCACGTTACTCTCCATACTGAGCCAGTATGTGCCTAAAATCAAAAATATTAGTAAAAACATCAAATTTTCTACTTGTTTTATGTAATATCTATTTTTACCCAAAATGACAAGAGAAATAGTGCTAAAAAGATAGAGACCCCCCCCCCAAAAAAAAAAGAAAAAGATTTGTACCTTTTCTTTTAAAGTGGATTTGTACAGTGTATTTTAGTAATAAATATCTTCTTTTGAATTTTAAATAAAGACTTTGACCAAAGATAATCTTTATTCATATTATTTAAAAAAATATATATCTATTCATTTATTATTCTGTTTATTATGATTTATAATCAAGTGTTTTTTCTTTCTATTTTTTAACCTTCAATTGTCTAAAAGAAATCTGTGTATCATGGTGATTTGCCAGTAGAGTTGGTTAGGGTCAAATTTGTGACCCCAGATGTACAGGTGTGATCTGCATGTTGGTTTGATCATAAGAAGAAAACATTAGAAGATGAGATTGGTGACGTCAGTGAAGATAACATGAGGCCAAAAGCGATGAGATGAAGTAAAGAAGGAAATTTGTGTTTTGCACTCAAAAGGGGAAACTAAGGTTGTTCCAAGATATCCTTATATTGGGGGTTGAGCCTTGAAAGAACAAAGCCAACAAATCATAATGTCATAGGGTCAATATGTCTTATGAACTTTGTTGAGAAATAAAAAATAAACTTTTAACAAAGCTTCATAAAAGTTTTCTGTTCTCATTCTCAAGAAGAAATGTTTTACTTTGCCAATATGAATAAAGTAACATCTATATTAAAATCCAAATACTAAATAAATTTTCAATTTAAGATATTTTTGCAACAATTAAATTTAAATCTTAATGTAGTACAGGTTTAATGAAATCTTTTATTATTAAAATTGTTTTGAATTAGAAAATAATGTTTGTAATTATTACAACTTTTGTCCCCAAAAATTGGTACATTTTCATATATATATATATATATTATATATATATATATATATATATTAATTATATACTACTTGTAACAACTATCATAGGAAAAAGTATTTAAAAAAATGTATAAGGTTTTGGGTGATGATCATTGGTAAACTCACCCATTTCAACCCTTTTTTCCCCTCTTTTTAAGACTTAAATTCTTCTATAGCCAAGTCTTCAAGTTAATATTTTGTCCCATAAAATTATTTTGACTTAACAGAAGAATATGTGATAGAATCCAATTGAGCACATTTGCTTATAGAAAAAATTCTTTTTTAAAATTCCTAATTCCAGAAAAAATTCTTTTTTTAAATTCCTAATTCCAGAAAAAAAATCTTTTTTTAAATTCCTAATTCCAGAAAAAATTCTTTTTTTAAATTCCTAATTCCAGAAAAAATTCTTTTTTTAAATTCCTAATTCCAGAATACTTACAAAAAACATCCATTAAAACTTTATGATACAATTAAAATTTCCATCAATAGAATTGAACAAATGTTAAAAGAAAAAAAAAAAAAGAAAAGATCTTTTTGATTTAATGATTTGGTATTTACCTTCCAGCAAGCAGATTGATGCCACTGTCCATCTTCAGATTTGTCCCAGATCTACAAAAATACAAACAGCGTATACACACAAAAATTAGAAAAACAATTGTAGAGGATTGTTCTATTATCAATATTCATAGATTATTTACTGTAATTATAAACGTTCATTAATCTATTTTGAAATAGCAAAATAAGGGTTACATAAAACTTGGCATATGTGCTTGGCCATGTTTGTAAGTTTTAGAAATACTTGATTGTCTTCAAGAAGAAAAAAAAATTATCATTAAAATTTGAAGTTTCAAGTTTATAAATGAAGATAAAATAACTTCAATCTGCTTAAAAAAATGTCATTTTTTATAAAAGTATTGATTTAAGTATTTTCTATTAAATATTTAAGTTGAAAAAAATCTTGTCAAATGTTTTTTTTTTAAATAATCAAGTGAAATATTGAATAAATAAATCCAATATAAAAAAAAGAAAAAAAGCTCTGTTCTTTAAAGTGGTTTATCCCCCACCACCATAGTGGCAGGGGGTGACAAAAGGAACTCCCACAAAGTGATCCTCCCGGAGAGAGAAAAGGTAAAAACTGTTCAATCCCATTAGCATTCCTCCTTTAGGGGATTCCTCAGGTATTGGACAGTTAAACTGACCATTTACCCAATATAAATGATGGAAGCAGGTTAGAGACTGGATTTGATTTTATTTTGAAAATATACATACCTTAGATAGATATATACATTCAATATTTTCTCTTCTAATTGTTGTATTTAGAGATAAGTAAAAAAAAAAAAGAAAGATCTTTTTGGGGATTTATCAGGTCATCTCATAATGTCAGATATAGAGATAAATTTAATGTGTTTTCTAAAAATATCTGAATGATAACAATACATACTATTATTTCTTTGTAGTATTTTAAACAAATAACTTACATTGTCAGATTTATCAATTGAACTTATTAACATGACCATCCTAAAGATAGACAATATATCTACAGAACATATAAGACATGTAGTGCTATTTATTTAGAGAAAAGATAATATTGTAGAAATAACTAAAAATATTGATAGTATTTATGGGATAGATTATTGAAAAGAAGGGCCGGGTTAGCTCAGTCGGTAGAGTGTTTGGCTAGAAACTACAAGGTTCCTAGTTTGATATAGGCCCTCGCCAACTCAGCGTATAAGTTGCACAGGGATCTGTGTGGTAAAGTGAGGAGCTGATGGTAGGTGTGGTGCTCCACCTCAGACGCATAAACAATCTCCTTGGTCTAGCATTAGTGAAAAGGGGATAGACTCTCTCGCTGATTGGCTGATACCGACATTTGGCTGCCCTGATGACTTTACTTTTACTTACTTATTGAAAAGAAATTGAAGGGTGTTTGAAGAAAGATTTAGGTAAGGTGATTTTAGCTTAAAAATGTTGAGTTTAATGTTGATCTGCATTTGTTGGTATTTATGCAAACCATTTACCACTGGTAGGATGTAACACAAGTATGGGACATCCAGTTGGTTGGTTGGTTAAACTTTACGGCAGGTCAACCCTTGTTGGGTTATTTTATGCCGAAGGCATTTTGTTTTATTCATTCTTGATGGTATTCAATTTATTTTTTCAATAGGACATCCAGAGAAGATCAAACTAGCTATTCAGTAGTAACAGACCTGGGAGACTAGCTTGTTAACCATTACACCATGATGGGAAGCCCTTGATCTGTTTTTGCATGAACTTGATAGAAATCAGTGCTGTTATTTGTTTGTTATGCCTCTTTGGGCAGTTCCCTTTTTTTTCTTATCTTTCCACATCAACTGGGAAAAAAAAAGAGGAGAATGTTTGCACAGACACATGCTATGGCTGAAGAATTAGATTAACTGAATTGAAGTCATTCAATAGTTCACCATTATTTTGCAACAACTTGCAAAAGGTGCCCAAATTGGAAAAATGGCTTCTCTATGATTTGACAGAAGCCAATTGTAAAGCCAAGGTAGATATTTGCATCTCTCTACACTCTCCTAAATGCATCTTGCCATTTTGGGACAGATTAGTAACGAGCAATGAAAGAAAATGGATAGTCTATTAGAAGAAAACAAAGAGATCCAGTTTAATCAATCAGAAAGGTGTTGTGTATTATCTTATCTAGCAAAATAAAAAAAACGCCCTCCTGATATTGCTTGAGGAGGTGGAAGTTAAAAATTAAATGTCAGAGAGTTTGAACCATAAATCATGAAATCATCAAATTTATTAAAGGTGTAAAAAAAATAAAACAATTTGAAATCGAAACTAAGTTCTATTAATTTTGAATATCTATTAAAATAAAACAAACTATATATAAATATATGATACTGAGGATGTATCTATTAAAACTTGTTTTAAAAAACAATGATGACTGTCTAATGTTGCATGCTCAAAATTTGAGTGTATTTATTCTATGTTATGACGATTTCGGGTATAGTGACGTAAGCAGTAATGTAGTTTTTGTTACAGAGAAAAACCGGAAGTGAATCTTCATTATTAAAAGATAATGTTATAACGTTTACATACAAACTTGTTAGGTAGACCTAACAAAATTAGAGTTGTTCCCCTTTGCTTTTGTCAAAACCTGGAAGAGGGGTTTCCGCCATGTTACTTGTAGATTGGCAGTTGTTTATGTTGGGACGCAATGTTTTGGACTGGTTAAGTCACTTGAGGGTAGAAGCATTCTCTACCCTGTGTTAAATAAAACCTTGTTAATTTTACAACAACCTGGTCTTGCATTATCATTTCAGTCTTCCATATTTTTATTTGTATGTTAAAAACATAACACAAACATTATTTGAAAATCTGAATCACAAGATCATTGAGAATCTGGTGTAAAAGTTTTTTGTATCAGTAGCGATATTACTTTTTACAATAATATTATGGAAATCATTTTAAGGCAAATGTTAATTAAATAAAAGATTATAATAATTAATGATACACTGTTATTATTTGTCTCTTTTGCTTTGGTGGAAAATTCAGTTGTTGAAATGAGTGAGTGACAATTGCATATATGGATGGATAGATAGATATCGCTTTAGTAAAAAGAAAATAATTAGAATCCCAGCCAAGTTTACAATTATACATCATTAAAAAAAATTCTGTCTCATACAATCATTAAACTGATGCTCAACAGTCAGCACAAAAAGAAGGAATAAATCAAGTTGGTTGGTTGACTGATTTTAATGGCATATCAACCTGTCTGGGGTTATGTCATGCCTAACAGTTAGGAAGTAATATGTTGTGTATTTATATCTATACTTTTTAGCAATTGGTTTTAACAATGTGTTAGCACCATTGGGGATCATGTTGTATGATATTGATTAAGTTCATGTCTATATTCTATTGTATAATTTTATTTCTCTCAAAAAGGACAGAATGTCTTCCATGTTGACATTTTCAAATATATCTCTCATATTGTTTGCATTGAAATAAATTAAGGTTTACAAAAAAAAAAAAAAAAAAAAAATTTTTCAAAGAATGTAGCAGTTTTTCATTTTTATTTTATTTATTTTTTTTTTTTTAAAATCAGAATTTCTTTTATCTTAATTTCAATTGCTTTTATATATTTTCAGACTATCATTCTATAGTTGAGAGTAACCCACATCTAAGAGAAAAAATAAAAAATGTCACTAAATTTGTTTATCAGTTCACCTGAAAGTGTCACACTGATGTAAAAAGAAAGAAAGGAAAAGGGGACTTGAGTACACAGACAACATTCTTGGAGGAGTATAAAGTAAGAAAAATCATATTAAGAGAATAATAATAGCCATTATAATCCAACCCGGCACAAGCAGGACACAATACAAGATAAATTTTTAAGCAGAGTTTAACAGGTTTGAATTTACTTTTCCTTCTCCTAGACTGGTTGCCATATCTAAGTTAAAAAAAACCCAGACTGCCCTACTATTTACTCATGGCTGGAAGAAGTACAGTTGGATTCATACCTTTCTCAATGGTAATTTAAAAAAAAAAAAAAAGTTTTTAATTCTTCATATTTTCTTAATAATTCAATAATGTTGAAAAGGACATACACCCTGTAGAAACTTGGGTGTTTCATTGTAGTGTAATGGTTAGCAAGCTAGTCTTGCAGATCCAATACTACTAAATAGCAATATGGGGCACTGAATGCCCCATATTTGAAACCTTGCGTTCTGTTAACCCCTTTGATGTGTGGCTTTATAAATACCTACTCCCTGTAGAAACTTGTTATTTTCTAAGATTTTTATTTAAAAAATTGTTTTTTTTTTGCTGATGAAACCAACTAAAAGAAAATATGTCCAAGAGTGTTTTTTTTTTTTTTTGCTGCTTAATTAGAAACACACATCAAAGGGATTAACATAACAAGAATGTGCAAATGATTTTCAACATTTGAGTTAGATATTTTGAGTATGTTGGTTATCTTCTATCATATATATATTTACCAACCCCTCCGCACGAGCAGGATGCGACACAAGGTCAATTTCTTAAGCAGAGTTTAACAGGTTTGAATTCAGAGTTTTCCTTCTCCTAGACTGGTTACCTAGCCATGGTTAAAGAGTCCAGTCTGCCCTGCTATTTACCCATAGCTGGAGGGAGAATTGGATTCATACCTTTCCCAAGGGTATTAGCACCATGTGAAATTCCAACAGCTTCGTCCAGGAATTGAACTCGCGTTGACGAGTCCATTTCCTACGACTCTAACCATTAGACCACGCGCCTTCTATCATATATTATCATCAATTACTTAAGTAATGTTTTTGATTGCTATCACCTTCAACTGTTCTACTCAATCATTAAGCCTAATTAAGTGAGAAATATCTAGCAAGAAACTTCCAACCTTTTTCAACATTCACAGAATTTTATCTACAAACTGTATGAATTTTACATTTCTTTCTTAAAATAAAAGGCATAATACACACATAAAAATATTGATTATTTTCTATCTTCAATATTAGACACGAACAAATATATGACAGTTTCCCAATTTGTACCCCCCCCCCAAAAAAAAAAAAACCCACTGACATAACTGTCACAAGAGAAAAAATAATCTTTTTTGAATGATGTTAGCTAAACCTAAATGTTTGTAATGCTATTTAACTCTTAATGTCCTATACACCTCATTCCACTGGCTGGAAGTCACATTCAATTTCCTAATCTACCCCAAATGATAGCCTTTGTTTAAATGTAATATAAAACATATTCAGAAGTCTTTAATTTAAGGGAAATAACAGGTAACTTTTAATGAAATGGCCATTTTTATCTATTTTTGATAAATGGTTATAGGAAAATTCTCGACAGGATTTTAAGAGTTAATAACAAAACTGGAATCAACTTTTTGGCCAATCCAATAGTAACTATTCTCTTTCACTTAAACTGTACAAGTTTATTTTTTCTGGAAGAAAAAAAAAAATGTGCATAGACATGATTTGAACGTTATAAATAAAAGTAAATCGTTGGGGTGCTAAAGTCGGTATCAGCCAATCAGCGAGGGAGTCTATCCCCTTTTCACTAGCGCTAGACCAAGGAGATTGTATTTTTTTTGCATCTGAGGTGGAGTGCCAACACCTACCATCAGCTCCTTACTTTACTGCAACAGATACCTGTGCTACTCATACGCTGAATTGGCGAGGGCCGGTATGAACTAGGGAACCTTGATTAATTTTCAAATTAGAGTTCTAATTTTTAAGATTAGCGTCTTTAAATCTTAAAACATAAAACAGGGAAGTATTCCCTTTCAATGAACAACATTTTAACTCAAGACAATTAACAACTAAAACAGTTATACATTATGGAAATAGATTTTTGGGAAATTGATACCATGAGAGGAGGAGAGAGTTTTCTGTTTTCTGTGACAGAATTCATTCTGAGTCGGTTGAGCCGTGTCCATCCCAACAAATTCACCTGTGGGTAAATTAATGGAGGGAATAAACAAGGGAAATAGGAAATTCCAAAGCAGTTCCCAACCCCACATCCATATCAGGTCAGACGAAGGAGAAAATACTCTTGTTTGCCACAGGATTTTCAACAAGCACAAGTGACAAGTACACAAAAGCCCAATTCCACAAAAGCCATTGGATTCTCACAAAAGCCCCTTTGGCTGGGTTGTGGTCCCTAATAACACTGGGTGCCAGACTGTTCCTTGGGTGACTACTACTAAGACTTTAAGTTCCTGACGGCATAGCTGCTTCTGATATTACCAAGTTTACACGCCCAGCCACGATGAGGAGGGGTTGGACTTTAGAATAAATGTACTAGATGGCCGTTGAGCAAGAGCTTTCATCCCATCCTTTTACCAGGTCTTGTTTTTCATTCTGCAGCTCACACGTCACCAGACAGAAGATCTGTAGGGTTCCAGTTTCGCCGGATGAATACAACTATGAAAAACCCAAAAAAAAGAAAATGTTTACTGGGTTCCATAGCAACCTGACACAAGAAGGGAGAGGTATATACATAAGCAAAGCATAAGTAAAGGTCATCGGGGCGGCCTAAAAATCGGTATAGCAGTCGCGAGGGAGTCTATATCCCTTTCAATAGCGCTAGACCAAGGAGATGTTTTTAGCGTTGAGTGGAGCGCCACACCACCTCAGCTCTTTACTTTAAACCGCACAACGATCCCTGTGCTACTATACGCTGAGTTGGCGAGTGACACGGAATGCGACTAGGACCAATGACGTGGTTTCTAGCGAACGCTTCTAAACGACTAGCCTAACCGGCCCTATAAGTGAAACAATATTTCCCTAATCTTGAGTATATGTATGCACAGGAAATAGAGTAACCCATCCCTGAATTATTCTAATTGCTGTATAATTTTTTAAACATTTCTATACGGTCTCTTTTCTTGGCAAAGATGTCAAGATACTGTTATTATATGAGGTCCATCACTGGTTTTTGTTAAATTTAATGTTATACAGAGAAAGCATGCCATATCAACTTGACCGACAGGCTAACATGTAAAATGAATATCTATATTAAAGGAAATTCAAAATTCCAATGTCTTGGGATTAAATTAAATATAGGAATCAGGCCATGAACAACATATTAGAATGTGGCGTTTGGTGTCAGACACAAGTTTATATAATATAATATTATATATATATAA